>JAOTQR010000007.1:12469245-12488296 GCA_025774065.1 Solanum ossicruentum
TGCATGTCGCAGAGATGAGGATGCTGAGATGGATGTGTGGTCACACCAGGAGTGACAAGGTTAGGAATGAGACCATTAGGGAGAAGATAGAGGTGGCCCCGGTGGCCAAAAAGATGAGTGAAGTGAGACTGCGATGGTTTGGACATGTGCGGAGAAGGAGTACCGATGCTCCTATTCGGAGGTGCGAGAGGTTGGTTTTGGGTGATACTCGGAGGAGTAGAGGTAGACCGAAGAAGTATTGGGGGGAGGTGATTAGACATGATATGATTGAACTTGATCTCACTGAAGACATGACCTTAGATAGAAAGAAGTGGAGGTCGCGAATTAGAGTAGCAGACTGATGGTAGGGTTAAGTGTTTTTTATCATGTGTTTGCATTATCTGTCGTATTATGTGTTAGTTTTATCTTATTTACATACTGCGATGTGCTATTCATTATTAGTCGCTCTTTTTGTTCCCTTCCCTTCTTTTCTGTCATATCTAGTTTCTTTCTGCTTACGGGTTTTGAAGTGAGGGTTCCCAGGAAACAGCCTCTCTATTTCTATGGTAGTGGTAAGGTCTGCGTACATTCTACCCTCCCCAGATCCCACTTGTGGGATTCTACTGGGTATGTTGTTGTTGTTGTTGTTCTCCTCATGAGCTAGCTTTTCAGGTTGAGTACTGGTCTCATATCTTCACATAGTTTATTTGTAATTGAATTCAGTAGGTATTGTACGTTTGTGGAGCTGAAAATTTACAAAGATCTGGAATACAAGTTTTGAAAAGCAACACTACCTGGGTTGTTGGGCTTAAAATAGATATTTAAAAAAAAACATTTTGGTGGAGCTTCGATTCAAACTTCTAAATGGGGAAGGAGGACAAATATACTGCCAACTGTCATAAATGGTAAGTCAATACCCTTCATACTTTCAAGTTGTATCTATCCTTACCGCCAATCTTTTGGGTTGTGTATACCCTAAAAACTAACGGATGAACATGTGGCTTATCTTAAATGTAACTTTACATTAATCCAGGTTATGGGTGGGTAAATTATTGAAGATGGATGAGTTTTTTAATTTTGGGTTAAGAAATTAAATATATATTGGATAAATTATTGAGATGAAGCCACGTGTCTATTCGTTACCTTTAAGGGTATACACAACCCAAAAGATTGATAGTAAGGATATAAACAATCTTAAAGTATAAGGGAGGGTATTGAGATACCATTTATGATAGTTTGGGGGTATATTTATCCTTTTTCCGTTCTAAATATACTCCTATTCAGATTGTTTCTTGTAGAGGAAAAAAGAGAATCACTGAGTCCAAGAAAAATGCAACTTGTACCTTCCATTGATAAAGCCATATGGACCATTAAGTGGTTTAACCTCTCAGCTTCTCGTCGTTGTTCCTCTTTGGTAGGATCAAATAGAATTACAACATGGAAATTTCCATCACCAGCATGGGCAATGACGGTGCTTTTAAAAAAAGAGAGGCAATGAGCATTAATATTGTACAAACTCATATTCTTAAGGTTCATACTGCGCAATGCATTGAGTCCAATGAATACAGACATACAAGACATACCATGTCAAAGGAGAAGCATCCAGCTCCTGTTTTGATTTTGAAATTAGTTCAGCAAGGTGTGACAATGGTACACATACATCCTGCAACAAAACCAAGTGCGTATCAAGAAAATTAAAATGAAACAAAACAAAAATGAGAAAATGTTGACAGCTTAAGAAAATGAGGAAATTAAATTCTTCGCATAAACGAGAAAATAGCCAGTATATCATCTCCTGTTAGAATCACCTAAAGTACTTATGAGTTGAGAATTTAACTGAAATAAAAATTTTGATCTTTGCAGAAATGAGAAGATAATATATCATCTCCTATATTAATTGTTTCTGGGTTGGCGTTTAACTGAAAGAAACAACACAATAGAATGCTAGCCTTTTGACACGTCCCGCCTAAATTCTGCTCCAAAAACAGCGCAGGAACGTGTCAGCCGTGCCCTGGAGGGCTCCGGAACTCTCTAGAATTGTGCAGAGGATTGAAGAGAAGATTAGAGAGACCTGGAAGGTTCCAGAGACATGTAGAATTATGTAGGTAAGTCTTGCACTTGTAAATATCTTAGATATTTTGTAGGAAGACTTTAGAGGATCAATCCTAGCCGTGGTATCAAATTAATCTTAGCCGTCCATTAAGGAAGTGGAGTAGTATAAATACCCCTCCTTGGTATTCAGTAGCATCAAGCAAAGTTGTAAGCTCTCAAGCCTTGTAAAGCATTTTCCAAGCAATCAAAGTCTTCTTTCTTCTTCAAAAGCTCTCTCTTGTCTTTTAATATCTCGCGTTCCCTTAGCGATCGTAGGCAACAAGCTTACTAGTGTTTGCAAGATCGTGCAAGATTCGTGAGCAAACTGACTAGTGCCGCACGGAAGTTCAAGCGTGAGTTCTAGGTCTGTGACACTTTACTCTAAATTATCTATTGCTTGACTCAATATCCATTAGCAGCACCCAGCATGGTTCAAGGAGCTCATTTTCGGTCCAAATAATCATTTGCATGAGCCAACTTCCATCAATCCAATCCTGTGTTATCAGCCCAACACTCAAAGCAATAAAGACCTTTAAGTGCCAAAAACATGGATGCAGAATGACTGACAGATCAATACATTCCAAGAGAATGAAAGTTTAGTGTTCTACTATAGAATGATAGAAATCCTTGCAAATGAAGCTAAATCTAACCATGCTCTGACATACTATGGGCATAATGCTTTTCCAAATATTTATAGGCTCCAAGATACCACCCTAGTTCCGCTAGGATCCTTTTCTATTTCTTTTCTTTTTTTGATTACCGAGAAATCTCGGAGGCCAGTACAGTGTAAAACTAGGTGGTAAACCAATTCCCATCTCTGGCCCCAAACAATAACTTTCTCCACTTAAATACCAAGCTTTTGTTAGCACCTGAGTTCGAACCCACAACCTGCAGCTAGTCCACACATCATGCGATGTGCTCTTACTACTGGACCAAAGTTCTCAGGCCTTCCACAAACATCTAATTATAAAATGTCATCTAAAATTAGCACTATTTATGACGAAAGGGTGAGTATCAATTACGGATCTAGAGGTAGCAACAGCACCAATCTCCTAATTATCCTCTATTCAGCAATATTGTCTTTCTTCCCTCTATTTTGGACAGAGATGGAGGGATTTAAGAAGGGAGGGGAATAAAGAATCTTAATGTAAATACATACATAAAGCAAGAAAGGGAACTTAAAGACACAAAAGTAATGTAGTTGGAAAGCTATAAAATGAACCTGATATCTAAATGAAAATTTCCAAAAGTAGTCCTTTATACCAAGAAAAATAGTAACTCATGAGTATCCAACAATGCCAACTCATTTAGTCTAATGTAGCAGTAGAAACAAACCGTTATCATTGCCTCAAAATTAGGTTTCATAGCAAAGCAAGCCCAAAGTGCCTCCTTTCTTATCTACACAGAGAAGAAGCCACTCGATTAGCAAACATTGTAGAAGGACTAGTTACTAACTATTCAAAAGTTGGCTTCTACACCATATGGGATCACGTTTTCACTGAAATCACTTAGTCTCTATGGGCTCCATAAACATTAAAAAAAAAAAAGTCAAATGGGATTTGAAGAGAAATTTCTCAACATAGACGAGATGATGGTTACATTTTAAAGAAGTTTCTTCTCATCTTTAGAGATAAACATCTAATGAGTAAGATGTGAAAGCACACTAAGCAATAGGATACTTATTATATTGGAAGACATATTTAAAAAATTAATTTTGGTTCAGATGTTTCAAAGTTTCCAGTCACAAGGTGTTTATGTAGGAACTAGAGTCTTGATAATGCTGATAGCAGCCAAATGAAGGAAGACTTTGACAGTGAAATTAAGCAATTATTCTAATTACAGTTCATAAAGACTCCTACTAGGAAAAAGATTGAAAGTCTTCCTTTGCAGAAACTTATATGGCAGTTTCTTGTACAGAGAAGAACATATACTTCTACTCAAAGTGCATCTTTTCTAGGTTCTGGCAAAAGGGTGACCAATCAAAAATATTTCTCCCCTTCATTCAAATTAATAAAGGGCTGAGACTACCATGTTACAAGAAGCTATTGTGGGGAACTCATACTTCATAAAGACATAAATAAGCAGTACTGAGTACAAGGGAAATAATTACTACCTTCACATCACGGAACTTGAAAATTACAATTGCAGAAGGAAATCAATTAAGGCATTCTATTTTTCCTAATTTACATTCCCTCATTTATTTTTGTCAGCACTATCTTCCATATTCCCTAATTCTTTTTCCTCATTATCAATTAATCGAATTAGAAAATTACAGTAGTACAATTATATTGAGTAGTACGGATTTCTCCTCATTTCATGGTTCTATTTTGGTCAAATGTAAGTTGGTGCTGGAAAACATGTAGGAACAAGTTTGGAACTACAATTACTGAGAGGTATGCAATCACTCGGTATTTTGTTGCGAAATTTGCATGCTCTGTCTACGAGAAGCCTTGACATTGTTTAAAGGTTCCCATCTTACCAGCTAGAAGTTGGGATATAAAAAATTTCTAGGGAAAAGGGGCAAATATACCCCTCAACTTTGTGATTTAGATCGGATACACCACTTTACCTTCACCATCTAACAAATGGAGCATATTTACCCTTTACATTAATTGATTGAATTTTTCTAATTTAAAAAAATGGAGCATATTTAATTTTTTTTAAATATTTAAAAAAATTCAAAGGTTCCCATTTGAATTTTTTTAACAAATGGAGCATATTTAATTTTTTTACATTAATGGTAATCTCGCCATCTAACTAATTTTTTAATTTCAAAAATATCACACAACTTTAAAAATTATCTCTCATTTCTTTTCCCCTATAGACCCAATCCAAACTCACCCCAACTAAAAAGAAATTCTCTCTCTTATTAAGACCCCACTCAAACCAGTACATGATTGAATAGAAGAGGATGTGGTTTTTCCATTATTTGGGTCGGCTTTAGAGGGATAAAAAAAGGAAAAACTAAGTTTATGCCCCTTTGAAGCAAACTATTTACATTCATATACCCCCTTACATTTATGCCCCCCCGACTACTAAAATTCGCGCGCTGACATCAGCACCCAACTTGTATGATATAACAATAGGATATCAATACACTGACATAGTATCACAAAGGATTAAGCTCAATTCTATATGATTCCGATATGGTATCAATATACCGACAGGGTATCACAAAGAATATATTTTCTACTAATTTAGAATTTAATAAATAAGTTTGTGACTTTAATAATTTTCTCTTAGTCATTTTATTTATTAAAAAAAGAGCTCAAAATTATACGATAGCAATAAGATATCAATGTACCAACAGAGTATCACAAGAATATATTTTCTACAAATTTAGAGTTTAATAAATAATTTTGTGACTTTAATAATTTTCTCTTAATTGTTCTATTTCTTATAAAAAAAAAAAGAGCTCAAAACTATATGATACAAATAGGATATCAATATACCAATGAAATATCACAGATAATTAAGCTTCAGTCCTATATGAGACTGATATGGTATCAATATACCGATGGAGTATCTATCACAATGAATATATCTTCTACTAATTTAGAGTTGAATAATTTTTTAAATTTTTTTTATTTATTTTCTTAAAGAAAGATGATCCTATATGATTACCAATAGGATATCATTATACCACCAGAGTATCACAGAGGATTGAGCTCATTCTATATAATACAGATACGGTATATATATACTAACTGCCAGAATATCACCACAGAACTATTTCATAGTATTCATGCTGACGTCATGGCGAAATAAATCGAATAAAATGGGATAAGAAGGTAAATAGTTTAGGTCATGGGTCCATTAAGGGTAAATAGTTTGGGTTGGATCCATTAAGGGTATAATTTCATATTAGGTCTATTTTGTGCAGTTTTTCCCTAAAAAAAATGGGTGCGGTAATTTTTGAAGCACGTGACGTTTTTGGAATTAAAAACCTGTTTAAGGACTTTTTTTTTTAATGAATAGGGTAAATATGCACCATTTATTAGACAATGGGGGTATATATGCACCACAATTTTAACAAGGACTATATTCGCTCTAAATTGCAAAGTTGAGGGGTATATATGCCCTTTTTCCCTTTTCTCTATAATGAGAAAATTATGCCAAAATCATTGCTTAGTTATTAAAGTACTAAACAAGCTCTCCTTGTGCTAGTATATTTTCTTTTATACAACACGAGACCGGAAATCTGAAAATGTTTCCTATTCTTTTCTCATTTTTTGGCATTCAAGGAGGCTATGGTTTTTATAAAAAACATTGTTAGCTACAATGTACTTGATACATAATAAAATATATTGATAATATATAATTAATATAGCATGCGTTCAAGAGATCAGATGGGTAGGTACCAAAGCTGGAGACGTAGATGGGTTTAAATTATGGTATTTGGGTGGCTCTAAGGATAGAAATGGAATAGGTATCATAGTAGATGAGGACCTTAGGGAGTATGTAATTGAGGTCAGGAGGAATAATGATAGCATAATGTCTATTAAACTTGCGGTCGGTAGTCATATCGTGAATATAGTTAATGCCTATGCGCCCCAAGTGGGCCTGATAATGAAATCAAACAACTCTTTTGAGAAGATTTGGATGAGGTTGTGAGAGGTGTACCAAACACAGAAAAGATCTTAATTGGGGGAGATTTTAATGGGCATACTGGTGCTACTTCTAGTGGTTTTGACGATGTCCATGGAAGCTTTGGCTTTGGGGAGAGGAATGGAGGTGAGACGTCTCTCTTGGACTTTGCTAAAGCCTTTGGGTTGGTTATTGCTAACTTTGTTTCCCGAAGAAGGAAAATCATTTGGTTACCTTTCGTAATACGGTAGCTAAGACCCAAATTGATTGCTTACTCCGCCGGAAAGGTGATAGACGCCTTTGTAAGAATTGCAAGGTGATTCCGAGTGAATATATTTCCACTCAATATAGGCTTCTGGTGATGGACTTAGCGATTAAGAGGGGTAACAGGAAGAAGGCTATTTATGCCCAACTGAGGATTAGATGGGATCTTCCCTTTCTCGAGAGATAGGGGAAAAGTTGAGTAATTTTTGGACTTGGAATAGTAGCAGAGATGTGAACACCATGTGGGACGCCACAGCTGGTTACATTAGAAGAGTAGCCACTGAGGTACTAGGGATTTCGAGAGGGACCTTTGGTGGACGTCAAGGTGATTGGTGGTGGAGTAGAGAAGTTCAAGGCAAAGTGAAAGCTAAGAAGATTGCCTATACGAAGTGGTTGGAATGTAGGGATGAGGATGAACAATGAAAGCTTAGGGATATCTATAAGCTGGCAAAGAAAGAAGCAAAGATGGCAGTGACGAGTGCTAAGACAGCAACGTTTGAGTGCTTGTATGTTGAGTTAGGTGAAAAAAGCGATGACAAGAGAATGTATAGGCTTACAAAAGTGAGAGAGAAAAGCTCGCTACTTGGACAAAGTAAAGCGCATTAAGGATGAGGAGGGTGATTGTTGGTGGATGAGACTTCCATTAAGCTAAAATGGCAAGCTTACTTTCATAAACTCTTAAACGAAAAAGGCGCCAGAGATATTGAGTTGGGTGATTTGGCGCACTCCAATTGTCATCGAGATTTTGGTTATTGCAAGCGTTTCAGAATTGAGCAAGTTAGTCGTGCTATTAGTAGGATGAATAAAGGGAGAGCGATCGGATCCGATGAGATTCCGGTGGATTTTTGGAAGTGCATAGTCAAGGATAGTATTGAGTGGTTGACTAGGTTGTTTCATACTATTATGAAGACTGCTAAGATGTCCAACGAATGTTAGAGGAGTACAATGGTTCCATTGTACAAGAATAAGGGTGATATCCAAAACTGTAACAATTATAGGGGTATCAAGTTGTTAAGCCACACTATGAAGGTCTCGGAGAAAGTGGTGGAGTGGAGGGTAAGAAAAGGAGCCTATTTAAGAGAATCAGTTCGGATTTATGTCGGAGGGGTCGACTACTAAAGCAATTCATCTTGTTCGGAGATTAGTGGAGAAATATAGGGAGAGAAAGAGGGACCTTCATATGGTGTTCATTGACCTTGAGAATGCCTATGACAAAGTTCTGAGGAATGTGCTATGGAGATGTCTATAGGCGAAAGGTGTTCCAATAGTGTATATTAGGGTGATAAAGGACATGTATGACGGAGCCAAATCCCGTGTAAGAACGGTGGCAGGAGACTTCGAGTATTTTCTTGTTGAGATGGAACTTCATTAAGGATCTGTGTTGAACCCTTTTTTTTGCCTTAATAATGGATGAGCTGACACAGTCTATCCAAGAGGAGATGTCATGGTGTATACTATTTGAAGAAGTATTGGGGGAAGTGATTAGATGAGATATGGCAAAACTTCATCTCAGTGAGGACATGACCTTAGATAGGAAGGAGTGAAGGTCGCGTATTAGGATAAAAGGCTAATAGACTAGTAGGAGTAGGCGGATATATGGGCTGTGATATACTCCCTCTGTCCCATTTTATGTGGCACCCTTTTCTTTTTGGTCCATCCCAGAAAGAATGTCACCTTACTCTATTCGGAAACAATTTACCTTTAAAATTTTCTTTTTACCCTTCATGAAATGAATCTCAACCACACAAATATTTAAGAATGATTTTAGACCACAAGTTTTAAAAGTCTTCCTTTTTTCCTGAAACACCGTGCCAAGTCAAAGGGTGCCACAAAATGGGATGGAGGGAGTAGTAGATTACTAGGATTAGTCGTGTCTTTATATCTTGTGTTGTTATTATTCGCCTTTTATTTGTTATTTTTATCGTATTTACATACTATCATTTGCTTTTCAATATTAGTCGTTTTCCTTTTTTT
Organism: Solanum ossicruentum; assembly: GCA_025774065.1. Classification (NCBI taxonomy): domain Eukaryota; kingdom Viridiplantae; phylum Streptophyta; class Magnoliopsida; order Solanales; family Solanaceae; genus Solanum; species Solanum ossicruentum. Next base: position 12,478,141 of record JAOTQR010000007.1, read on the forward strand.
AATTCTTTTTTTCCCCTTGTTTTCCATATCTAGTATCTTCTACTTATGGGGCTCGATTTTTGAAACGAGGGTTTTTGGAAATAGCCTCTCTATCTCTATGAGGTAGTAGTAAGGTCGGCGTACATTTTACCCTCCCCAAACCCCACTTGTGGGATTCCACTGGATATGTTGTTATTGTATTGATGTTGATGCAGACACTAAAAAGTTACTACCCCCTCATTTTATAAGATCTACTTAGAACTAAAGCCAGAAGAAAATGTGTATTATGAAGAAATATTGGATGGAAACATAACCAAGAAAAGATAATATTGAACAAACAGAACTAAGATAATAGAGTACCTTCCAGAGTTCCTTTTTCTCTTCAGGTTCTTCGGCGAAAACAAAATCAGAACCATCGTGCTCAGAAGCTATCTTCTGAACAATTTGTGTTTGCTCACGCGCATATGCCTCTGATAGATAATGGCACAAAGTTAGGATATAGCCAGTTAAACAACACGGCCTCCGTATGGTTAGGGTTGACTACATTCCTTCCCTAAACAACACCATGCTCCCCAAGAAAAACACCATTTAGGTTCAATCATGAGTTCTCAGAGTGCATATCTTAGTAAGCTTATGAGGTACACATGAAAAACGGGCCTACCCCATCTAAAGACAAAAATAAAATAAGTCAATTACAATAATCTACCGAAAGGAACTTTTTTTCAAAACTATGGTTAATCCATATCACTCCTATACTGTAAGTTATCTGAATTGTTCTTCTGACTTACTATTCTAGTAAAGGGGCTTGATTATTCAACTATAATGGTCATCTATTGAAACCTTTCTGTCGCATTATCAGAAACTGTACAAAGAACTTGTCAGACAGGATTTATAACTCAACAAACTTCAAATTGTTCATAATTGAATTTCAAATGACTTGTTTGAACGACGAGTACAATTAGTATTACCTAGAAATTATTAAACACTGATTCCATCAAAATAAGATCTCCGTACTGCAATAAATATATTTTCAAGAAAATACATGATAAATGAAAAATAAAACACAGAACACATGTTGTTAAAATTTTTGGTATCAAATATTAGTCTCATTAGTACATAAATCTGGCTTTAGGAAACTCAAGATAGAATTAAAGACATAACGGCAAGTATTATTGTAAAGGCACATGAGACAGAAAGGAGGAGGAGATCAACAGTTGAGGGACAGCGCGGAAGAGGGAAAGCTTCCATCATCTTGGCCAAAATGAGACTAACAAGAGGTCTATTAAATGAAACCTCCTGGTGCATCATCATTACTAATGTGCTAAATGCATGAACATCACCATTTGGACTTGGATTTGAAATAGAAATGCAAAGATCCTGTTGCCCAGCAAAACATGTAGGAGTAATTTGGACTCAAGGATGTGAAACCCAGATGGCCAAATCCTTACATCTAAATGATACATTTAGTATTTCATTATCAAAATAATCAATAGAACTATAAATGCAAGCAAATTCTCATTCATGTAAGTATAAAAAGAAAACAGAAAATGGTAAATATTTGCCATTAATATATGTGAAATTAACCATATTTTCCCTCCGTTAGTAGTTTGTCCCAATTATGCCCATCTCTACTTTATCAAGTAAAAGACGCCCTGATTCACGCAGAATTTAACTGATGGCATATTTGGACCTAAATGCATACTTTAAAGGCACATTTGGCCTAATTTAGTTCCGTACAGCAATTATGAAACAACTTGTAAAGTTGCAGTTGTGAAGAAACCTGATTGAATTACAATGAATTTTCTCACCAATTGAGGCATCACATAGAGGACATTCTGAGCCATTTTAAAACAACTTGTCATTTGGTACAACTTGAATTACACGGTCTAGGTAAAGAAACAACAAACATAATGTCACAAGATAAGAAAATTAATTGAGGCATCACATAGAGCACATTCTGAGCCATTTTTAAACAACTTACACTTGTCATGTGTTAGAACTTAAATTATAAATTCTAGGTAAAGAACCAACAACCATAATGTCACAAGATAAGAAAATCAATTGCATTGATTCAAACTGCAAAATACCTTTACCTGTGCCTACAAATTCATACATCAAAGTTGGAATCTCTGGCAAATTTTTGTCATTTGCAAGATTGATTGCTCTAATTTGAACTTCATCCAAGAGCTCCACTCTCGACACCTAATGTGTATTGGAACAAAATAATTACTTTGAAAAATTGGTTTCTACTTTGAATTTTCCAAACAGCTAAATTGAGGGCCCCTCATTTCCCCATTGCTGACTTACACAATGAAAAATGAGCTAGTACACAAACTCACCAAGTCAAATTAATAGTTCAGGCGTATAGATGCATGAAAAGAAAATAAAGATTCAAAATCAATAACCTATATGTATCCTCTTGAAATGTGAATGCATCAAAGTTCTTACACAGACGATAATTAGGGACATTTTGCACTACTAAGCCCTGGCTCCATCTGTTTATGTAACGAAAGAAGAAAGTACTATATAAAAGGAATGAAAGGATGCATGCATAACCAGTATACACAAAATACTTTTGAGAAAGAAACACCAGAGCTATAAAAACTTACTGATAAATAAAGGACCTTACTAAAATCATTGATTAAAAGAGTCCCGTAACATTTATTGACCCAAAGGAAAATCTGAAGGTGATTAAAAACTTAGCCATGAATGTTTCAAAAATCTAAATACTGACATGAACCTAGCAATGAAAGAGCACAATGAAATTGAAATACCAAGTTACCAGGCAGAACAACCAAGGTGCATATCAGGTCCATGGAAACAGATTTGGAAGGACAAAGGCCTAACTAAGGTAAAGTGTTTCACCTGATTGGTGGACAGAAGAGCGTGTCTCAGCCATGAAAAGTTATAAAGGAAAGGCTTCCAGATTGTTTCTAGATGTTTCTTGCAATGACGCTGAGGAACCCGTCACCTACTTTTACACTGCAAAATTGCATCATTTTCTTAGCATCTCTCAGACTAGGTGGGTAATGGCAGAGTACACTGCAGATCTACTCAGTTGCTGGATAAGGAAGGGAGAGATCAAAAGCCAAAAGAAATGGTCGAAGATTCTACCACCTCGCATATGGTAGTCAATATGGAGAGAAAGAAACAACACATACTTTGAGGATACTTTTAATTCATCCAGAAAATCAAAGGGAATTGTCTCAATACTTTTTACTTTTGGTGTAGAATAGAAGGTATGGAAGAAGCTGAACACTTACTAGATTTGTAGGTTCTTTGTAAGTGTTTTAGTTTTCTTGTTGTTTTGGGCCCAGAAAATTTTTTTGGAGGTCTCCAGTATTTCTTTGATGTTGAGGAATACAACATCACCAATTTCGAAAAAAATACCCAATTACTAGCCAGAAGAAATATGACCCTTAAGCATCATACTCGTTAAGTAAAAAGAATATTGCACCTTACCTTTGCCTTTGAAGGTGTCTATTTGGAACAAAATGTTTCAACACAAGGTATGCTAATCAGTTGATATACACGCTTTTATACTTCATAACTAAACATGACCAAATAAGGCTCGTATGCATGAACCTAGTCTATATCTACTAGTATCCTTAGGCCCTAGTTGTATAAAAAGAAATACACCTCCTGTGCCTAGATCATAGATGACTCGGAAAATGTACCAGCGTTTTTCCATTAGAAAAGGTAACATATTTTTATATTAAAATATATAGACTACACAAAATCTGGGGAGTCGCCCATAATTACAGAGGGATGCAGAAAAAACCACTTAATCCTCTGTCCTTTGACAAGTATTCCAAACAGCAAAATAAATTCATGATCGTCTAACGGTTTAGTTGTACCAAAAATTGAAAGGAACTAACATTTCATTTTCCTCTTCTGGACATGACATGATTCATCTTCAAGGCATCTTATTTTTCTCTTCCATAATTGTCTACCAAATGCAACCTGGGACAATCCTCTCTCTCTCTCTCTTTCTAATAAAACTACCTTCTCTATTCCAACATGCTAGAATTTCTGATATTCTTCTAGGCATAAGCCACATAATTGATAATACCCCTTAAATTGATGAAGATCTTCAATAACTGCAAAGTCAATTTATAGAGCAAAAAGAGATCATTAATTGTCACTTGTCTCTGCCTCTTCCCAATCCTTCTAGTAGCATCTAGAATAGTTGTTACCCTCTTTTAGTTAGATTATCCTGTGTCAATGCGAAATTCCTTGTCGCATAAGTAGTGACCTGCACAAATAGTGTAACGACTGCCCCGCTGTCTCCGACATCGACCAAAACTCAAAACTGCCTCTTTTTCCAATATCCACGTAAAGCAGGCCACTTCACAAGGAATATTAACTTTCCAAATCAACTTCATAACCAGCATGCAATCTGGTTGTATTTGAAAGGTTGAATTCCTTATAAGTTGATTAAACAGAAAACTTTCCTCGCTTATTCCCTTGCCAAGTCATACAGTCCACAAATGTTGAAGCCCCCTTGAATTGTTCTCTGTTAATCAGTAAATATTCCCAAACCCTACTTGTGGGATTCCACTGGGTATATTGTTGTTGTTGTTGTTGTTGTTAGTCAGTAATTCTCCCAATCATTTAATAATCTTCTGAAGATAAAATTCCATCCTTGATTATTCCATACCTCTCCTGTTGTTGCTTCTTGTAGCTGAGTCAGACTGTGTAGGTCTGGAAAAAGTTATTTCAGATGTCCTCGCCTTAGCTAATTAGCCTCCCAAAAGGAGATTTTCATGCTATTTCCTACTGTGAAATTTGACTTATTTCATGATCTAAGGCCACAAATTCCTAGTTGACTTCAAACAACTGACTCAATAAGGACCATTCACCATTTTGGTTGTCCATTTTCCTTCCATGCCATACTTCTCCCTGATCACCTATTTCCACAATGCTTGTTCTTCCGTACCAAATCTCCATGACCACTTCATCGTTGAACCTTGATTATGAATACTCAACTTCTTGATTCCCAGCCCCCTCCTCCTTACTGGTTGCAAGGGAGTTCCATTTAACCAAATGGATATTTTTCTTGTCACAGTTTCCTGCCTACAAGAATTCTTTCATAGAGGATCAATTCTCTCCAATACATTAACAGGTATTAGAAGTAGTGACATCATGCAGGTGCCACATAGGAGTAACATCCAGTACAGAATTATCAGAACATTAGTCTACCGTGCCATCGATTTGTACTTGTCGACAATCGACAAACATTGTGCAACTGTGCACAACTCTATCTCTCTCTCTTTTCTCTAGAAATTATACAGGACAAGTCCGTTTGCTTTTCTATTAACTCATATAAATTTAATCAGGCACTATTAGATTTACATGCAACAAATTGCAAAGACATCAATGCACTTAATGGAGCCATACAGAGATCATCATCATGAATATACATTAGGAGACTGGTCCAACAAACTTCACAGAATTTGTCATTATTCCAAAACATATTAGCTGTGGAGTTCTAACCTGTATACCAGAATGCATTGTGGCTATAGCAACATCTGCTGCATCTTTAATTGTAGGAAAGTTGCACATAGCAACCTGTGCCAATATCATGTAAAAGAAGAGTTCAACCAAAAGCTTTTTACAGTATAATATAAGAGGCAGAACTCTCTTTCTACAATGGGGATACATAGACCGGCCTAATAGTAAGACAAACATGAAAAATATGATTAAGCTTCTAACTTAATGAAGAGACATGGTATCATACGGAACAAATTTGTTGCATCGATGTCTAAAGGACATTCCATGGATCAAAAGCAGCACCTTCAAAAATTTATCATCAGAGAGAACACACCAATGAGGCCTAGTTTCTCTGACAAGCCTGACGCCACAAGAACCCAAATTCTTTCAAGGTGCTGTATCTTATCAAGTTCTTTTAGGTCTCAACAGCACTGGGCCATATGTAAATGAAGATTTCATTTCAAGAAGAAGAGAGAGTCCTCTTTGTATTTCTGGATGATTTTACATCCCATGAGCATGGGTACTTAAACAATAAGTCCTATGACTAAATAAGGAACGAAAACATTACATAAATCAATTTCAATTAATACTATTTCAATCAACAATAATCTCTATCAATTTATTCTAATAACTATGCAAGGAATCAATATCTATCAACACTTCACCTCAAGTTGGTGCAAAGATGTCACACATGCCCAACTTGCAAACTAGAGTATGGACTATGGAAGTCCATTCGTTAAGGCCTTTGGTAAATAGGTCAGCTTGCTTTTCTGATGGCACATGGAACAACTCAAGACACCACTCATAATTTCTTCTTTGATTAAGTGTCAATCAATTTCAACATGGTTTTTTCGGTCATGCTGGACTAGATTATGAGCTATAGTGATTGCAAGCTTGTTGTCACAATACAAGGAAAATTTCCCTTTCTCGGACAATCTCAGCTCTCTAGTAGCTTTCCTAACCACGAAAGTTAACAAACCTCCGGGGTCATAGCCCTATACTTTGCCTCCGGCTAACCAGATTTCCTTCTACGAGTGTATGGTAACCGGACGTAGATCTTCTATCATCTAGATATCCAACTTAATCCGCGTTTGTAAGGGCTTCTATTTGGAAGTGACCATGTCAAAAGAAAAGTAGATCCTCCCCTAAAGAGGACGTCAGATGATAGAAAATGTGAAAAGACAGCTTGCATATGAGGATCTCGGGGATCGTGCATGAACTCACTCACCAAGCTGACTGAATAGGCTATGTTTTGATCTAGTGTGAGATGAACAAGTCTTCCAACCAACCTCTGGTATCTCTCTTTATCAACTGTCTTTCCAACTCCACTTCGTAGTTTGTGATTGTTTTGAATGAGTGATAATGCTGCTCTGGGACCTGTCATACATGATTCTTTCAAGAGATCAAGAATGTACTTTCTTTGAGAAATAAAGATTCCCCTCATTTTGATCTAGCAACCTCAATTACCAAGAAGTACTGTAGTTTTCCTAGATCCGAAATCTCAAATTATTGTGCCAACAACTTTTTCAATTGGTCCATCTCATCCTATCATCTTTTGTCATTACTACTTCACCAACATAAACTATGAGAAGAGTGAGTTTACGCTTTTGATGTCTCATGAAGAGGGTAACCAAGGGAAATAATTGATTTACAAAATCTGTCAAACCAAGCTCTAGGAGATTGCTTCAATCAGCACAACGCTTTCTTCAGTCTGCATGCATTTCCTTGACTTAATTCAATATCAAAACTAGGAATAATATCCATGTACATCTCTTCTTCTAAGTCTCAATGAAGAAATGCAATTTTCACATAAAACCTTTATAAGTCCCCATCAAGATTAGCTGCACAAGAGAAAAGAATTCTAGTAGTGTACTTTTTACGCCAGGAGCAAATGTCTCTTGATAATCCACTCCATAAGTCTGAATTAATTCCTTAGCCACCAATCTTGCTTTGAAGCTTTAAATGGAGCCATCAGCTTTATGTTTCACGGTAAAGAGTGAAGACCTATTTGCAACCAATACTTCTTGTCTAGCGGTAATACGACAAGTTCCCAAGTCTCATTCTTTGATAAGGCCTTCATTTCTTCAACATTTAGAATATGCAAATGCTCCCCCCTAATTCTGGGGAATAGACACAAAAGAAAAGACAAGGTAAATGCTCTACAGGAGGTAAACAAAGAATTATAGGAGATAAAGTTAGATAAAGGGTGTTTGAAGCAAGATTTGACTCCTATTCTGTGAAAAATAGGAAAATGTAGATAACTAATTAGAAATGTAGATAACTCACTAGAAGGAGTTTTAGCTTAAGCAGATTACATGACGGCTCCTTCTTCTCTATTTCTCCTTGAGTAGGCTATCAAATCAGGCCTATCCAAATGTCCAACAATCTCCCCCTGAATTTCTCGTCCAATTTCACTTTCCCTTGTTTCAATGATGGAACTAGGAAAAACCATCTCTTCTTCCTTACAATTCTTTCCCTTAAAAGGTGATGGTGTAATACGGAAACAAGGTTCAAATTCTAGAAAGACAACATCCATGACAAACGATCTCCTGGAAGGACGACAATAGTGTGTGTAATAAGTGTTGGAGAAAACCCAACAAAGATATAAGAGTTCTAGGGTCAAGTTTCCGAGAGTTCCAAGCATGAACAAAGCAAACACATCCAACTACCTTTGGGAGAACAATATATTCATTCTTACAATTGAAACTTTCGAGGGAACTCTGGAAATCAAGGGTTTTAAGAGGCATTCTGTTGATAAGATAAGCAATTGCCACAACGACATTCCCCCGACATGCTTTTGATGAATGCACGGTAAATAGAGAGGATCTTGCCGCTTCTAACAAGAGTATTTTTTCTTCGGCAACCCCACTTTGTGTACTAGTGTAAGGACAACTAGTTTGATGGATTGCCCGATAAGACTCCAAATAAGCTCCAAAAGTTTTATCCCATGTATTTTGTGTCAATGACAATTCCAAAGATCTTTATCTAAGCTTCAAACTAAGTATAATCATTTTATGAAATGATTGTTTGGCCTTTAACAAATAAACCTATGTCATCCTAGTGCAACAATCTAACTCTACTTCCATCAATCGAATATTTTCAATTTGTGCTTATTACAAAATTTGTATTATAATGTACATAGATAGTATAAGGATTTGATAGATAATATAGTTGATTGTTCGGGATTTGAATATTTAGTTACCATAGTTAGCTTATTTAGTTACCTTAGTTAACTTGTCCCTTCATGTATTTATATCATTGTTCTCTTTGAATAATAGACAAGTTATTCTCTCCATGTCTTATCAATAACATGGTATCAAAGCCATTACTGCCTTTTTGAGGTGAGTTATCTCTCTCACAGCTTTAGAGTCAGTTTCTATCTCAGAGGTCAAGTTCTCTCTTTCTAGGTTGGTTGTTCACAATACAATCTCTTTTTCTGATCAATCGCATGTCATCTACTATGCTTGTTGGTAATGTGCCCTATAGTGTTCTTTTTCCAAACAAGCCACTATTTTCGATGGAACCTAAGGTGTTTGGAAGCACTTGTTATGTTCGACATATTCGACCTTCAGTTACCAAGTTGGATCCCAAAGCCTTGAAGTGTATTTTCTTTGGATATTCTCGCCTTCAGAAAGGATATCGTTGTTACTCTACTGAACTAGGAAAATATTTGGTGTCAACTGATGTAGCCTTTGCGAAGGCTACACCATTCTTCTATGCACCTCCCATTTCTACGAGTCGAGGAAGATGAGTGGCTAGTGTACCAGGTTACTAGGGCCACACCAAAATCATCAGATGATGTTTCACATACACCGCTTAGTTCTTCAGTTGAGCACCAATCAACACTAGTTCCATATACTCCAGCAAGAACGCGGATTGTTCAGGTTTATTCTAGGAGGCGAGATGCTAATGATACCCCTTCTGCACCAGTTCCATCATCATCAGATCCTGTTCCAAGTGATCCTCCAGACGATCTCGACCTTCCTATTGCTATTCGCAAAGGTACACGCACTTGCAAATCCACATACTCCATTGGTAATTTTGTTTCCTATGATAAGTTATCTCCTGCATCTAGATCTTTGATTGCATCCCTAGACTATACTCCCATACCCAAAACTGTTAAGGAGGCTTTGGATCATTTTGGATGGTGTGAAGAAATGCTTGACGAAATACATGCCTTAGAGGAAAACCACATTTGGGATTTGGTGGATTTACCTAGTGGAGAGAAAGCAGTAGGAAGCAAGTGGGTTTTCACAGTCAAAGTTAATCCAGATGGCTCTGTGGCAAGAGTAAAGGCTAGACTTGTGGCCAAAGGATATGCTCAGACTTATAGGTTGGATTATTCAGACACCTTCTCTCCGATCCCCAAACTCACTTCTGTCCGCTTATTCATTTCTCTAGCTGCTTCTGAGAATTGGCCATTGGATCAGTTGGATGATAAAAATGCATTCCTTCATGGTGATCTCCACGAAGAGGTTTATATGGAGTAACCACCTAGTTTCGTTGCTTAGGGGGAGTATGGAAAGGTTTGTCGCTTGAAGAAGTCCTTGTATGGCTTGAAACAGAGCCCTCGAGCTTGGTCTGGAAAATTCAGTGAGGTAGTTCAAATTTTGGATTGAAGAAGAGCAAATGTGATCATTCAGTCTTCTATAGACAATCTGCATCTGGAACTATTCTCCTTGTT
>JAOTQR010000007.1:12488396-12498426 GCA_025774065.1 Solanum ossicruentum
CTTCTCTCAAGTCTTTCTTACATACTAAGTTTCATACAAAGGACTTAGGACAACTGAAATACTTCTTGGGAGTAGAAATATCTAGAAGCAGGAAGGGTATTTTCATATGTCAAAGAAAGTATATTCTTGACCTACTGGCAGATACCGGAAAGTTAGTAGCCAAACCCTGTAGTACTCCAATGGTTCCCAATGTATATCTTATTAAATATGATGGTGATCCTTTTGATGATCCGGAGAGATATAAAAGGTTGGTTGGGAAGTTAAACTACCTTACTGTGACTCGTCCCGATATTGCTTTAGCGGTAAGTATTGTTAGCCAATTCATGTCTGCACCACCACGGTCAAACATTGGGAAGCTTTGGAACAAATCCTATGTTACTTGAAAGGAGCTCCTGGACTGGGCATATTATATAGAAATCACGGGCATACTCGTGTGGAGTGTTTTGTAGATGTTGATTGGGCTGAATCCAAAATTGATAGAAGATCTACTAGGTTATTGTGTTTTTGTTGGAGGAAACCTAATATCATGGAGGAATAAGAAGCAGGGTGTTCTATCACGAACCAGTACAGAATCTGAGTATAGAGATATGTCACAGTCTACATGTGAGATTATGTGGATACATCATCTTTTATCTGCAATGGGGATGAACCATCATACCCCAGTAAAACTCTAGCGTGATAATCAAGTTGCTCTTCATATTGCCTTAAATACGGTGTATCATGAAAGAACCAAACATATTGAGGTTGATTGTAATTTTATTCGTGAGAAGATTCAGAAGAACTTGATTTGCACTGATTTATTTACAAATGCATTGCATGGAACTCGAGTTGACTATCTTTGTAACAAGCTGGGCATGATCAATATCTATGCTCCAGCTTGAGGGGAAGTGTTACAAAATATGTATAATAATGTACATAGATAGTATAAGAATTTGATATATAATATAACTGATTGTTAGGGATTTGAATATTTAGTTACCATAGTTAGCTTATTTATTTACCTTAGTTAGCTTGTCCCTCCATGTATTTATATCATTGTCTCTTTGAATAATTGACAAGTTATTCTCTCCATGTCTTATCAATAACAGAGTTTAAATGAAATCTGAATCATGGATCAGCATTTTTGGTTGCTCCTTTTAGAGAATCATTCAGCAATTCAGTAATTGCCATAGTTATAGGTTTTAGGATTGACGTAGCAACAAGGGTAAAATTGTAGCGCTGCATTTGAAGATTTATTACCATAGAAATGAAATGCATTGTATGGGGCAACTGCAGAAGGTGATTAGTTTTGGTCATTAATTCTTTTTTGTTGTTGAACAAGAAATTTGTGAGGGCCAACGGCACACAATTCGAAACTCGGTAGATAATTGGAATGCCCACCCTAAACATGTCTCCAATTAAATATCAATGTTTTGTCTACAACAGGGTTCATAACTGTGACATTTGCCGAAACCACACAATAAGTGTTGTTCTCTTACTCTTAACCAAAGCCCTAGGACCAGTCAAATTTGGTGGGCAGGTGGATGTACTGAGTAAAAAAAGGAATTTCATAAGTATAATGGAAAGAATTGAAAACCCAAACAACACAAAAGATACATTATTTCTAGCATTTCGTAAATAGTTGAAACAGTTGAAAGATTACGGCTTAGACTTTACCCTTAACTCAATTTGGAGAAATTTCTAAAGAATTGCAAATTACGAATCCTACATAATTACATTGAATTGAAAGCGCATATAGGGTATTGATAAGATTGGTACTGAAATGGCATCGATGTTCGTCAATTGACACCAGTATGCCTCAATAATGTCAGTGATCCATATGAAAAATTATATAACCTTTCTTCCCACGTTTGAAAATAATAATCAAAGTAGTAAATTTCATAACCAAATGTGAATTTTCCACCATAACCTCGAGGCTACCCGAGAATGAAAAAGGGGATGGTCAACGTCTTCACCCCAATTGTCACACATATAACACCAATTAATGTATGAACCTTCCTATTCCTCGGATTCCAGACAGTCAAAATCGCCTTTCCTACTAACCAGGTGAAGCAGCACACTTTTCTTGGTATCATAGGGATCCAAATTCATCTATGTTGATGCAACCTCCTCCCCATCCATTAGCTTCTCATAGTATTAACAAAAAACACTTCAATGTTCCCTACTTCCCTAAATCGTGATTATTATGTAGTGTTCCTTGTTTTTAAAGAAAACCGACTACATTTTGGAATTCTGGCACTTTCTCATTATGAAAATTCCTCCTAAACCTCAAATCCCAGAAGACTTCTCCATCTTGTATCCTCTTAGACATATTGGACTGTCATCTCCTTTTGGCATGAAATTTTGTAAATGTTTGAAAATGTGGGTCTCAAAACAGTGCATCACCTGTTCCCCCCCAAACCCACCCTCCTCCCATCCCCCACTTGTAAAACAGAAAACTACCAAACTATTTCTATCCTCTCAAAATATTTCTCTACTACCCACAGGCATGGTTACATTTTTTCTCCTTCAAGCCCATTTCAAAGCGCCCTGCATTTCCCCCCAATAACTTCTCTCTAAAAAGCATGTCCTCTATCCTAAAGCTCCATAATCATTTTCCTAATAGGGCCTTGCTAGTAATCTTCAAATCTTTAGTTCCAAGAACACCAAAACACTTGGGAATTGAAACAGTTTCCCAATGAACTTATTTGCCTTGTCTGTCCATATCCTACTTCACACCTCCATGACTAAAATGGACAGCATAGAAGGTGATGAGTCTTCCTGTCTCAAGGCTCTCAAACTAGGATTAAAACATCACATAAATTGTACTTCACAAAATTACACTAAAGGATATATTAGATACAATCCTGATCTATAAGTTGCCAGACACGTTACATCATTTTTCCCAATCCAGTGTTCAGCAAAATTGAAAATCTCGCTCTCTTTATCTATGTTGCTTTGACTGTCGATCTTGCTAGTTGCTAGTATCTCATCAGCACTAGTGTCAGCATCTTCTTCATGCCCTCCCTTCATTTTCCCTCTTCACTCTCTCTTCACACGCTCTTTCTCTCTCTTAGGGTTACAGGAGCCAACGGATCTGGGTGACTTTTTTGGTTCGGGAAATCACGATCTTTGCAGATATCAGTGTCGGTTTTCCAGTAGCAACAGGGAACATTGACTTTATGACACCAATGTAGACCAGCAAAACTCAGGTGGGCGCAGTCCAGTGAACAGACTCCGACCCAGGTTGTATCTTCCTTCTTCTATTCTTCGACCAGTAGTCGGCAAATCCAGAGTTCAGCAGCATTCCCTTCTTTCTCTTAGTGTTACATCTCAGGCTAAATATTTAGGACTTGGAAAATTGTTCCTCTGTTTTCTTCTTCCCGTCTGCATTCAATTTTTTTAAAGAAACTGGTAATGTTGTGTTCCTCCATATTATGGTATGTTGGAGACCTCCAAGAAAGTAGTAACAAGATAAAACAAGCAGTAATTAGAGCAATCCTAAAAGGCTTACTAACTGTTCAGCATCTTCTAATACAATGTTCTTCACACCAAAACTAGAAAACTGCAATGCAACTCCCTTTCATTTCCTAAATGCTGTTGAATCTATATTCAAAGCTTCTCCCATTCTGCACTTTCCGGATAATCCCCTAGATAAAGTGTGGGATTATTCCCCACCACTTCTATTGTGTCTTGCTTCCCCCTCTCCTAATCCAGCTACTTAACAAGGCTGTTGTGTGCTCTAGCATTGACTATTTGGTCTCTGTTAAACTGAGGAACAGCATCCAAAGTTGAGATGTAACTTCGCAATGGAGAAACAGATGGTTAATTGTCTCTCTAGTCTCACTGCTTAGCATGCATCTTGACACAATTGGAAATCCCTTTTCCTGTAGAATCTCATGAGTGAGGCAAGATTTCCTGATTACTAACCAAGCAAAGCACTTAACTTTAGTAAGAGCCACACTGTCCCATACTTGCTTCCATCGACCCATTTTGTTCCCAGGCATCCTGGAGACCTCTTTCCTGTAATTTCTACCTATAACGAACTTACCATCCTTATAATGTTCCATCTAATGGCGTCATCCTCTGTAGTGGTGCCTTTGAATCCATCAATCACCTGCAATAGCTCTACAAGCCTGCCTATTTCACAGTCATTAAGATGCCTCCTAAAAGAGAAGTTCCATCCCTAAGGAGACCAACTACCAGCCACTATAACCTCAAGGATAGTGCCTAGATTGGCCAGATCAAGGAAAGCTTGCATTGAAACGTCCTGTCCAGCGCATAAGTCCTTCCAGAATAGTATTTTAATACTGGCACCCACCTCATAACAAGTAATCTTTGCTAGTCTAGGGCTCTAGGCAAATGATTCCTGATAGATCTCCATACTGATGTTCCATACTTGGTAGATGCTGCTTTGGTACGCCATTGTCACTCTGCCCAAACATATTCAAGATTAACTCCTTCCATAGAGTCCGTTTATTTCCACTGGATCTCCATAACCATTTCATGAGCAAAGCAATCATATTTTTGGGTGTTGTAGGATTATATAGTTTGAAGGAGTTAAGGAGGCTACTCGTAAGATGAAAGGGGGAGGCTCTTAGACACTCCATGGTCTAGAGTGGAATTTGGGGAAGAGTTTTACATTAATAATTTGAGATAATAAGTGTTAGTTATTAATCATCATTATTTAAAATACTTGTTTAATTTATCAAATATTTTGAATTAATGAGAAGGTACGGAAAAATTTGGTCTGCCTGGCTGTTGTGCTGTGGGTGCCAATCACATCTTGGGGGTAATTGGGATGTGAAAATATAATTATCATGAATTAGAAAATCTCATGTTTGACATTGACCATTTGTTCAGAAGACCAGACAACATTATTTTTTTTTCTATGAAAATTGATTATGAGTTTTCGACAGTAGAAGGTTAGAATGTAAGAAGATACTCCCCAAGTACATGAAATAAATTATAGAGTTGAATGTTACACTTAAAGCATGTCTGTCAAGGAAAAGGAAAACAATAAAATACCACTGACGATTGTGGAAGTTTCTGCAAGCGCAAGGTAATTTCAGTTATAATACCCAAAGTGCCTTCACTTCCAATCATTAGCCGTGTCAAATCGTATCTGCAACAGGCAGTTTCACAACTTTTAACGAATTACGTGGACATTTTCTTAAAGTATAAAATTGGGAACTGATATAGAAACTAAAATAAAGAATTCTTTTGTAACTGAGAAGAAATAACCACCAATTTTCAAGGCAAAAGACATTCAAATGATCATTCCAGAAATGCTTAATCATATTGATCATCATCACAATTAATTTAGAATGAAGAACAGACATATATGAAGAAATAAATAGAAGTGTGAAGATACAGAAACCTATTGTAGTCTACATTTGACATTGCAGAATATCTTCTTTTTAGAAATGGTAAGTCATCATTAATTTATCACAAGGAAGTACTGTCATAAATTTTACATATCAAACCCAAAAGTACAGCATTTCTTAGAAAAACACAAGATAATAAATAAGAAATGCTGTCAGGCACAGACATTGAGAGTCTGACCTAAGGACCCTTCTGGCCTTAGGCACCCTTTCCCGGTGGACTTCTTCTTCCAGAAACTCCCTTTTTGTTTTCCTCCTCTCTTTTCTTCGTACTCATCTGCATGGATAAAAGGATCTGCTTCAGGTTAGGGAGGAAATCTTACGGCCTGACTGAAACTAGATCAACCACAGATTTTTGTTACGAATGGGAGGAGAGTGCAAGGCTTTAATGAGAAGAATGAAGCTTAGCAGGGGTGCACTCCTATGGTTATGCAATAGGCTCAAAGAAGCTTCAAACGATTAAAGGGAAGTCATTTAAGACTTGGAAATGCAAAGACGCAATTACCAGCATTTATTACATCTTAAAGTTATATAAATATGGAGTGTTCTCTCTGAATTTCAGTAAATTGCAAGACCAGAACAGTGATTATATTACCAGAGAACTCTTCTAATGAAGGATGGGATGGACTTGTCTTAAAGATAGACAAGTTTATTAATCAAAAGACAGGAGTACAAGACTTTATTACAGAGAAAGGAGACCCCACTTCTATGGGACCCAGGGGAAAGGAAAGTTAAGAAATATTACAAAGACAGAAATGGAGTGCTGCAGAACAGAGCTCAACTCCAGCAGCTTTCTCTGAAGGTGAAAAAGGACCCCTCAGCAGGTGTTTGATAAATGTCAAGTGTGGAAGGAAATTCCCACCAGAAATGATGTTAGAAGCTGGTGGAAACAGGCATGGATGGGCATCCACAATCTGCAGATCTATGACATGAACAAAACCCAGTTCCTATTTGAGTTTCAATTGCGACAAGATTCAGAGCACATACTCATGGGAGAGTGGAGTCAGAAAATCACCTTCTGCTTCTAGAATGGTGGACACCGATGCAGGAGCTTGAACAGCAGAAACTAACTTTGTGGCTTTGGTTTCATATCTTAGGTCTTACCACTGCAGTTTTGGAATGACAAAGTGATGAAACAACTTGGGGATCTATGTGAAGGATAGCTGGAGACAAAGGAAGAGACTCAACTTAAAAACCATCTCCAATGGGCTCGAATCCGAGTGTGAAGACAAGACAAGATCCCTTCCTCCGTGTATACTAGTGATGGTGAACTCATATATACACTGCCTCCATGGGTCGATGCTTTGGCCAGATAGCAGAGGAAGAAAGAGGATGAGCCCAACAATCGAGACGCCATTACGAGGAGTGAGAAAGGAAAGGCTATAGAAAACCCTAATCTATAGATGATGCAGACAGATGACAGGGCAAGCCCAGTGCACTAAAGCTCCCACTATGCGCAAGGTTGGGGGATCGGCCCGACCACAAAGGTCTATTATACACAGTCTTACCTTGCATTTCTATCAAAGATTGTTTCCAAGGCTTGAACTTGTGGCCTCCAGGTCACATGCCAGCAATTTTACCAGTCACTCCAAGGCTTTCCCTCCGCAGACAGATGACAGAATAGGGATTCAAAAGCTTGTGTAGCGGTCCTTAAACAAGTACATTGGCACTTCTACCCGTGGGAGCTATACAACCCTTGAAGGAAACGTGTCAACACGCGTGCAGGGACCAGACCCACACAATTACAACAATCCTTTTTGGCATCAAATCTATGGCAATTGTCGTGGACCTTTTAAAGCCCAAATCTTTGATAGCCCAAATTTCTTCAAGGGATAAGTGTAGAGCCCATTTTAAAATTCTCCCAAATAAATCAAGAAATAGCTCTTTTTTCCTCCAAATTCTCTCGACAAAACAGAGTTGGAGTCTTCTATGAGAATGGAGAGAGAGAAAACCCATGGGAGCAAGAATTCTAGTGAAGAGCAGGTAAAAATTAACATGCAAAATAAAGGAACACGAGAAGAAAATAACTTCACCTTCTCTATGGAAGATGCACACGAAAGCAGTGAGGAGACTCAAGAAGAACAAAGAGAGATGTCAGTGGAACATCTTACAGTATATGAGGAGCCAGTGCCAATTTGGATGGAGGAACCATTGTCAGAACAAGAGATCGAGGACAAGGCTACTTTATGGGTGCAGACCAACGCTCTAAAGTTCAGCAGGATGTTCGGTACAGCCTTCAAAAGATGTGATAAAATAGCCTTTGATCTATTTATGAAAATAGACCCAAAAAAGGGGCTATTATATCAAAAGTAGGAGGTGAGCAATAAATACACCAAGTAGAATTCTATTCCGAAAGAACCTAGGAATCTTAAGTTCAATGTGAACTCTAAGGATGGAGAACCTAGAGTTAGGGGGAGAACAATGCCCTTGATACTTAAATGAAGATAAAAATCATATCTTGGAACATGAGGGGGTTGAATGGGGGAATAAAGGAGTTTGGTTAGATGATTAACTAAGCAAGAGGGAGTTGATGTTTATGTCTTTCTTGAGACAACCCTGACAGCAGGGGATGCTACTTTATTAAAAGAAGTGTGGCATAACAGGTGGTTGGGTGTAATACCCCATATATATTGGAAAGTCGGATCAGGGAAGAATAGTTGGGAATCTGTTCATGAGCCAGGGATTACGGGCAGTAAACAGGGTGTCATAGGTGACCATGACACTTAGGATCAATTTGGAAATTTGGGGCCCCATATTTGGACAGCTTTTACAAGTTGTGAATGGATTGACGGATCGTCGTTGGTTGTCGTGGTTTAAATTCAAAAGATGAAACCTGAGAATCAACAGGACGAGACCTCTTTACGAGTGCATTCCATTTGACAGGCCGAAGATTGAGCTCGTGGTTTCTGACCCAGAATTTATAGTTTCTGAAGCCTTTCTACGAACATGCAGGACGAGCCATAATTGGAACTGCCCTTCATGGTTTGACATCATGAAACATGGGAAGCCTACTCTTTGTATGAAACCCCTATCTATGGACCATAGATTGAACTACAATACGTAGACCCCCGTCCTTAGATCCTCTCGACAGTTTTTAATGAAGGATTTTTGGTCATTTCCTCCTATCCTAAGTCATACACAATGTTGTTTTAAGCATAAGTTAGATTGCCCCAACACTTTCCATATCACTCATTCTCTCCCAGACTCTCAAATTCTCTCAAGTCACTCAACACTTTCAAGCTCCATTGAAGACTCCAAACGCTAGGGTTCATGTTCTCTCAAATCTGGATTTCCTCCATTCATTTCGCTCCAGGTATGTGAGCCTTCATCCATGGTTACCTTTCACCCATGGAGCACAACCAAACTCTCTTTTTTCATTCAAGTTTAATCGAAGGTATTTCAGGGTTTTCATGATTTCATCCAAATTCCATGTACATTGTTGTATAGCATAATTCCTATCCATTATGCATGAATTATGTTGAATTGCATGAATTACATGAATATCAAGTGATTTCATCCTTATGCTACCTAGGGTTTTATGAAGATTGTACATGGGTTCCTTCACTTTTGATTCAAAGAGTCTCACATGATTATGCATGAATTTACCTTATTCATATGATTTCAAGTTCAGTGATGGTGAATCCATACATTTTCCCTAATTTTGCGACAAATTACGATTATGGAGGTTTCAAGTATGCAAGGGAGCTCATGTATAGGATGACCTACGACCCTAATTGATAAGAAATGCAATAATAGAAGGCCTACACTCACATTATAAGTCTGATCATGAAATGAACTATTCCGTAAGTATGATCATATCATATCATATATCATATATAACTAAAAGTGGGAAGATCCTAACCTCAAAGTTGATTACCCTTTTACCCTTATGCCATTACTTATTTTCTCTTGTGCCATCTTTAAAGTTTGATTACTATTTTTCCACTACATTATATTAAAATATAATAAAAATATCTAATTATCTATCACTATTCATATAACATTTACATTACTGCAATTAAACTCATTGAATATTAATTATGTTACTAATTCTTGTGTTACCGTTTCTAAGACGTATGTCTTCTCATTTTTTGCCAAATTTAATTAATTTCAGTAAGTTTTTACGCACGGACCATTACTTGAGAGCAAACTTGTACAGTTCCCATATATTTAATCTACTTAATCTTGGCCTCTCAAATTTTTCAAACAATAAAGAGAAAGTGGGAAGCTCTAACTTTCAAAGCTGGATTACCATTTTGCTCTTCACTAAATTAAAATATTATTAAGCATCTATATTAAATAATTATTAATCCATTTTTAGTTAACAGTTTTATAGGCTATGCTGCTTCAATGTCTTAATTCCATTTTCATAACCATAAAACTTTAAGTATTCAAAGTCATATATTATTTTCATCATCATGATAACATATTATATATATATAATTTTCTATTAAAAGTGGAAAGCTCCAAAGTGTAAAATTGGGTTACTATTTTGTCCTTATACAAAATTAAAATCTAATTAATTAGCTAATGAATAGTAAATTAAATTAAAAGTCCTATTTTATTTATGACTAAAATAATCTTATAAGGTTAACAACAACAACAACAACAACATACCCCAGTGCCTCAAAAGGCTCCCGCTCATTGCGGGGTGAGGGGGGGTCGGA
>JAOTQR010000007.1:12498526-12518778 GCA_025774065.1 Solanum ossicruentum
CTCATCTGTAACAGGGATACATTGCTTTCATGATATCATTCTTGATAATTATGAAGAAATGAATTAGGCCTAACTCAATCCCAAAAGTCAGTCCGTAAGGAGTATCAGCCAAGACCAAAAACGAAGACCATAACCAATTCCCTAAATCAGTGTGGAATTCAACATGCTCCTTCCACATGCCCAAAACTGAGTGTCAATAACATAACATGGGGACCAAACATGGATAAATGAAATTTTATGGGTTTGACTCTAATGACATATTAAAATTGTACTCATCTATGAGGTTAAGCTATGAAAGAGAGTACATTTTTATTTAACTAATTGTCTTCATTAATAATATATGAGCATGATTGAAAGAACCATATGGTATATCCACCAGGTTCGGGTGATTTATCATTACCCCATTGCCTGATAATATCTAGAGCTATTTGCCCCATAAAGGACCTCCATGACCACCTTTCTTCTTCCTCAATAATATTATGATGTATTATGTAAATATTACCTGAGTCTCCATTTTCATGAAATTTTGCCATGTCTCTTAGAAGCTTTGTGTAGTACCTGACAAAACCATTGAATAGTTCACATGCTCACTATCATTCTTACATTAAAGTTCGTCCTTCTTTCAACCCACTGATACCAAATGACTTATTCAAATAACATATCAAAACATTTTAACGCACATATAATATAGTAGACCCTTCTATCTATTAATACAAAACAGATGGGATCATTTGATTCCCTTACTAGCTATGTGGTAGTATACTTCAATGACCGTATATGTGGTGATAAATAATGATGGAATTGTTATGCAGTGATTAATAATGAAAGGATTGCTATACATGAACAACTTACTTTAAAAGGGAATTTTTATCTTTAAATACACTTATCCCTTCCTTGCTAGTGCACATTTTCTTATTCCACATTCTATCCCATATAAAATAAAACGTAAATTTCACATAAAAGTGGGTATTTATCTTATGCAAGATTTTATATTGGTATTAATTTCTTTAAAATGGGATTTTATATTGGAATTTCATTATACTTGTATTTAAAATTCTCTCCTAACATTTCATGAAATTATCTTAAAACTTTGTGAAAGTATTCTCAATTTCTCTCACTCCGTTCTCCCCACCGCCCACAACTGATGAAGAACTCCAACATTTGTCTCCGATATTATTAGCTTCCAATGCCACCAAATATCTCCTCTCTTATGCACAGCTCACTTCCCCACAGAATCTCGTTGAATCTACTTTCAAAATACATTATCTGAAACTTAGTGAAGTTCAAATTCCATCTATATCTAAGTTGACTGGAGGCTAACTCCTTGAACCTACCTTCCTCATCAAAATTAGTGGAATTGTTATTTGATAAATTACAAAGAGAAAGAATGCAAACAATGAAAACAAACAGCATTATCATTGTGAGAAGATGCCGGTGCTCCCAATTATCATACTTACTGAAACCAAATTGCCTATTTTCTTTCTTCTTTTAGGGTACTAAAAAACAAGATCAAGTTGTAAGAATGAAAAGAAAAAGGAGATCAAGTTATGAAACTCCGAGACTGATAAAAGCAAACGCACCCAGCAGCACTCTTCCGGGCGCGGGATGCAGTCTTCATAACTTCTCCATCAGCTAGAACAACCTGCAAGAGAAACTAAATTTAAAATCTGGATGTCCCATCTATACAGGTTTTCGGTGTCAACATCACAAACCTTGAGATTGATGACATTATCACGCATTGTACCATACCTACATGCTAAGAGAAGAACTCTTAGTTGGAAAGAAGCCAGAGAGTAGTAAATCTAAGATTGACAGGATCAAGACAATTGTATATCAAATATTGACAAGAACACACTCAGAACACTTTGCTGTAAATTAATTTTAAGATAATTTATCAAAAACAATCAGCATGCATAGCCAACTTCCTCCTCTTGCATTTTCCTGTTGGGGCCACTGAAGATGAAACATCAATAATATCAAAAATGGTTTATCCATGCCACTCATTAATAGGTGGGCTGAATGCCACTGCCATGACACATTAGGTCCAGTGTGTCTGTGAGAAATATAAGAGGAAAATATTATTGAATTGTGTTTATACAATCCTTTCCAAGCAAGATCCTATATATCACTCATGTTCCTATTCTTATTCTAACACTCCCTCAAGAGGTGTATACAAGCCATATGTATAGAGCTTGTTATAGATGCAATTGTCATGAGGACTGGTAAGGGACTTGGTGAAGATATTTGTCGGTTGATCACTTGACTTGATGAATTTTGCAACAATACCTCTTGAGAGTATCTCTTCTCAGGCAAAGTGATAAATCAATCTAATGTGCTTAGTCTTTCATGGAATGCTGGATTTGATGTGATATGGATTGTCACTTGATTATCACACACAAGTTTCAGCTGACCGAATTCTCCAAATTCTAGTTCTCTCCGTAGCTATTTGATCTAAACTAGCTCACAAGTTGCTATAATCACCGGTCGATATTTTGCTTCCGCACTAGATCAAGCAATCACTCTGTACCTTACTCTTCCAAGACACAAAATTACCTCTTATTAAAATGCAATATCCGGATGTAGAACGTCTATCACATGGTTATCCTGACTAATCAACATCTGCTTATCCAATAATATGTTCATGGCCTTGATCCTCAAAGAGTAGCTCTTTACTTGAAGCAGACTCTATATACGGTAGAATACAAACAACTGCATCCCAATGACTATCACAAAGGAAAGTCATAAATTGACTTAGCACACTCACGGAAAAAGAGATGCCAGGTCTAGTGACCGTGAGATAATTCAACTTTTTGACCAACCACATATGACATATGCTATTTTAGTTACAAAAGAGAAAGTATAACTATAATCCAGCCCCATCTAAGCATACTCTTAGGACACTCCCGGAAAGAGAGATGTCAGGTCTAGTGACCGCGAGATAATTCAACTTTTTGACCAACCACATACGGCAAATGCTATTTTAGTTGTGAAAGAGAAAGTATAACTGTAATCCAGTCCAAATATCTAAGCATACTCTTTGACAACGAGCGAGCCTTAAGCTGCCCGTCCGACCAACTTTGACTAAATAAGCCCGACGAGTACCAACAATAGGTTTACCTATAGAAGGGAAATCAGCTCCGAACTACTACTCGTATATAAAGAAGACATCTTGTCAGTCATAGCCTGCCTCCATCCTAGATGACAAAGTGTGTCACCTGTAGTCTTAGGGATGGAAATAGAGGACAACAATGATACAGAGGTATAACGGGGTGATGATAGACAGTGATAACTCAAGAAGTATAATGGGGATTAGTATTACGAATGAATCATATGCCTTTTTGCAGTGTAATCGATTGGCTAGGAGGAGGCAAGTCTGCAGTAAAAACAAGATCCAGCGCATGACATGGGCCTAATGCTAGACACGAATGACAATGAAAAGCCAGGATTGGTGCCACTATGGCTAGAGAAGTAGAAGTAACCATAGATTCCGAAAAAGTCCAAATGGGTAAGACTAGAGATATGTATAAGATATCATAGATATCAAGATTATCAGAAGATGTAAAGTAAGATTGAGATTCAATGAATGTGACATCAGCTGAAAGAAGATATTGATGAAGATCAGGAGAATATCAACGATACCTTTTTTGAACTTGAGAATAACTAGGAAAAACACATTTGAGAGCATAAAGGACTAAATTATCTTTCTCGAGGCTCAGTTATGAACAAAGCAGTGCTCCCAAAAACACGAATGGGAATAGAGTACAGATGTGATAAAGGAAACAAATGAACTAGGGAATCTGATTTTGAATGGAAGATGAGGGCATTCTACTAAATAAATAGCAAAATAAGAGGACCGCATCACCTCAAAAACGTAGCATAACATGAGATTCAATCAGAAGAGTGCGAGCAGTCTCAAGGAGATGTCATCATCTCGAGAAAATCCAAGTACATCTTGAATAATCACCAACGCGCCCAAGTTGCACATTTTTGTCATTTTAGAAAATCCAACAACATCTTGAATACTTAACTCACCAAGGTCTTTAGTCTGAAAATATTGAAATAGATGCTTCAAATTGGTGATACCAACATGATCATTGCTGGTGATAATGACATCATCAACGTAAGCCACTAAATAAATACAGAAATTTGGTGTAGAATGCTGATAATAAGCAGAGTGATCAGCCCCACTACGATGGTGTTGTACAGATAAGTCATGCATGTCACAATGCACCCGAGTTGTATGCTAACATACCCATTGGGCGTCTATGTCAACTAGCAACAGTCACCTCGAACTTAATTCAACAACTCTACCTCCATTATATATATGCTTTTTAAAAAAAAAACAAGTATCAGGAGATGAAGTCAGTACTTGGACATGTGTAATACCCCGAGCGTTTGGAAGGTTGGAATAAGATTATATGGGTCAAAATAATGTAAAATGGTCTCGGTGAATTTTTACGTCAAGCGGATCACAAATTAAGATTTTTGAAAATTGCAATAACCAGAAGGGTCCTCAACAAGACCGCACCGAAGACCTGCTTCCGGGTAGTTCAAATTTTTCCCGAGTTCAAATCTGGACAAAATCTGACCAAAATCCAATTCACTCAAAAATGAATTATGGTAAAACCCCTCCGCGTCACGGACTGGGTTGACTACCGTTGCCCGATTTTAGTTTTTAAGTGCATGTACGTTGGACTTTTCTCAATTCGTAAATTAATGAACCTGGACGACATATGGCCTAAAAAACTAATGTATTGAATACCCCAAAGCCCCAATTACTCACTCATTCACCCTCGATTTATGAGTCCCAAAAACATCTCCCTACCAAGTTTCTCAAATCCCCACTGAAGACCCCAAGAATTTCTTCAAGTTCTTCACCAAATTTTCAAAAACTTTCTCCATGTTTCTTGTGGCTTATTCCCCAAAGTACGTGCATTTATATCCATGGAATCCTTCCCTCCATGGAGCTCCTTCAATTTCTCCATTTCCATCCAATTTCAAGTATTTGTTTATTTTATGGGTCTCCTCAATTTCTAGTTCTTCAGATATAATTATGATTGATAGAGATTGTATGATTATGATTTCCTACGTGAACTCTCTACAATGCTATCTAGGGCTTAGAATTCTCTTACATAGTCTATTGAATTCTCCTCTAATTTCATAAATTGAGTTCCTATAATGTTTATTTACCAAATTTAGCATGATTTATTGTTCAATTACATGATTTTGATGATTTATAAGAAATTCCTCAATTTGTATACTTAGGGTTAATGAAATTACAAATGGGTCTATTTTAATGTTGTCCAATTGATCCTATTATACGTGATTATGCATGAATTTATCCTAATTACATAATTTCTAGCAAATTGAGTTGAAATTTATACTTCTATCCCCATTTCTTCTTTACAAGTCATGATCATGAGATTTGAAGTGTTCAAGTATGTTATGTAAGGTGTAATGATGATGGGGGGCACACCCCATTTTACACAAATCATCAAAATGAGCTACTCTAAGAACATGATTCTATGAAATATGATTTATATCAAGTTTATAAATTATGACGAGTACGAATTATGATTTGTGACAAGTATGATTTTTATACCTATGTTATGTGTTCCAAGGGGATGTTAACTTAGCATTGAATGGGGCTTTGAGGTGGAGGCTCGACTTATAGTGTACTTATATAAAGATTCTAATCTCATAACTATGTTGCCACCGATTCAAAAAGAAATGTTGCCACCATAGGATTATATTTTTACCAATATGGTTTTCGCTAGTGAATGTACATAGCTAATGACACTCACCTTGCGGGGTAGTAATTTTACCTTGGCAAGTAAGGCTCCCTTTTCTTCAATATATGGGTAGACATTGAGATTCCATGTTATAGCTCGATGATCTTATTGTCAGTTATGGTTACTTCCACATACGTATGGTCCTTGTGATGGTTTATTGATTACTCTTAATTCCTTGCTTTACTTGATGTCCTTAAGATATACTCATGCATTGATCTCATTTCTGTCTATTCATGATTCCAGCACTCTTTCATCGTGCTATTTAAAATAATTACTTCCACATTATGATTTATTATGCATTGCATGGTCCACAAACATGGTACATCCAAATATACTAACGCATACTTCTATGCCTACATTATATCACAATGTAGGAGCAGATGAATCCTCCTCATCATCATGGTTAGATTCGATGTTCACTTGAAGATTGTTGGCGAGTCCTCATGACCCGAAGGCAAACCTATTACTTCTAGCTTTTATCCTGTGTCATTGAGATACATTAAGACTTGTTATACTTTCTTTGAGGGTGAGCTAGAGATATAACTTTTCCCCTATCTAGTCTGTTACTTAGATGTACCATTAGACATAATGTATTGGGATCTACGTTGTCTAGTATTCTTCATAATATTTTACGGTTTGACTTATATGTTTATATTCTAGTTTATGCTTTATGTTTGTGATTCATTGCCTCTGAATGCTCATGATATGCTAAGAGGCTTGATTAGGGTTCCTACGGGATCCCTAGTCACCGTGTCATACCTTCGGTCTAGCTTGGGTTGTAACAAACTTGGTACCAGAGCACAAGGTTGTGAAGTGTTGTCCTAGGGAGTCAAACATGCGGATTCAAACAGAGTCTTATTCATCGATATGAAATGCACCACATCTATGAGTAGGAGGCTGTGGGGCATCTTAGGAATCTTCACTTCTTTCATGAACTATGTCGTGCCTTGTAGTGTGTCTTAAAACTTCCCCCTCAAATGATTGTTTTTGCACTTTTAGATAATGCCTGTGAGAGGAGTGCCCCTACCAAGAGAAGTTCATGCCAATAAGGGCCAAGCTCTCCATTGTCCTTTGGGAGAGAAAATGACTAATGCAGAGTTCCAGGCCGGTAATGCTATGTTGGCCCAAGCCATGACTAATCAGGCCAAACAGGGTGTTGTTGCTTCTCCCAATGCTCAAACTCCGCATCAAGAGTAAAGGACTTTGCGAAGATGAACCCTCTCGAGCTCTATGGATCAAAGATGGAAGAGGAACCACAAGAGCTCATCGATGAGGTATATGGATTGGCAGCTACCATGGAGCTTTTTCTGAAGAAAAAACGGAGTTGGCGGCCTACCAACTCAAAGGAGTGCCTCAATTATGGTAATGCTCAATGGAAATCTGAGAGAGTTGATGATGGTCCCATTGGACGGGAAGTGTTCAAAGACGCATTTCTTGACAGTTTCTTCCCACTTAAGCTGAGGGAAGCATAGATGATGGGGTTCATTAATCTCAAACAAGGGAACAAGAATGTTGAGGGAGTACGCCCTCAAATTCACCAAATTTTCCAAGTATGCTCCGCCTTTGGTAGCCAATCCCCGAGCCCGTATGAGCAAATTTATTTCGAGTGTGTCTGACTTAGTGGTGAAAGAATGTAGAACCGTTATACTTGTGAAAGAGATGGATATTTCTCGACTCATGACTTATGCCAAGGAAATTGAAGGTGGAAAGCTCAAAGAGATAAGAGTGAGAGAGTCCAAGAGGGCTCATTTTTAAGGTAAATTCTCCAATACAAGATTTGGTGGAAATGGCCGCTTTCAACAACGCCAAATGTTTCAATGCCAAGGGTCGTCTCAAGCTTACGGTAAAAGGCATTGATAAGAATAGGGTGCCAAACTCTCAAGCTCAAGGTGGAGGTGCTAATACTAGTGGACCAACTTTTCCCAAATGATCCAAAGTGTAGAGAAATCATGTGGGAAAGAGTTTGATGGAGGCGGGTGCATGTTATAGATATGGTAAGATGGGTCACAAACTCTCTGAATGCCCAAGTGTTGCTAATAAGAGCAGAGAAGGTTGTCTTCAAGGTCTAGTTGCTCAAGGAGGATAAGTGCAACAAGGAGCTCAACAAGGTGGTGCTCAACGCAATAACCGTTCTATGCCCTTCATGTTAGGCAAGAAGTGGAGGAGACTCTTCATGTTGTTACGGATATGTTGCTGGTCTTCAACTTTGATACATATGTATTACTTGATTTGGGTGCC
Source organism: Solanum ossicruentum (assembly GCA_025774065.1). NCBI lineage: Eukaryota > Viridiplantae > Streptophyta > Magnoliopsida > Solanales > Solanaceae > Solanum > Solanum ossicruentum. Next base: position 12,506,557 of record JAOTQR010000007.1, read on the forward strand.
AAATTGTCATTTGTTATCCTTTCCTTGCTACTAGATTTGATATTTGGTCCAAACTCTTGTTAGATCCTTTCTCGATATATACTTCCGTTGGTGAGTCGATTTTGGCTAAAAGAGTCTACAGAAAATGTCTCGTGTTGGTCTTGCATAATGTTATCCCTTCTCAACTTGTTGAACTTGATATGGTTGATTTTGACGTCATTCTTGATATGGACTGGTTGCATGCTTCATATGCCTCTATTGATTGTAGAACCCATAAGATCAAATTACAATTTTTAAATGAGCAAATTCTTGAATGGAAGGGCAGGGATTTCATAGTTAAGGGTCAAATCATCTCGTGTCTTAAAGCCCGTAAGTTGATTGCTAAAGGTTGTGTTTATCAACTAGTGTGGGTTAGGGATGTAAACTCCAAAGCTCCTCCTTTTGAGTCAATTCTCACTGTGAACGAGTTCCCCGATGTTTTCCTCGATGACCTACTCAGTATTCCTCCAAAAAGAAAAACTGATTTTGGCATAGATCTCGTCCCTGATACTCAATCTATCTCAATCCCTCCTTATCATATGGCCCCGATGGAATTAAGGAAGTTGAAGGAGCAACTGAAAGACTTGTTGGAGAAGGGTTTTATTAGACCAAACATTTTGCCATGGAGTGCTTTCATGTTGTTTGTTAGATACAAGGATGGGTCGCTTCGAATGTGCATAGACTACCGACAAATGAATAAGATGACCATAAAGAACAAATATCTAATTCCTAGGATAGATGATTTATTTGATCAACTCAAAAGTGCAAACCATTTCCCCAAAATTGATCTCCAGTCCGATTATCAACAATTGAGGGTGAGGGACCCAAGACGACATTTCGAACAAAGTACGGCCTTTTTGAATTTTTAGTTATGTCATTTGGGTTGACAAATTCCCCCGCTATCTCCATGGACTTAATGAGTCGGGTTTTAAAACCATATCTAGATATGTTTGTGATGGTGTTCATTGATAACATATTGGTTTATTCTCGAAATGAAGAGAAACATATAGGTCACTTGAGAATTGTTTTGGAAACTTTTGAGAGCTAGCAATTATTTGCCAAATTTAGCAAGTGTAAGTTTTGGTTGAAGAAGGCAACATTTCTTGGTCACATTGTCTCCCATGAAGGTATTAAGGTTGATCCAAAGAAGACGGAAGTGGTGAAGAATTGGCCTAGATCATTATCTCCTTCGGACATTCGAAGCTTTTTAGGCTTGCCCGGGTATTATATAAGGTTTGTTGAGGGAGTTTCATCCATTGCGTCACTTACTAGGTTGACTCAAAAGAAGATGAAGTTCCAATAATTGGATAAATGTGAGAAAAGTTTTCAAACATTGAAAGATCGTCTTACTTCGGCCCCTATTTTGACACTACCGAAAAGTTTGGATGGATTTGTTGTTTAATGTGACGCCTCACATGTTAGTTTGAGTTGTGTGTTGACGAAACATGGCAAGGTTGTAGCATATGTCTCTAGGCAATTAAAAGTGCATGCGCAGAATAATCCAACACATGATCTTGAATTAGTGACGGTTGTGTTTGCATTGACAATATGGCGTCACTATCTTTATAGGGTGTGTTGATATATTACCGACCAACAAAAGCTTGCAATATGTGTTAACCCAAAGAGACTTGAACCTTAGGCAAAGGAGGTAGCTCCAACAACTCAAGGACTATGACATAAGTGTACTGTATCATCTAGACTAGGCAAAAGGTAGCCGATATGCTTAGTAGAGTGTCTATGGATAGTGTTCCCATATTGAGATAAAGCTAGTTAAAGACGTGCAACAATTGGTCCATTTGGGTGTAAGGTTGAGTGATTCGAATGGAGGTATTCTTGTGCACAATGGGTCGGAATCATCACTAGTAGCAAGAAAGCAAAGCAAGACATGGATCCAACTTTGGTTGAGTTGAGAAGTTGGTACTTGATAAGAAGATTGAGGTTTTCTCCCAAGGGAAAGATGGAGTATTTCGTTACTGGTTATGTGTTAAAAATGTTGATGGCTTAAGGGGGATGATACTGAGTGAAGCTCATAACTCACAGTATTCCATTCATCCCAGATCCACCAAAACATATAAAGATCTAAGGGAAGTGTATTGGTGGACTGGCACGAAGAAGGATATAACAAAGTTTGTGGTAGAATACTTTAACTGCCAACAAGAGAAAATAGAACACCAAAAGCCGGGAGGCTTAGCCCAAGACATTGAAACCCCAACTTGAAAGTGGGAAAATGTGAATATGGACTTTATGACGGGTTCGCCTCGTACCCAGAAGCAACATGACTTCATTTGGGTGATTGTGGATAGAATGACTAAATCAGCCCATTCACAACTAGTCAAGACTTCTTTTAGTGTCAAGGATTATGCCAAATTGTACATTCGAGAATTGGTGAGACTTCATGGTGTGCCCTTGTCTACTATTACGGATCATGGTATTCAATTCACTTAGCACTTTTGGAAGTCCTTTCAAAGGGGCCCTGGTACCCAGGTAAAGCTAAGCACCGCTTTCCATCCTCAAATCGATGGGCAACCCAAAAGAACAATTCAGACTTTAAAAGATATGTTGAGGGCATGTGTAATTGATTTCAAGGGTAGTTGGATGATCACCTACCATTGATTGAATTTGCATATAACATAGTTATCACTCAAGCATTGAAATGGCTCCTTTTGAGTCTTTGTATAGGAGAAGATATAGGTCTCTGATGGGATGGTTTGAAGTAGGTGCATTGTTTTGGACGGTGAAAAGCGACAAGGGTCTACCTCGCTACAAGGCGAGGGGAGTGACAAGGCGCTCGCCTTTTTGAAGTACTGCGTCAAAAAATTTAAATATTTAATTGCATAAATAAATAATCAAAATCTCAATAAAATATTAACAAATATTTCAATTCACCTCAAACCCCACTTGTGGGATTTCACTTGGTATGTTGTAAAAATTAAAAATAGACAATAGACACAAGTCTAGAACTTGAATGAGGAAAAAAACAAACATCAAACAATGAGAAAAATAACAGCGATAGAAGTAACCCTGTAGTCAAAAGAAGAAGTAAAAAGATATAAGATGAAGAAATCTCAAGAAGAAAAGAAGAAGAAAAAGAGAAATACATATTGGTTGGACTCTGAAGTCTCCTAAAAAATTTGGCTAGTCACTGGAGAAGTTGAGTCGAGTCATTTGGTTGGAGTCCAAATCCAAGTGTAAGAGTGCAAATTTGGAAAGAAAATCCTACAATTATCTTTTAACTTTTAAAACCTCAAATTGGTTGCCTTTTTTTAAGAAAATATAAAAAGGCAACGCCTTTCTTGCCTTTCGCCTTTGTCGCCATTATCACTGTGGTGTCCCCTTTTGAAGATTGCTCGCCATAAAGCTAAAAGGCAATGGAGGGTTGCCTTGCCTTACCTCTCGCCATTGGCGACAAAGCAATCACCTTTCACAACACTGAGCAGGTGAAATAGCCTTGATGAGAACCGAATAGGTGTTTGATGCTATGGAGAAGGTGAGACTTATAATGGAAAGGTTAAAGGCTGCCCAAAGTCACCAAAAGTCTTATTTGGACATGAGAAAGTGTAAGAGTGCAAATTTTGGAAAGAAAATCCTACAATTATCTTTTAACTTTTAAAACCTCAAATTGGTTACCTTTTTTTTAAGAAAATATAAAAGGCAACGCCTCTGTCGCCATTATCACTGTGGTGTCCCCTTTTGAAGATTGCTCGCCATAAAGCTAAAAGGCGATGAAGGGTTGCATTGCCTTACCTCTCGCCATTGGCGACAAAGCAATCACCTTTCACAACACTGAGCAGGTGAAATAGCCTTGATGAGAACCGAATCGGTGTTTGATGCTATGGAGAAGGTGAGACTTATAAAGGAAAGGTTAAAGGCTGCCCAAAGTCACCAAAAGTCTTATTTGGACATGAGAAAGAGGGAACTTGAATTTGATTTTGATGATAGGGTCTACTTAAAGATTTCACCTATGAAAGGTGTATGCATTTTGGCAAGAAAGAGAAATATAGTCCCTAGTACATAGGTACATATAAGATATTGAAGAATATTGGTAAGTGGCCTATGAACTTGCCATTAGAATTAGCCTCAGTTCATAGGAATACATCGATGTTAAGGAAGTGTATTGGTGATCCTAGGGTCATTGTATCTTTGGATGATGTGAGTGTTGAAGAAAACCTGACTAATAGGAAGTGAATTGCATTTATCTTGGGTTGTTCGTTCTACACTTTACTCAAGCTAGTCCTATCCCATTCGACGACGAATGTTCTCAATGGGAAGATATTATAAAAACTCAAGCATTTTGAAAATAGGAATATGATTATAAGGTTAAAATAGCATAAAAATAGCCTCGGTGGAGTTTTAGGTCAATCGGGGCGCAAATTAAAAATTTCGAAAATTTCAGTAACTAGAAGGGTCCGTGACAAGACCGTGTCACGAACCTGCTTCAGGGTAGTTCAATTTTTTCCTGAGTTCAAATTTGGACATAATTTGATCAAAATCCAATTCGCTCAAAAATGAACTATGGTAAAACCCGTCAACAACACGGACTGGGTTGACTACTACTGCGCGCTTTTAGTTTAAGTGTGGGTATATAGGACTTTCCCCAATAGTAAATTAATGAACCTAGATGAGTTATAGACTAAAAACCTGGTGTATTGAATACCCTAAAACCCTAATTTATCAATCCCAGAATTATCTCTCTACCAAGGCTCTCAAATCCCCATTGAAGATCCCAAGAATTTCTTCAAGTTCCTCACCAAAGTTTTGAAAATTTCTTCAAGTTTTTTGTCGCTTCTTCCCAAGGTATGTGCGTTTTCATCCATGGAGATCCTTCAATTTCTTCATTTCCATCCAATTTCAAGTATGTATATTTCATAGGTCTCCTAAATTTCTATTTCTTCACATGGATCATAGATTTATTTTATAATAACTATTCTGTTTTGACATGGATTTATAAGAATCGCATGAATTTTATGATTTCCTACATGAGCTCTCTACAATGCTATCTAGGGCTTACAAATCCCTTATGGTCTATTGAATTCTCCTCTAATTTCATAAATTGAGTTTCTATTAGTGCTTTATTAGCTAATTTAACATGATTTATTGTTCAATTGCATGATTTTGATGATTTATAAAGGGTTCATGAAATTACAAACTGGTCTATTTTAATGTTTATCCAATTGATCCTATTCAATGTGATTATGCATGAATTCATCCGAAATACATGATTTTTAGCTAATTGAGTTGAAAGTTATACTTCAACCCTATTTTTTCTTTACAAGTCATGATCATGAGGTTTTAAGTGTGCAAGTATATGATGTTAGGTCTATAATGTGTTTTCCATATTAGTCGCTCCTTTTATTCCTTTTCTTTTCCTTTCCCTTTTATTTTTTCATATTTAGTTTATTCTGTTTATGGATTTTTGAGATGAGGGTTCCCAGGAAACAACCTCTCTATCTCTATGAGGTAGTGGTAAGGTCTGCGTACATTCTACCCTCCCCAGACCCCACTTGTGGGATTCCACTAGGTATGTTGTGTTGTTGTTGTTGTAAGTATATTATGTTAGGTGTAATGATGAATGGGGCCACACCCCACTTTACATAAATTATGAAAATGAGCTACTCTATGAACATGATATTATGGAATATGTTTTATGTCACGCTTATGAATTATGACGAGTACGAATTATGATTTGTGACAAGTACGATTTTATGCCTATGTTATGTATGCTGTGGGATGTTAACTTAGCACTGAATGTGGCATTAAGGTGGGGGCTCGACTTACAGGGTCCTTATATAAAGCTTCCAGCCTCATTACTACATTGTCGCTGTAGAATTATACTTTTACCAATATGGTTTTCGCTAGTAGATCCAAATAGCTTATGACACTCGCCTTGCAAGGTAGGAGTTTTACATTGGCAAGTAAGGCTCCCTTTTTCCGGATGTACGAGTAGACATCGAGATTCCATGTTATAGCTCGCATGGTCTTATTATCGATTATGGATACTTCCCACATATGTATGGTCCTTATGATGGTTTATTGATTACTCTTAGTCCCTTACTTTTACTTGATGTCCTTAAGATATACTTATGCATTGATCTTATTTGTGTTTACTTACAATTCTACCACTCTTTCATCTTGCTATTTAAAATGATTACTTGTACATTATGATTTATTATGCATTGCGTGGCCCACGAACATTTAAATGTACTAACGCATACTTCTATGCCTATATTATATCACAATATAGAAGTGGGCGACCATCTTACTCACTATCATGGTTTGATTTGGTATTCACTTGAAGATTGTTGGTGAGTCCTCATGACCCGAGGGCTAACCTATTACTTCTAACTTTTATCTTATGTCATTGAGATACTTTCAGACTTGTTATACTTTCTTTGAGAGTGAACTAGGAACATATCTTAGGTCTTGCCTAGAGGCATTGTTGAACATGATGTATAGGGATCTATGCTGTCCAATACTCTTCATACTATCTTATGATTTGGCTTGTATGTTTATACTCTAGTTTCTGCTTCATGTTCGTGATTCATTGCCTATGAATGCTCAATGTTATGCTAAGAGGCTTGAATGGGGTTCCTACTGAATTTCTAGTCGTCGTGTCACACCTAGGATCTAGCTTAGGTCGTGACAGCATGCCATTTTGAGATCATGAAATGAAATCCCAGAAAACAGCCTCTCTACTTTTATGGTAGTGGTAAGGTCTGCGTACATTCTACCCTCCCCAGACCCCACTTGTGGGATTTTTCTGGGTATGTCGTTGTTGTTGAACAAAATTTACTAATCCTTCAAACTAACATTTACTTTATTTATAATTATCAACCAATTTTTAGTGCTTCTGACCATACTCATATCCCATGGCAATTAGTGTTGGTTCATCTTCTCAAAATCATCTGATTGAGAAATGTACATTCAACATGATAAGATCATCCATACTATGTGGTAGGATTATATTAAAGAGTATTACACTACAATTCATGTTGCAATTTTACTTTTGTGATGACCTAAAATTTGATGAATAAATGTTGTATTTTTGTAGAATAGCTTTTTGATAGTGTATTATACTTTTGTTATGAACTTTTTTTTATTAAGTAAGATTATATAAAGAATAGGAGCAATTTTGATAGTTTTCCCAACTTATAGGATTTAAGAAAATCACGCTCGTTTTCAAATTTTCTACTTCTAAAGAGGGCTGATAGGGCATATCCTCTTTACTAATTGCTGGTGAGGGCTCCCTTTATCTGATGCTATAGGTACATAATTAATGCACTTGATGAGGGCTATAATTTACTACTTTCGGGTTATTGCTATGAGGGCTCTCTTTATTTATTGCACTTGATGAAGGCTGGTGATAGTGTGCCTTTAATTCAACCCCTAGGGAACTCATTATTGTGATTAATAAAGGGAATATATCTTGTAAACCCTAGGGTATATACTCTTTATTTATTGCATTCCCAAATCACGCCCGTTTTCAAATTTACTACTTAAGAGGGCTGATAGGATATATCCTCTGTATCAATTGCACTTGATGAGGGCTGAAGAGGGCTCCCTAGGGTATATACTCTTTATCAATTGCACTTGATGAGGGCTCTCTTTATTTATTGCATTTGATGAGGGAATTTACTAGTTTCGAGGTTATTGTTGTTCCCTAGGGTATATCCTCTTTATTTATTGCACTTGATGAGCTCATTATTTTACTACTTTCGGGGTAAGGGATTTGAAGTACTTATCTAAAATAGGTGAATTTTCTTTTTTTCTTTTTTATTTTTCTTTTCTTTATTTATTGCACTTGATGAGGGATTCTCCCTTACTACAATAAGAAAGTTTCTGGGTATAGTGTGATATGCATTTTTATTTTTGTTCGTGAACAAAAAAAACAACTTAAAAATTCAAAATTGCACATCAAACTTCAATTTCATATTATGATTTCATCTCATAGCCAAACGAGCCTTTGGGGAAAAAATCACATAATGTGTTTTTTTAATAATTGTGGTGTCTAAGCATGCAATCCCACACCTCCATTAATTCCACAGAATACCTACCACCTACCACCACCATTAAATTAGGTGACTCTATACACCAAGCTACAACAGATGGAAAAAAATCACCTAGAGACCGTTTGGTAAAGTGTATTAGCAAAAATAATGCATGCATTAACTAGGTGCCTTAGTAGTACTTTGGTACGCTTTTTCATGCAACGTATAACTAATGTTAGCATTAGTTACAAACTCTATTGTGTATTAAGGTGTGTATTCTAAATACAATGAATTTTGCGGTATTAGTAATGCAAGGAGATTTAATGCATGTATTAACATGGTTAAAGACCGAATTGCCTCAAAATCTTTTTTACATCTTTTCCACCATATTTTTGGAGGATGTCTTTGTACATAAATATTTTTCAAAAATAATTATACAATGCATACTATTTTTAATACGCCAAACCAAACAATATATAAAAAGTATTTCTTCATAATTAATGCAAACATAACTAATACAAGCATTACTAATACACTTTATTTAATATTAATTTTATACATCCTTCCAAAAGACCCCCTAATATATTTGTCCTTGCTGGAAACCATGGATTTTTGAGTTTTCGCTATTTGTTACTGGTTGAGCCACTGGAATGGAATGAGATAAGAATCTCTGGAGATCTTTCCTCTCCACTTACTCGTAACAGGCTTTTTGAAACTGAGATCTCATGTTCTCAACCCACTTCATTGACCACTAAGCCACACCCTTGGGTGCCACATGATGTGTTAGTTTTATCATAGTATAGCTTAAAGGTTTGCCACAGCGCTTAATAGGAAAATAGAGAGGAGATAACTTCTGAAGGCACATGGAATATAACTAGGGAACATTTTATAGCAGCAAATGCAATGATCCGAACAACACCGAGGTAACAGTCTTAGAACAATTACCTCACTGCTAAAGAACCAGAGCAACGTGTAGCACACATTCCTCCGATGGTTGCCCCAGGTCCTGAAACAATTGCATGTTCACACTTCTCAGAATATCAGTATACTAATGATATATCACCTGAGATGAGCAGAGATTTTATATATAAGAATGAACAAAATGTTAAATTTAACGACAGAGCAAGGACCCAAAAAAAAAAAAAGAAATACAAAGTTCTGCTCAGTGCTATTGTCTTAGGCCATGTCCATTTTTTATATGGACCAACTTAAAACAAGAATCCTTCATAACGAATTAAATAAATCTTTTTTTTTAATGATAAGTAACATCAGCAAGAGTCGTTTCCAAAATTGTTTAATTCTTCTATTCCACATTTCTCTTACAGCCGAAAAAAATACAATGCATGTCCTTGGTCTCTCTTTTTCTCTCGAGAACAATATAGAAACACCTTTGACATTTTTCTTGACATTTTTCTTGAATATTAACAAGGAAAGCTTCTGGTTATACCAGCACAGGAAGTGATTTTCCAATTATTTAGAGAAATTACAACCAGATTCACAACAATTACTAGATCATAGTCAGAATCAATCTTTTTTTAATGAAGATCACAGTCTGATCCAAACTTTTACTGCTACAATTTTGAGCACTTATTTTCATTGTTATATGGCAACTGATTAGCAAATATGAGAAAGGAAGAATCATATTGAATACTGGAAACCCAAGTTGCTTGGACTCTTCACTTTTGATGCCGCACCCATGTCTACACGACATGGGGTGTGGGTGTTGGATCCATGTCCGATTTGGTTAAATGTTTTGGGTACTTTGACCAAAATCAATGGGGAAAGTCCAGACAGTTTTAGTGATTTCTGTAATAAACACAAAAGCTAAGGTGAAAGTGAAGAAAATGGGATACAATTTCACTCCTTATCCTTTAATCTCCTTTTAGGATTCTCCCACATAATATCTCATAATTTAGGTTTTACAACTCTATTTTTAGATATTTCAAATATTTTTAGGCAAATCCCTGAACCCGTATCCAAACATTGATCCATATACCCGAATCTTAAAAATTAGATCATGAAGGACCCGACCTCTAGATCCGAGCAACTTAGCTGGAAACCTATGCATAGCATGTCTCTGGGAAAATATATTTTGCCTAATTTTCTACTTTACTGTCAAAGTGCTTTTATCATTTCCTACTTAGCTAAATATAATGATAATGAACTTAGTAAATGCCAAAATCATGTGTGGAAAACATCAATTTTGAGCTAGTGCACAATGTCTAAATTACTGTTCAGCAGTACTCCGAAAAAAAATGATAAGTTTGAAAACATCTTAAAGCCCAAGAAAGGAGTTTATTCAGAGAGAGAGAGAGAGAGAGAGAGAGAGAGAGAGAGAGTAGGAGCCAGAAAACCACGCACACTTTTAACCAAAGAAATATAGCAGGACTGACCAGGATCAAGGGGGAAAAAGAGACCATAGGACTCCAAGTATTCATTGAGCTCCATCCATCCAATGCCTGGTTCAACCACCACATCCATGTCCTCAACATGCAAAGCTTTGACATGCTACATTTTGAGTAGATCCATTAAGAAAAATAAGGACTAGGGACAAGGACCAGGGAATAATGCGAGAATACCATGGCAAAATCAATTTTTTCATGACTGCAATTTCCAAGGCAGCCTTCATGTTTAACTGACATTGCATCATCGCACTGAACAGAGTTGATTGGAATTACCAAATTCATATATTCACAACGTACAAGTTAAATTATTTTCCTCTTACAAGCTCTTATAATAGGCCAACTTCCAAGCGAAAGAGACAAAAAAAAATTAAAAATACGGGAAAAAAGCTAAGAAACAGGGTGGCACAAAGGACTGTGAAGGGCCAAAGCACCTCAGAAGAGCCTAAAAAGAAATGATCACTAAATCCCACTGAAAATATCCAGCAAAAGCTGACCTTAGTAATCCACTTAACCCCTCTGTTATACACCCTGTGGAGGCGTGGACTATAAAAGCAGAAATTTCTGCAATCCATTTTATATTACATCAAAATGGGCAGTTCCTGCAGCAATTCAATAATTAGTTGGTATTTCACTATCTGTAAAGCATCAAGCATGGTTTTGAAGAGCATCTGACCGATCATTGACTGTTTACTGATGGACCCTAACAATCATTATAGAAAAAAAAACAACTATTTCCAAACATTTCAGGATATCACGCCTACGTGGGAATCCAGATAGAATCTTCAATCAAATACAATGGTCCTTTGCAGAAAAAATACCAAAAGGCAAAAGCAAGGGCCAAGCCCTTAATCTTCAGTACAATCTGCTCGCTGAAAAACACAATTTTAAATGAATAACCTCAATTGTTTAATTATAATGTGAAAATGGACGATGAGATACTATCAAGAACCATATTATATCACGATCTAAATGTGGTCTATTATGCTTAGGATCTATCAGTCTGACACAAGATAATTATGTGACCAAATCAAATCAAATTAAATAGAATGGTCTATAAAGAGAAACTTCATATATAAGCCCTTACATTCATCAATGTCATATCAATGCAAACACCACCATAGGGAGATAAGGTGTGTCCCTCGATAGAGGTAGCTCCACCATAGGGAACAATTGGGACCTGCAACAACAATTTGCTCAATCAAATTGGATGATGTAGAGGAATCAAGCAAGCATAAAGTCATATAAACAGGGTAGTCAAAGTTTCAGAAAAATATTCACTCAGGGAACATATGGTTATGGACAATTTATAGATAGATTTTCTTGAATTATGTTTTTGATGATTAACAAATATGGCAGCTCAGTTGGTCGGTCGCTACAAGCTAAAGGACCAGGTTCCGGTTAGTTGGTTCTTGTATAGTACCTGGCACATATTCCTGCAGGAGTAGGATTCAATTTTGCGTAAGATATTTCGTAGTTTTGTAGAACCTGAACTAGTAGCCGTTTATTAATGAGTCCAAGTTAGTAAGGAAGTAGAGTCATAATTGGAGTTTAATTAATGGAAAGTGTGCGACAAATTTCCTTCTTGTTTATTCTCTAGATTTAGGAGATATTATTTTCCATACATGTGTATCCTTGACTCTATCCCTCCTTTTATTGACCAAAACGAAATGCTATCTCTCTGAAACGCTCTCTCTCTCTCTCATACGCTCCTCCCCTCTCGGTATCGCGCTTTTCCGGCAAGGGTTCGCGACGCTCTTGGCCGGAAAGCCTTCCAGACCCGAGCGCCGGCGAACCCTTGCCGGATCGGAGAAATA
>JAOTQR010000007.1:12518878-12533143 GCA_025774065.1 Solanum ossicruentum
GGTAAGGTCTGCGTACAATCTGCCCTCCCCAGACCCCACTTGTGGGATATCACTGGGTATGTTGTTGTTGTTGTTGTGTATCCTTGACTCATGTTGCTAACTATATGCTATATATTGTTGTGATTTTATTCTTGCATAATACACACTTAAGTTGAGAGCATTGAGAGAATACAAAGCAAAGAAGCAATTCCTGTGAGCAAGAGAGATATCAAACTGAAGAGACAAGTTCAAACAATTGAAGCTACCTTCAGGTTTTTAGTTTGTCTAGATGTTGTAGTAGGTATTTGAGTTGTAATCTTATTTGCTTATCCAAGAAGCATCACTGTGAGGTTTTTTTCTCAGGGATCATTTTACTTTTAGGCTATGAGAGTAGCTTGGAGGTAGTAGCTACAGTCATGTTGATTGTACATTGTAAGTGACTGATTCAGTCTCTTAGGTTATGAAGAGTTCTATAACCTAAAATTGCTCATTGTTTAAAAAGGTTCTGTTGACAAATCCCAGTGGTGGGTCATGATTTTTATTAGCTTGACCAAGGAAATTTTCTATGTAAGAACTTCTGTTTTATTTAATTTCCACACTTCACTTGTTGAAGGAATTGGTTAGACAGTTCTAAGCACCAAGTTCTGATACTTAAAGTTCAAACTGCGTAATGTCCCAGAAGTTAGAAAGTCGAAATTGAAAGAGAAAGTTCCTGGGATTCTTCTATCTCCAGTTATGTCCATAATGAGCAAAAGATGTGTCATGTTTTGTCTAATCACTTCTTCCTAATTTTTCCTCGGTCTGCCTCTACCTTTCCTCAAATGTATCATAGTCAATCTCTCGCACCTTCTCACTAGGGCATTTGTGCTCCTTATCTTTCTGCCTAAACCATCTCAACCTAGTCTCCTGCATCTTATCCCCACAAAGGCTACCTCCACTTTGCCTTGTATACGTTCATGCCTAATCTTGTCTTTCCTAATGTGTCCATACATTTATCTGACATCCTCATATCTGCTACTTTCATCTCCTTCACATGATGGTTTTTGACAGGTCAACACTCCGCGCATACAACATAGTTGATCTAACAACCACTTTAAAGAACTAAAAGTATCAGAGACAACATTCTTATTACATAGGATACTGGATGCAAGCCTCCATTTCATCTACCCCTCCAATACAATGAGCGACTCCACATCAAATTATCCACTTGTGTGGATTATAGACCCAAGACATTTGAAGCTTCTTCTATTACAGCAGACTTGTGTATCAATCTTCACTTCCCCATCTGTCTCTGGTGATGTGACACTGAATTGCACTATATACTCTATTTTAATCCAGTTCAAGCTGAAGCCTTTAGACTCTAGGGTTTGTCTCAAAATATTCAATCTACTATTAACAATATCGTATGTCTCGTTGATCAATATTATGTTGACAACAAATAACATATACCATGGTACTTTCCCTTGAACACCCCGTGTCAATTCATCCATCACCAAGACAAATTAAAAGTCTGAGAGTTGATTCCAGTGCAACCCCAACCGCATCTTGACTAGATAATGTTCCAAGTCTCCTCCCACTATCCTCACTCAAGTCTTGGCTCTATCATATAAGTCTTTAATCAATCTAATGTAGGTCACAAGTTTACCTCTAGACTCTAAGCATCTCCACAAAGCTTCCATCGAGACTTTATTGTATGTATGCCTTTTCTAGGTTGATGAACACCATATCTATGTTTCACTTCTCTCCCTATATTGCTCCACCAATCTCCTTGAAAGGTAAATGGCTTCCATTATCAATCGCCTCGGGCATGAATCCAGATTGATCACCATAAATGTTTTAAAATTATTTTGTTAGCATATAGTATTAGATTAATTTAAGCTTTTATTGAATTTTATATTTATTAATTACTAAATAAAAACAAATGTTATGCATTCAGGTATTGAGAAAACAAATAGTATTAATCATTTAGTATTATTAATTATTTAGTATTCAAATTTTTGTACATGTTAATATTCAGATTTAAACATTTTTTGTACATGTTAATATTCATATTTACACATTCAACTTTAATGTAGATCTTAATATTCATATGTCTATTAAGATTAAGATGTCTTAATCTTAATAAAACAAATGAGGTCATACTATCTTATTTTATCCAATAATATTTAGACTATTATGATTAGTGCAATATAATGAAGAATTAAAATAAATATCACCATTGTAAATTCTTATAGTATCAAATAAAGAATAATTCTAGGAAGAAATATGAAATAGTATATGAAAATATGAAATCATTCGAAAAATAAATATTGCATCCCCCTTCTAACATGAAATATCTTTGAAACACATTCCTTAGCTTTAAAAATAATACTATAAAAAAAACTCTAAAGAAATGAAAGATAACATATGGCAAACTAAACAGGCGATAATACAAAGGGAATCTTGTCATTTACGTAAATAAATGTTGACTATACAAACAATAATATGGAGGACATCTCTTGCATTTATGTACTCTTGAGTAAGTATTGTTAACACGTTCAGTTTTATTCACATGGAATTCGGCACAAATAATACACCATAACTAATGCAGGCATTATCAACACAAAATCCAAAAATTGCAGCCCAACATTCAACTATTAATGTAGAATTTATTTCTCTGTACTTATCACAGAGCATCCATGCTATTTAAATGAAAGAAATTCAAGCTACTCTTCAGCAGGTAAAGGACATGAAAAATAGACATTTGCATCTACTAATACATTTCTTGAGAATGCTGAAGTTCGTTTCATTGCCTTCAGTCAGAAAGTCAATGCAATAAATACAAATTAAAGAGCCTGAACAGAGAATTCAGACCTTATGCATGTTACAAGACTTCACTATCTTAGACACCTCCTCCTCAGACCTGCATAAGGGAGAGCAGGTAGAATGATTTATCATTATGTTTTCCAATAGATACCAGCTTCATGATGAACAATAAAATCGTGGTAAAAGTAAAATAAAAACTGTGTAGCTCCACCTTGCTTAAAAAGCTAATGTTTTATATGGAATTAGTTCACAATAAGATTAAAAGTATTATATAAAGCACACCGGTAACCTGTCTGTACCATGTGGTAGTTTGACTTGCCACATCTTACTAAGTATTTCACTTGCCACATCCTTCTAAGCGAAGGTGAAAGGAAATCCATGTTACTATTTAATATGGTAGCCAAGAAGAAAACAATAAGCAAAAGTACTGTCAAATTGGAAAACTAAACAATATCTTAGAATGTACAACAAAGAAAAACAACGGTGTTCACCTTGGGACTAGAAGATAAACCCTCTTAACTTTCAAGACCAATCATTTTTTTCTGTCCTTCCTTTTTTTTTGGTTTGATATGATCTATGGAGAGGTAGCCAGATGGAGCCAAAGATTCACTATTTTTTGGCTTTGGGGTATGATGGAATAAAGCAAAATGACTCTTTAAACTGTCTGCGCTTCGTTCAATTGTGAAGTAGCAATTAGTCAATGCAACTTTCGACGCTCATCACGGGTCATCCGGAAACAGTCGCTCTATGTTTTAAACATAGGGGTCAGGCTGCGTACATCCCGACCCCCCTTTACCCCGCAGTGGGCGGGAGCCTTCGAGGCAATGGGGTAATGTTGTTGTTGTTGTTATGATCTGTGGAGAGGGAACATTTGACAGAGAATACATGTCATCATGGACAATACCTATGTAAACAGAACATGTGGCCTAATAAAACATGAACCAAATTGCTTTGGTGGTTCAGTGGCCAACAAGGAATTGAAAGTACATTCATATCAGAAGCGAAGATATTAGAATAGTAACTTTGGTTCAAAGAATGAATCTGACCTTGGATAAACTACAACATCAGGAATGTTTACTGCTTTATGAAAGCTGTTCTGAGGCTTCCCATGGACATATCTCTCATCTTCATCCATTGTCATGTTATCCTACATCATATTGTTTCAACATACCTCAAACCAAAATTAGCTAAAGAATAAGAAAGCTTGGTATATCCTTGTATTCAGAAAAATAATCAAGGACAAAATTCTTAAGATGTAGTATTAAATAAAATTAGCAAAGAAAAATATAAAAATATAATACCTGGCAAATTCCCTTCAATATTTCTATAAGCTCTGGTGGAACTTTCCTAAGAGAACCTTTCACGGCATAATCTGTGCTACCTTTGACACCATTTTTCACACTTGCAAACACACAAGAAAAATAAATAAGTTTTCCACATATCTAAAGGATAAAAATCTATATCTTCGTGGACGCATTTCACTAATCAATTAGTCAACAATGACTCAATCCCTAATCAATTGATGCACCAGTTTTGCTTCATTCAGATACATTTCATCCCAACAAACCTCTTACACTCTAAAACACCCATGGAATATCCTAGCACAAAGCATGTAACTTGCTTATTTTCCAACATGACTTTTCCATACACTCATTCTGAATAGAAACAAAAACAAGTGTCCTCCTTTTCAATAATCAACATTTTTCTAATAAAGCTACTGATCCACACAGATTATTCATACCTAAGCTTTCGAAAAATTAAATTTCCAAATTGTTAAACCACAAAAAATTATTAGAATCTCAGATAAATAAACACATTTTAAGAGGGAAAAAATATCAATGGCATGACTGATTTATGAATAGACTTGAGCCAGAAGAAGTATCATTTTCTCCAATAGTAAAAACCATCATTATTTCAATTTCTCTGTATATCCAACATACATAATCAGAAAATTTAGAAAAAGAAAAAAGAAAAGAAAGAGCTCATTTTCAAGAAACCCCCGAAAGAAAGGTCCACTCTTTCCGATTGTTAAACTCACCACCATTGTGTAGAACTCTCAAGTAAAATTCTTCTTCAAAAAGATGTTTATGACATTACGAATTTATAAACAAAAAAAGATTACCTTTTTGGATCAGAAAGTGGAGCATCATTATTCAGACAGAGTGAAGGGTAGCTCTGTGACTGCAGAGCAAGAGAACCAGCAGAGACAGCAAAGGCTAAAGGGATTAGTGAAGCAGCCCATGATGGGATTTTCCCCTGCCCCTTTCTTGAGCAAATTACCGGCTCTGTAAGGCTAGATGGAATCTGGGACCTCTGAAAAATTGAAGTTCGTAGATTACTGCAAATGGGTTTTGAGGAAGAACGTAAACGGGAAAACAATGATAAGCAAGTCATGCTCAAAAGTTATCCTACAGACAGCTCTTCTCTTTTCTTTGCTTCCAAAATTAAAATTGTTCAACTGACCCTATCCCAAAATCGATATGTAACTGAATGCACCAGTCGGTCTAACTTGAGAAATTTGTGAGGATGTGACAAAGAATGTTTCTCAGTTAAAAAAAAAGTAACAATTAGACTGAGGCCAAGTCAAATATTGAGGGATTAAGTTGAATAGGGGTAATTTATAATTTTTAAAAATTTTAATCTCTTTTTCTCGTGAAACTCGCCAGCTTATTTTCAAATTAAAAGTCATTATCTCCTCTTTCCTTTTCAAGAAAAGTAAAAAAAAAATTCATTTTTTCAGAAAGAAAATACCAACCGAAACTAGGAGATCTTCTTCTTCTTTACGTCTTTGTCTTCAAGGCCTTCATCGTCTCCTCCTTCGTTTATCCTGTAAAGCTCGTCGTCATTGTCTTTATCTCTATCTCCATCTATTATTGTCATCATGACAGAGGTAAAAGATAAAATATTTCTGCATAGTTAGGGTTTTGAGTTTTGGTAATGTAAAAAGAAAAAGAAAAATATGTATGTGTTTGTATTTGTTGTTGTTTTTATTTTGTTTCTTTCTTCAAATATTTCATAGATTGTTATTAGATTTGTTTGTTCTGTACTTTTAACCCTAATTACTGTGGTGGTGTTGACATTGATGAATGAAAATCAACTGAACTTAAGCAGTTGTTTAAGCAACTCTTAAATAACTGTTTAAGTAATTGTAGTAATATTCATTGTTCTGGTGGTGTTGTGATAGTGATGAATGAAAATCGACTGAACTTAATGAAATTGTTGTAGAAAAATAATTTAGTTGCTTAATAAGTCCCAATAATTGAAGTGCTTGATAAAACAACAGCTAAACTTGCAGCCTTAAGTTGTTGTAGTAACTTAAATTTAGGTAGCAATCTAAGAAATTAAAAGTACAGTAACTTAAGCAGTTGTTGAAAATAATTTTAGTAAGTGGACAGCCTTCAATAACAATTGTTGCATTTGCTTAAAAATATTTTAGCAACTATGATGTATGAATTAACAATTGTTATAGCTGCTGAACAAAATTCGCAGCAAGTGAATTGTATAATTTATCAATTGTTGAAGTTGTTGAGAAACTTTTTAGCAAATTATTGAGTAATTTGATTGTTAATTATTATCTAAGTAACTTTTTAGCAACTGCTTAAGTACCTAGACTTTTAATTTCTTAAATTGCTACGTTAAGTTGTTGTAATAACTTCAATTATTAATGTATCTTAATCATTTGCATTTACTATAGTTTGTTTTCTATTTTATTGTAGAACTAGTTATGCTAATTTAGTTTTATTTCATCTGTGGACAAAAAGAAAAAGTGTTTCAAGCAAACCTGTTCGTAAATCTAGCAGACTTAATCTACAATCCCAAGTAGAAGCAGAAAAAATAGTAGAAGATATCGCAATATTATATGAAGATAAGATAGCCTCAACTCCTAGACAAACAAACGAGAGGTCTGAGGCTAAACAACAATTGACAAGGGATAGAGCTGGTTTTTCTTCAAAACAAGAAGAAGAAAAAAAGGAAAATGTATGTGACGAAGCTGATTCAACTTCAAAACGAGCAAGCAAATCAAACAATGTTCCTTCTGCTTCCACTGCTAATTCCCCTCCTAACAATCCTCCTTCAATAGATGTTGCTGTTAAAATCATTAAAATTTCAAACTATGGTTTGCAAACATACCGGATAAACCACGAAGTTGATTTAAAAGGTGATATTGTTATTCGATCGTGTATGGGAAAACCTTTTGTTGATTTAAGAAAGGTTTTGGTGGCACAAAAGTTGGAAAGATATTTTCGATTAACTATATTTGGGAAGTATTTAAACATATTTGAGGAAAAAATTCAAAGTTTTCTATGAGCTTAGTATATCAACTTCTTCGGCTAAGAATTATTTGTGATGAAAAAAAGTAATTTGGATTAATTATTGTGGCATGCCAGTTTGTTTTGGTATAAAAGAATTTGGAATCATGGCAGGCTTAAATTGTCACTATACTCTTAGTGTTTTTGATCTGTTGGAGAAGTCATTAAAGAGTTCTAATTCTAAGGTTGTTGAAAGACACAAGCAATTACGTAAGTTAACCTCAAAAAGTTTCAAAGAGAAGAATTTGATTGTCCTTTGAAACTCCGAGAAGGTTAAGAAAACTTTCAAAAGTCACTGTGCTTACTTTGGTTCGCGCATATTATTCTTTATGCACTCGATCAAAGAAAAAGAATTTAGGTTGACTGGAATGACCTTTGCGCCAATTGTAAGCATTTCGTGTCTATTCATGGGGCCATGAAAGCTTCAAACTTACCATTGAATATTTGTTAAAGGAATTGAACCCAACAAGGAAAGCAACCAATCTTTTTGGCTTTCCTTGGGCTTTTATGGTAAACTTTGTTCTTTGTTCAATATTTTTTCATCTTTATTAATGTTTGGTTCATTATTTTGATCTGTGATAATTATTTTATATAGGCTTGGGCATTTAAAGTTATTCCCCAGCTTCGGCACTTGTTTAAATGTTTATCTGATGAAGAAACTTGTTCGAGAATTCTTTGATGGCTGAATGCAAGGAAGAGATAGGGATATCGTTTTTACATATCCACCTCAGCTTCCCATGTGGCACTTTCAACTTGTTGGTTTCTCCAAAAAATCTTAACTGAAGCAACATCCTTGTTCCTCATCCTTTTCACTTATTTATCTAAAATTTCTACCAGAACCTCCTCATAAGTCAAATTGTCTTCAACAACACCCATAACATCAAAGACACAATAGCTCTTGGATCACCCGCACACTTCCACAACATAGGCACATGGAAGACCGAATGAACCATATTCATGTCATTAGCAACTCCAACTCATAGGTCACCTTAACAATCCTCCTCAACACTCTATAAGGACCCACGAATCTTGGACTCAATTTACCCTTCTTACCAAAAAGAACCACACTCTTCATGAGTGAGACATTCAAACAGACCCAATAACCAACTTTAAATTCAAGCTCCCTTCTTCTCACATTGGCATAGGACTTTTGATGACTTTGGGCTATTTTCAACCTTTCTCTAATCAACATTACCTTCTGTATAGCCTTCATGACCAGATCCAAACCCAAGAAAGCTATTTTCCCACCTCAAACCATCCAATCGAGGACCTACATTTTACCATAGAGAGCCTCAAAAGGAGTCATACCAATGCTAGAATGATAGCTATTATTATAAGCAAACTAAATCAATGGAAGATGACCATCCCAACTACCCTTTAACTCTAAAACATAAGCTCTAAGCATATCCCCAAGAGTTTGGATAGTTCTTTTGGCTTGGCTATCCATTTGAGGGTGAAAGGTCGTACTAAGCTTTACTTTGGTACCAAGACCTCTTTGGAATGACTTCCAAAAGTGAAAAGTGAATTGAGCACCACGATCTGATATGATAGACAAGGGCACCCCATGCAACCTAACAAATTCATAAATGTACAACTTGGCATAATCTTTGGCACCATAAGTAGTCTTAACTGGTAGAAAATGAGCCGACTTTGTCATTCTATCAATGACAACCCAAATGGAGTCAAAACCCTTTCTAGTCTTAGGCAACCTAATCACAAAATCCATGTTAATTTCCTCCCACTTCCAAGTAGGAATCTCTATATCTTGGGCTAGGCTGCCCGGCCTTTGACGTTCGGCTTTGACTTGTTGGCAATTATGATAATCGGACACAAACCTTGCAATATATTTCTTCATGCCACCCCACAAAAACACTTCCCTCAAATCCCTATACATCTTGGTAGAACCGGGGTGAATAGAATAAGAAGAATTATGAGTCTCATCAATAATCTTCTTTCTCAAGTCATCAACAGAAGGCACACACAACCTACTTTGGTATGTAAGGGAGCCATCTTTCCCTTGGGAGAAAACCTCCACATTGCCCTCTCTAACCCCTCCTTCAATTCTAACAAGGAGGGGTCAAGATCTTTCTTTGCTTTTACCTCATCAACCAAGGAAGATCTTGAACCATCAATAACCACTGTACCACCATTATCAACCTCTTCCAACCTAACCCCCAATCTAGCCAACCGATGAACCTCTCTAACCACCTCTTTCCTCCCATCATCAACATGAGCTAGGCTACCCATAGACACCCTAATCAAAGCATCAGCCATAACATTAGCCTTGCCGGGGTGATAATGCACATACATATCATAATTCTTAAGAAGCTCCAACCACCTTCGTTGTCTCAAGTTGAGATATTTTTGAGTGAACATATATTGGAGACTCTTATGATTGGTAAACACATCAACATGCACCCCATATAAATAATGATGCCAATTTTTCAAAGCAAATACCATGGTGGCCAATTCAAGATCATGGGTAGAATAATTCTTTTCATGCACTTTGAGTTGTCTAGAGGCATAATCTATCACCTTACCATTTTGCATCAAAATACAACCCAAACCACTTCGTGAGGCATCATAATACACAATAAACCCTTCTGACCCTTCTGGTAGAGACAAGATAGGAGTGGAGACAAGCTTATCCTTCAAGATTTGAAAACTTTTTTCACATTCATCGGTCCACACAAACTTAGCCTTTTTTTGGGTCAACTTAGTCATAGAAGAAGTAATTGAAGAGAACCCATTCACAAACATCTGATAGTAACCCGCTAAGCCCAAGAAACTTCTAATGTCCGATGGAGTCAAAGGTCTAGGCCAATTTCTAATCACTTCCGTCTTTTTAGGATCCATCTTAATATCATCCCCCGATACCACATGACCTAGAAAGGCAACCTCTTTCAACAAAAATTCACATTTTTCATACTTAGCATACAACTTCTCTTTCCTCAATTTTTGTAACACCATCCTCAAATGGCTCACATACTCCTCCTCACTATGAGAATAGATCAAAAATATTATCAATGAAGACCACCACAAACAAATCAAAGTAGGTTTTAAAGACCCTATTTATAAGATCCATGAAGATAGCCGATGCATTCGTTAACCCAAAAGACATAACCACAAATTTATAATGCCAATACCTAGTCCGGAAGGCCGTCTTGAGAATGTCACATTCTCTCAATTTCACTTGATGATACTCGGACTGAAGATCAATCTTAGAGAAGTGACTAGCCCCTTAAAGTTGGTCAAATAGATCATCAATCCTTGGTAGAGGATTCTTATTCTTTATGGTGACCCTATTAAGTTGCCAGTAGCCAATGTACATCCTAAGAGAACCATCTTTCTTCTTCACAAACAGCACAGGTGCACCACGAGATGATTTGCTAGGCCTAATAAAACTCTTCTCCAACAAATCCCTCAATTGTTTTTTCAACTCCTTTAACTTTTATCGGGGCCATACGGTAAGGGGGAATAGAAATGGGTTGAGTAGCGGGAATGAGGTCTATACCAAAGTCTATTCCCTCTCGGGAGGAACACTGGTAAGGTTATCAGGGAAGCCATCAAGAAACTCATTTACCATCGGAACCGACTCTATAAGAAGGACTTTGGACAAACATCCCTAACCCTCACAAGATGATAGAGACATCCCTTAGAGATCAACTTTTGGGATTTAATGCAAGAGATAAACCTACCCTTGATCACCACATCATGACTCTCCCTCTCAAGAACGAGTTCATTTGGGAATTGGAATTTGACCCTATGGGTTCTACAATCACTAGAGGCATAATATATATGCAACCAATCCATCCCAAGAATGACATCAAAATCCACCACATCTAACTCAATAAAATCACAAGGCAAATTTTTATACATAATGCAAATGGGACAATTTCTGTAGACCTTTCTAGCAACAATAGATGCACCAATGGGAGTAGACACCTCATAAGAATCACACAACAATTCGGGCTCAACATGAAGCTTTTTGGCAACAAAAGGAGTAACAAAAGAAAGAGTGGCATCCGGGTCTATCAATGCATATATATCAAAATCAAAGACTTTTAACATATCAGTGATGACATCATGAACCTCATCTATCCCTTGCCTCCCTTGAAGAGCATAGAACTGATTGTGCCTTAGGGCACCACCTTGTTGGCCTGCTCTCCCCAAAGGAACCACATTTGCACCCCAGCCTTGTGGATGAATATCCTTACCCTTGTTTTGGTTACGAGGACAATTAACCTTCTTGTGGCCCACTTCTCCACAACTATAACAAACATTAGTGTCCCTCAAACATGGGCCACCATAGCCTCTACCACATTTTGGACACATAGCATTAGACACCACACCACTATCACCTTGGGCCCTTGGTTAGTCATTGACAAACTTTCTATTAGGAGCATGAGAAGACCCTTGGTCTTGATGAAACCGACACACTTGGGACCTTGGAACTCACCGTCAAAATGGGCCCTCTTGGCCTTATTGCCCCTTCTCTTCCTCAATTTCTCCCCCTCTAATTGTTTGAAATAAGTCATAAGCGGGGACAAGTCCATGTTACTTATCAACATGGCGGCACAACATTCTTCATTCACCAAATTGGATACAGCCATCATAAGCTTATTCATTCTAGACCTAGGCTTGGCAACCAAGTGAAGAATATTTAGAGAGTTGGTTGAACTTGAGGGCATACTCCCTCACACTCATGGACCCTTGCTTCAAATTCATGACCTCCATCATTTTGGCCTCCCTAAGCTCAAGTAAGAAGAATCGGTTGAGGAAATCCGCCTTAAACTCCTCCCAAAGAATCATATGGTTGACCCCCTTCTCCTCCTTCCATTGAGTATACCATATTTGGGCCACCCCCTTGAGTTGAAAAGCCGCCAACTCCACCTTCTCTTCTGATCTAATACCCATAATAGACAACACTTTGTACACCGCATTAATAAATTCTTGGGGGTCCTCATCTACTTTAGACCCATGGAACTCTGGTGGGTTCATCCTTATGAAGTCCCTTACCCTAGATGCTAGAGTAAGAGCATGAGGGGCTTGGGCCCCTTGGTTGATTTGATTGGCCATGGCTTGAGCTAACATGGCAATAGCATCTCAAAGCTCTTTATGAGCTAGTTGTGCTTTGGGAGTGTGGGTCCTTCTTCCTCCTAGGATAGACATGATTTAGCATAGAAAAGAACATTCGTTAGGGGAAAATCTTATCTTAACATATATAGCACAACACAGCATAAGAAAAAGGGAAATATTTCCTAAAATGTCTCTAGCCTCTTGCTCATAGTTGTTGTGTAAAACACAACCATGAAAAAGACTCTAATCGACACGGTGTGTTAAATGCCAAGGACCATTAACAAGCTAATGCTCTAATACCAAGTTTGTCACAACCCAAGCCTAGGGCCTAGATGTGACACGGCGAATGGGAACCCAAACTAGCCTCTTAGTATATCATCTACACATCCTTGGCCGCGGAAGCAATTAAATAACAACAAAATAGAAGAAACAAGGATAGAAGGGGCTAATGGATATCTTTCAGAACATAGATCATAAAAGAGTCAAAGCTTAAACACCATTTCATCATTAGTTCCAACAACACCTCTAAACATAGACTTAAGCGGGGGCCAAGAACTTTTCGGGCTCACCCTCATAGTATAAAGAGTTCAACATAAGGAAATGACAAAGGCAAGAATAGCATAGTGAATGTCCCCAAACTTTGAGGACTCACTATTGCTTATCTTTAAGATAACCAACTAGCCACGAAGAGGATGAGGATGATAGTGAGGAGCTCTGATTCCTACATGGTGACATCATGTAGGCATAGAGTATGCATTAGTATGTTTGAATGTACTAAGTATGTAGGCTGCAATGCATAAGAGATAGTAACATAATCCAAATGCATAATTAGACAATAAATGAGCATATAGCAATATGACATGCATGAATGATGCTTGGAGTAAACATGCTTATATAGAACATATTAC
Organism: Solanum ossicruentum; assembly: GCA_025774065.1. NCBI lineage: Eukaryota > Viridiplantae > Streptophyta > Magnoliopsida > Solanales > Solanaceae > Solanum > Solanum ossicruentum. The sequence continues at coordinate 12,531,960 of JAOTQR010000007.1, forward strand.
ATGTGTAGTAAGAGACCATCATGTACAAGGCCTACCATCCCCTTGGAGAGGCGATTGAGGTATCAACCCCTCAATTGGTTGATGGTTGACAAAACCCTACTATCCATGATGATTGAGGTATCAACCCCTCAATTGGTTGATGGTTGTCTCACCCTACCATCCATAGTGATTGAGGTATTAACCCCTCAATTTGGTTGATGGTAGTCACACCCTGCCATCCATGGTGATTGAGGTATCAACCCCTTAATTGGTTGATGGTTGTCTCACCGTACCATCCATGGTGATTGAGGTATAGCACCCCCTCATCAAGGTGTGGTCAACTTGCAAATACTATAGATACTTTTCATGAAAACAACACATATATACCTCCTTTTCATCATCATAAAGTCATTCAAATCATAGGTCATGCAACGGTTCATCAATAGCTCAAGAACCCTAAACCGAACATTTTATCAAACACTTGGTGGGTGTGTAATGGTAGTGTAAAATCATACAATTCAAGAGTGAAATCATATGAGAAAAATTGAAGTAAATCAACCCACCAACACTTGGTAATACCACCTTGCAAAATACATTGGAATCCCTCATCAAAATTTATCATAGATCATAGATTCATAGCTCAAAACATGCATAAACAATCATACTTTTACAAAATCCCGACATAGTTCATAGTCAAATTCATAATAAGAAGACCCATAAGTAAATCAACTTAGAAACATGCAATTTATATAAAAAGAAAGCTTAAGAACCATGGGTGAAAGGACCCAATGGTTGAAACCCACATATCTCAACTTTAGAGATTTCCTTGATGAGGATTAAGATGAGAACTTGAAGTTTAATTGAATTTCTTGAATCCGGAAATGAGTTTGGGACACCTGATTTTGAGTGAAATATTTGGCCAAGTGTTGACACCCAATTTTGTCCGGCCTTTTTCATGAATTAGTGCCAAATTAATCATCGAGTTTTATTTTATTTTTAACGATTTTGAACCATTATTTTCCAAAAAAAAAAAATTAAAATCAAAATTACGGGCGCGTGTACCTCACGTGCCCCCAAATTCCCTTTAATCCCATACCCTTTTCTCCTTCATCTTCAAAAACCAGAGCTGAAAAACCCAGAAAATCAGAAAAGCTAAGAACCCCGAACCCTCGCCGTCGACATCCCCGTCACTCATCTTCCCCGTC
>JAOTQR010000007.1:12533243-12550363 GCA_025774065.1 Solanum ossicruentum
ATGTGTTATTAAAAGTATCCTATTTTGGTAGGGTGTGGGAAGTTATGGATTAAGGTGAAGTCTGAGTAGCCTCGAGTCCATAACTTCCCCTATTTCTGATCCCATGGTTTTCTTACTGTGCTTCTTTTTCCTTGTAGATGTTTACTTTTCTGTTCAACCAACATGTTTAGGTAGTGTAGATAATGTGCAAATTCATAGTAGTGTTATCTATTGGCATATACATAAATTTTTATATGTGTTTTTAAAGTTTTAATAAAAAATCAGGTACCCTCAAAATTTTTGAGGTTGTGATTAATGATGCATTCATACATTTTTGAGTATATGGCAATGTTTGTTCTAATATTGTGAAGGTAAGCTGAGGCTGAAAGCATGTGCTGTGAGTCTATACTTGAGTGTGGATGTAATTGCCATGTGCATTGTGAGCTTATTTTGCAGCATTCATGCATCTTCTATAAACCTAGTACTTGTCTTATTACTCTAAGATTGGTTTGGTGATATGGTGGATATGGAAAGGATCTTAGGCCATAGTTATTTGAGTGAAACCACTTTTGGCCTAAATGACCCACCAAATAAGTGAGTGAATCCCTTGTTCCAAATTTTTGAGCTCCTCATGTACTCATTCTTTCTTAACACTCTGCTGACTTAACCTTGTTTGATGAATTACCTTGATATTGCCATTGGTCTATCCTTGAATATGTGAACCTTGATTGAGGCCAAAAGCCTAAGTTGAGGGTGGTTGTAGTTGATGGCCTTGGTTTGGGGCATAGATATTTTGTAGTTCGCATGAGACTAAAAGCCTAAGTTGAGGTGGCCCTTATTGTGGTAAAGTAATAATAATTAGGTGGTTAGTTGGAAAATCGAGAAAGAAATGAAAAAGCATGAACCGAGTGAAGAAAAAGAAAAGACAAGTGCCTTGAGTTGAGAAAAAGTAGCAAACTTGAGTTTGAAAATGAGGTACAGCTGAAAAAGAGAAAGAAAGCACTTGAGAAAAGTTCAAAACAGGATAACAAGGGTGGATTGATTAAAAAGGGTTGGATTATGAAAGCAAAAAGTGTTGGTAACCATGGTTCAAGGATAGCTGTTAGTCACTACTTGCCTAAATAATTATGTTACAAGCCTATAAATCCTAAAGCGATCCAACTCAACTTTATCACCAAGCGGAAGATGAGTATAAAGGCAAGCCTGTGGTGTTAGTTAGTATGCATTGAATTTCAATTGTGAGAGTGAGAATACTGCCTCAGTCCCTGAGTTCTAAATGCTTTTGAGTGAATATGAGAGACTTCTTTCTAGTGAGGGCATTTGCGCTACTTGACTAGCGTAAGGCTATACCAGTGATAAGGGACGGTTGATGCTCCATAGCTTGTCATAGTTGGATTGCCAGGTATCTCATTATGTTCTTATTTGCTTAATAACTTTACAATCCTATTTTGAAAATAGTAGTTGGATACCTGAATCAAAGGAGTTTGTGGTATATGCCATTTGTATAGCTACTATGTATTTCTCTTTGTTTGCATAGATCAAGTCATCGCTTGAGGTAAAACAACAATTCTAAGTTGAGGGTGTTGATGTGCTATCAAAATGCAACACATTTGATGCCTAAAACAAGGTACTTTGTAAGCTCTTAATGTGACATTTTATGGTTTTTATGTGTTTTTGTGTTTTTCTTACAGAAAAGTTAGGTTGACATGATTTTGAAGAAAAGTTGTTGATTTTGCTGAAGCTTAGGACATACGAGCAAACTTACAAGTCATAGCCTAAGCTACGAGTCGTAGGATGTGCGGTAAAAAGAATCACGGACCAAAAATTCAGAAATCTGCTAAGTGGAGGTCACCCCTATGAGGCCATCCTATGATTCGTAATTTTCACTCCGACTCGTATAGGTGGACTCGTAGAAGGAATCAGAGAGCCAAATATTGGAACCAAAACTGAAGACCAAGAGTATAAGAGGAATATATGAGTCGTAGCTCAAACAATGACTCGTACCTATGGGTCATACTGGTTTAGTCCAAGATGCCAAGAACCTGATATGAGACCCCGACTACAACTTGTAGGTCATCCTACAAGTTATACCTGCAAGATTTATCAGCTGCCAGCTGTCTTTTCTAAATAAATTCTAGGGTTATTTTGTAAATTCTATATATAGTTTAAGTTAAGGTTTTAGAAAAGAGTTTGACCAGGAGACATTTTACAATCAACTTTTGAATCCTTTCTTAGTTTTTTAGATTAATTTATTGTGTTCTCTTGGAAAACCCATTTTGTGGATTGCAAATCTTGCCTTGTAGTCATTGTTGATCAATCAAGCTTGTGGGTTTGCAATTTGTGGTGCCTACTTTCTTCATTGTTTTGGTAAAACTCTCATTTATTTCTTGTATGTGCATTTTTGATTATTTTGCCTTAGCCATGAGCAGCTAAGCACCCACAACTTGGGGTTGTGGGAACCATGGGTAGTTGCCTTGAGATGACCTAGGTTTATTGCATTTCTATGATTGTGGTTTTGAATGTATTGTCTATTTCCTTTCATTATGACTATTGTTTGTTGGTGGCCAACACCAAACCCCGCCTACTATCACGATCCCGACCATGGCAGTGAAAAATAGGAAAAGGGAAATAGATGAGAGAAATCAATCAATATCTTCCCGACTAATCAGTCGAACCTAATCAAGGGGAGGTGACTGGGACAATTGGTAACAATTAGTTGGTACGCCATGGCTGCCGACCAAGCGCCATGGTGAAATTCGACTTTCACCTTCATAAGAGGGTTGAAAGAACCTAAGTTACCATCCTGTATGCTACTCTCCAATTATTGTTATGTTACCTAGGATAATCGAGTCAACAAACCATGAGGAACACAATTCCCAAGTTGTCCCTAAAATTGAGTGTTTTCCCGAGTATTAGTATAGTCGTAATTTTACATTTGTTTTTAAATCACAAATCACCCCCCTCTATTTAGAGATTTTATTTATTGATTCTTGAAATGATTATTAGTGTATTGTTGTAGTCAAGCCCCATATTCATTGTGAATTCGACCTTAACCTTCAGTTAGGTTAATTATTGACAACGACTGCTTTCTTATTAGAGTGTGAACATAAGATGTCAGTGACAAAAGAAAGAGTGCCACCCGGATCAATAAAAGTATATACATCAAAGTTAAAGATTTTCAACATAACAGTACCAACATCGGGAACCTCACCAATCCCTTGCCTCCCATGTAGAGTATGAAACCGATTATGCCTAGGGGAACTACCTTGACCTTTGCCCCGGTTTCTTGGACAATCCAACTTTTTATTGACCAAGCTCCCCACATTGGAAGCATGCATTAGTACCTATAAAACTTGGGTCCCTATGAGCCCCTCAACATTTAAGACATACAAAAATAGGAGCCACACCACCAACGCCTTGAGGCCTAGGGAGGTCATTAGCAAACCCCCTAGTAGTAGTGTGAGAAGACCCTTGGCCTTGATGGAGCTGACCACCCCTTGGAACTTACCCTCAAAATGGGCCTTCTTAGCCTCATGACCTCTCCTCTTCCTCAACTTTTCTTCCCTCATTTGCTCGGCATATGTCATCAATCAGGACCAGTCCATGTCACTAATTAGCAAAGCAGACTAACATTCTTCACTCACTAAGTCGGAGACCCCCATCACAAACTTGTTCATCGTAGATCGAGGATCTGTCATGGAATGAGAAGCATACTTTGAAAGTTGATTAAACTTGAGGGCATACTCACTTACACTCATTGAACCTTGTTTCAAATTCATAAATTCTGCCAACTTAGCTTCCCTAAGCTCAAGAGAGAAGAACTGATTAAGAAAAGCCAATTTGAACTCTTCCCAAAGCACCACATTACAATTTCCCTTCACTCTCTTCCATTGGTCACACCATATTTGGGCTACCCCTTTGAGTTGGTACACCGCTGACTCCATCTTTTCATTCGCCCAACATCCTTGATATTTAAAATCTTGTAGACCTTATCAATGAACTCTTGTGGATCATCATCCACCTTTGACCAATGGAACACCGGAGGATTCATCCTTATGAAGTCCCTTACCCTAGCTCCTAGGGTAGTCACTTGAGGGGCTTAGACCCCTTGATTGTCTTGGTTGGCTACAATTTGGGCAAGTATACTGAGAGCATCCCGGAGCTCACCATTGGTAGGTTGCTCCTCGGGAGTTCAGGTCCTCCTTCCTCGAGTGTTAGGCATGATATAGTATAGAAATGAACAATCATTAGGGGGAAAAACATAGCACAACTATATAGCACGACTTAAAACATAAAGAAAGGAAACATTTCCTAAAATGCCTCATAACCTCCTATTCATAGTCATGGAGTGCTTTACAACCATAAATAGGACTCTAATCGACGCGGTCTATTGGACTCTGAGGATCTATCAACCTAGGGCTTAGATACCAAGTTTGTCATAACCGAACCCTAGGGCCTAGAAATGACACAGTGAATGGGGAACCCGAAGGAACCCCAAATGAGCCTCTTAACTTATCATTACAAATCATTGGTCACGAAAGCATATAAAAGAAAGAGTAAGAATAGGGGCCAAAAATACTAAGGGGAAAGCTTACATAATATCATTATCAAGAGACAAAGATTCAAAGCTCATATCGTAGATACATAGCATGTCCAACAAGCAACTCTATTACATAGATAAGAGCAGGGGCTAAGACAAAGCAACCGGACTCATCCTCATAGTCAAAATAGAACATAAAGAAGAGTGCCTCAATACATAATAAAAGAAACATAGATAAAAACACCTGGGATGGATGACTCAACAACTAGCTTGAGAAGTACCGAACTAGCCACGTAGAGAAAGAGGATGATCAACTTGGACTCCGATTCCTACATGGTGATACCATCTAGGAAAGAGTATGCGTTAGTATTGAATTTACTAAGTATGTAGGATGCAATGCAACAAGAGATAGGCACCATAATCAAAATGCATTGTCATAGGCAATAGGCAATAAACATGCTATAACAATATGACATGTATGATCAATGCTTAAGTAAAACATGCTTAAGTGACTCATACTTATATAGGATATCATATGTGTAGAAGAGACCAAACTAGATTTCCAAAGAACTAACCCCTTGGTAGATTGATGATGATCTCACCCATCACCCTCGTGTGAGAGGTACAAATCCCTCAACTAGGTTGATGATGATCTCACCCATCACACTTGTGTGTGAGGTACTAACTACTCAATTAGGTTACCTGGATTGGACATGGTCTAATGCAATACTTTATATAGAGTATATCATATTCACAAGCTCTTGTCATTACTGTATAGTCATTCATATCATATCTCATGCTTTGGACCTTCAGTTCCTCAAGAAACCATATCTGGACATTTTATCAAACACTTAGAGGGTGTGTATTTCTAGTATAAAACTATGCAATTCAAGAGTGAAATAACTCTAGTAAATACAATGTAAAAGCTTCAATAGATACATGGTAACACCATCAAGAAATAAATATCAAAATCTTTCTCCAATCTTTTCAATAGATCTTAGATTCATATCTCAAAACATGGTAAAGCAGTCACAATTCATATGCTCAAATATAGTGTGTAGTGATTTTTATAACAATCAAGACCCATGAATAAATCACCTTTAAATCATGCAATTTGTATGAAAATGAAGTTTGGGCATCATGGGTTAAAGGAAACCATGAAAGAAACCCATGTACCTTTGCTTGGATATGAACTTTGTGAATATTGGAGGTGGAGACTTGAAGCTCGAAGATGAACCTTGAAGGAAAACCTTAGACCCATAAGAGGTTTTGAGACTTGAATTTAGGAGTGAAAATATGGCTAAGTGTTTGAGTGTGTATTAGAGAATGTTTAGGATGATATGATGGTGAAATATGGCTAAGTATAGGTCTTTTCACTTTTGGAAAAACTTAGGCCCAAGACCCAAAAATCTTGGACCGAGATAGAACACTTAGGCCATAGGCACGGATCGTCTCTGAAAATAGCATTTTTGCAATTTTTAAATTTTGTTATGGTTTCTCTTAAATCGGGGTTAGACCCTTTTCCCCCAAATTTTGACCCATTGAATAAGAATATGAAGTTGAATTATCGATATCGCACACAGATTTTGAGATATATGAAAATTACGATTCTGGGCATTTTCGAAGTAGATTTTCAGGCACTTTTTGGGGTCTTCTCAACTTAATTAGGTCACCGTAAAGAATAAGTATTCTCTACCCAAGGATTGATGATTTGTCTGACTAATGTCAAAGGGATAGTCATTTTTCTAAGATTGATCTTCGGTCCGGTATCATCTAGTGAAGGTGAGGAAGTGTGACATTCCCAAGACAACCTTTCGGACTAGGTATAGGCATTATGAGTTTGTGTTTATGTATTTTGGATTGACTAATGCACTAACTATCTTCATAGATTTTATGAATAGGGTCCTTAAATCCTACCTTGTATTGTACGCTGTGGTTTTCATTGATGATATCTTGATCTATTCTCATAATGAGTAGGAGCGTGTAGGTCATTTGAGGGTAATGTTGCAAGAATTGAGGGAAGAGAAGTTGTATGCTAAGTATGAGAAGTGTGAAGTTTGGTTGAAGGATATTGCCTTTCAAGGTCATGTGGTGTTGGGGGATGGTATTACGGTGGATCTTAATAAGAAAAAAGTGATTAGAAGTTCGCCTAGACCTTTGATCCCGTCAGACATTAGAAGCTTCTTAGGCTTAGTGGGTTACTACCAAAGGTTTGTGAATGTATTCTCTTCTATTGCTTTTTCCATGACAAGGTTGACTCCAAAGAAGGCTAAGTTTGTGTGGACTGATGTGTGTGAAAAGAGTTTCTAAGCCTTGAAGAATAAGATTGTCTTTGCTCCTATCTTGTCTCTATCAGATGGGTTGGAAGGGTTTGTTGTGTATTGTAATGCCTCCTGGATTGGTTTGGGTTATGTTTTGATGCAAAATGGTAAGATGATAGCCTATGCTTCTGGGCAACTCAAAGTGCATGAATATAATTATCGTACTCATGATCTTGAATTGGCCGCCATGGTATTTGCTTCAAAAATTTGGTGTCATTATTTATATGGGGGATTCATGTTGATGTGTTTATCGATCATAAGAGTCTCCAATATGTGTTCACTCAAAAGGTTCTCTACTTGAGACAACAAAGGTGGTTAGAACTTCTTAAGGATTATGATATGAGAATGTACTATCATTTGGTAAGGCTAATGTTGTGGCGGATGCTTTGAGTAGGGTGTATATGGGTGGCCTAGCTCATGTTGATGATGGCGCAAAGAGATGCCTAGAGAGGTCCATCAGTTGGCTAGATTAAGGTTAGGTTGGAAGAGGTTGATAATGGGGATATTGTGGCTGTTAATGGTTCAAAATCTTCCTTGGTTGATGATGTAAAGGCAAAGCAAGATCTTGATCCCTCCTTATTACAATTGAAGGCCTTTGTGAGAGAGGGAAAGGTAGAGGTCTTCTCCTAAGGGGGAGATGATGCCCTTAGGTACTAAGGTAGGTTTTATGTACCTAGTGTCGATGGCTTGAGAGAGAAGATTCTTGATAAGGCTCATAATTCTTCCTATTCTATTCACCCCGGTTCTACCAAGATGTATAGAGATTTGAGTGATGTCTTCTGGTGAGGAAGTATGATGAAAGACATTGCTAAAGTTTTATCTGGTTGTCATAGTTGCCAGTAAGTCAAAGCCGAACACCAAAGGTCAGATAGCATAACCAAAGAAATAGAGATTCCTACTTGGAAGTGGGAGAAAATTAACATGGATTTTGTGGTTGGGTTGCCTAAGACTAGAAAGGCTTTCGATTTTATTTGGGTTGTGGTTGAGACAATGACAAAGCTGCTTCATTTCCTACAGATCAAGACTACTTATGGGGCCGAATACTACGCTAAATTGTACATTTATGAGATGGTTAGATTGCATGGGTTGCCCTTGTCTATCATATCGGATCGTGGTGCTCAATTCACTTCTCACATTTTGAGGTCCTTCCAAAGAGGTTTTTGTACGAAGGTTAAGCTTAGTACGGCCTTTCCCCATCAAATGGATGGCCAAGTCGAGAGAACTATCCAAACTCTTGAACATATGCTTAGAGCTTGTATTTTTAAGTTTAAGTGTACTTGGGATGATAATCTTTGATTGATTGAGTTTGCTTATAATAATTGCTATCATTCTAGCATTGGTATGGCTCCTTTTGAGGCTCTCCATGCTACGAATTGTAGATCACCGGTTGGGTGGTTTAAAGTGAGAGAAATGACTTTGTTGGTGATGTGCTGTCAAAATGCAACACATTTGATGCCTAAAACAAGAGATTTTGTGAGTACTTAATGCGATGCTTTATGATTTTTACGTGTTTTTGTGTTGTTCTTGCATAAAAGTTAGGTTGGCATGATTTTGAAGAAAGTTGTGGATTTTGCTGAAGCTTAGTACATACGAGCACACCTACAAATCATAGCCCAAGCTACAAGTAGTAAGGTTTATTTTGGCAAGAATCAGAGACAAAAAATTCAGAAATATATTAAGTGGAGGTCACCACTATAATCCCATCCTACGAGTTGTATGTCCCACCATGACTCATATAAGAGGACTCGTAGCAAGAACCAGAGAGCCAAAATGTTGTACCAAAACCTAAAGGCCAAGACTATGAGAAGAACATACGAGTCATAGCTCAAGCAACGACTCGTCCCTATGGGTCGTACCAGTTTAGTCCAAGATACCAAGAACCTGATACAATACCCTAAATACGACTCATAGGTCATCCTATGAGTCATACCTATGAGATGTATCAGCTGCCAGCTGTCTCTTCTGTGTAAATTCTAGGGTTATTTTAAGTTAGGGTTTTAGAGAAGGGTTTGACCAAGAGACATTTGACAATCAACTTTTGATACTTTTCTTAGGTTTTTAGATTAGTTTATTGTCTTCTCTAGGAAAACCCATTTTGGGGATTGCAAATCTGGCTTCGTACTTATTGTTGATCAATCAAGCTTTTGGGTTTGCAACTTGTGGTGCCTACATTCTTCATTGTTGTTGGTAAAATTCTCATTTATGTCTTGTATGTGTATTATTGTTAGTTTTGCCTTAGCCATGTATAGCTAAGCATCCACAACTTGGGGTTGTGGGAACCATGGGTAGTTGCCTTGAGATGACCTAGGCTTATTGCATTTCTATGATTGGGGTTTTGCATGTATTAACTATTTCCCTTCATTATGATTGTTATTTTGTGGTGGCCAACATCAAACCCTGCCTACTATCACGATCCTGACCAAGGTAGTGACGAATAGGAAAAAGGAAGTACATGATAGGATTCGATCGATGTCTTCTCATCTAAAAAACCAAACCTGACTAAGGGGAGGTTGACTAGGACAATTGGTAACGATTAGTTGGCATGAAATAGTTGCCGACCAAGCAACTTGGCAAAATTCGACCTTCACCTTCACAAAAGGGCTCGAATAACCTAAGTTATTATCCCGCATGCATCTCTTCAATTGTAGTTATGTTACCTAGGGTAATCGAGTCAACAAAGCATGGGGAACACAATTTCCAAAGTTGCCCCTAACATTGAGCGTTTTCCTGCATAGTAATATAATCGTAATTTGCTTTTGTTTTTGGAATCACAACCCCCCCCTTAAAGATTTTAGTAATTGATGCTTGAAATGGTTAGTAGTGAAATCTTGTAGTCAAGCCCCATATTCCATGTAGGTTCGACCCTAATCTTCTGTTAGATTAATTGCTGACAGCGACCGCTTTCTTATTAGAGCATGAAGATTAGGATGTCAAAAATTATGGTGCCATGGTCGGGGAATACGACTAGGTTTTGATTTGATTTTACTAATAGTTATTTCTAGTGTTGATTTCCAAACTATCTTGTATTTACTTTTTATTTTTGTTAGTTGATTTTAGGTGCAGGTTAGCTGGCACTATGACTAAACAAAAGTTTTACATTGCGAACAACTTGTTGTAAACTTTGTAGAGGCGCACCCTATTTTATGGGCAAGAGTTCGAAGGTCCCTAAATATACCTATAAAATTTCACTCAAACATTGAGGGGGGTTAGGTTAATTGCTGACAGCTACCGCTTTCTTATTAGAGCGTGAACATTAGGATGTCAAAAATTATGGTGCCGTAGTGGTGGAATACGGCTAGGTTTTGATTTGATTTTACTAATAGTTATTTCTAGTGTTGATTTCCAAACTCTCTTGTATTTTACTTTTTGTTTTTGTTAGTTGATTTTAGGTGCAGGTTAGCTGGCACTATGAATGAACAAAAGTTCTACATTGTGAAAAACTTGTTGGAAACTTTGTAGAGGCGCACCCTATTTTATGGGCAAGAGTCCGAAGGTCCCTAAATCTACCTACAAAATTTCACTCAAACATTAAGGGGGGTCCTTCCGTCAAGACATCCTACTTGGGAGGCCATGGCTCTTCAAGTTTTCTCCATGACTCTCTGGATAAAGCTCCAGAATGGTGGTCAATTCTCCCACACGATGTCTGCTCCAACTAGGAGGAAGTACAGAGGATGTTCCTCATGAACTTCTATAAGGAGTCCAACAACCAAAAGTTATAGAACAACAACTGTAATTTCAAAAGAGTGCTTGGAGAACCTTTGGTAGTGACTTGGGATAGGTACAAGCAATGCTTCATAGCAAATCATAACCATGGTGTGACTGATGATGAATTAGTGGCTAGCTTCAACTGAGCACTAACCTCCGAGCAATAAGGGCAGGCTGATGCATTGTTTGGAGGGGTCTGTTGGGAGTTCATAAGATGAACATTTAATGAGGTCACTGATAATATGGACAAGTTATTTATAGTTTTCCAAGTCTACCAACCCTTTCAATGGAAAGCCGAACGAACCACGAGTACACCTTTGGGAGCCTCAAGTAAACCCAGAAACAAAAATGTTACACATTGGCCGAGGTTATCATACCAACATTGCATCAATGATAAACTGACACGGATTGAGCATATGCCTGAATAAGTCCTGATAAAGGTGAATGAGCAAGATGACATTGTCTGGGAGATAAAGTTTGGTATCCTTAAGTATAACTACAAAGTGGAACAACAAACTATATCAATGCAAAGTCTTGGTGATAAGATGGAGAAACTGGTTGAGCAATTAGATGTAGTTCAGGATGAACAAAGAAAGAATAGAAGGAGCAACAATGGAATTCATGGAGAAATCTGATTATCTGTGATGGGATAGTTGAGCCACGACATTGAAAAAGGCGCTTCTTGGGAGGTAACCCAAGTATCTTTTGTTTTTATATTTATCTTGAGACATTTGTCTAGCCTGTTTAGTTGTGGTTAGTATTTTGTGAGACTGCTAAGTTTTCGAGCCAGTTGTGTCGACTTGCATTATAGTGGCTCTTAAGTATTTGGGTACAGGAACAAAACAGGAGCTGAAGAGTGGAGAAACTCATGCTTAAAATAACATATATGAGCAAGGCTGAGATTCATATTCACAACCATGTCTTGTAATCACGTTCGTAGTATAGAATAGTAAGTCTCAGAAGTGGGCAAATGTACTACGAGCCAATCTTATGATTCGTGGGGTCCTCTACAAGTCATAAGTGAGTTTCATCACACCCATGTGTGAAATCAAAGAAAAATCCAAATTATTAGGTTTGCTATGAGATCGGTACCTATGAGTTGTATGATGCCCCATGACTCCTAGTCGAGGTCTCATAGAATCGATTTGCAGAATCTTAAAAGGTGAACCGTTTGAATATAGAAGGCTAACATCTTTTGGCTCTTCATGTCTCTTCATGAATCATTTCATTTCAGGTTCATTTCACTTTATAACTCCCCCTACCATCCCCTTTCACTATTTTATTCATCCCCTTAATTATTTACCCACTAACATTCCTTAGCAAGTGAATTTCGCGCCAAGAACTCAGCCTGTTTTATCTTCTTCTCATTATTGAATAATCCATCTGGTAAGTTCTTGCGGTTAATTTTATTTATCCCTGAAATACTATTGTTTATGCATGTTTGAAGGAATGTCTTATGATCATGATAGCAAAATCATGTGATAGTAATTGTGGAAGTAGGAAAACCATGTTGCATAACTGTTTATGTTCTTGTAATGAGTCGAATCTTGAATTCTACCTTTGTTGGGTGACCTTGATACCTGGTATTAAGGCCAAGTGCTTTGTTGTGTATGTTATGGGTCATTTTCTTATGGAAATTATTTGGAGTTGAAATTGTTAGGTTAGGTGTGTTATAATTCTCTTATGGTAATGTACTCATGTGTATGCCCTTTAATGTATGTTGATGTTTTTACTAATAGAAGTGCCTTGATCAGATAAGGGAAAATTCATTCTTTGTCTTGAGATGATTGGTAGTGAAGGTATTAAGGTTTAATGTTGTGTTGCCCATGCATTTGTTTCTGTAACCCCTGATGTTTTCTGGTTAATTGTTGGTCCTTGTAGAAGGGTTGGAGGCACCATGGGTTCTCTCTATTTTCCGCTATGAAGACCCACTACGAGTCATAGTGGCCCTTTGTAGTAGGAAACAATCACCTAAGACGCCTTAATATTTTCCATGTGAGACTCACCTACGACATGTAGCACTTTCTACGATTCATAGTAGTGTTTTCGTGGCCTTGATCTGAACTCTCAAAATGTCTCTGAAATGAGATATAGTATCAGCTGCATCTCGTAGCTAATTTCAGAATGCATTTCCCTTTGGCACTATAGTATTATAAGGCTACCATATGACTCGTAGGTCACCTTATGAATTGTACCTTCACTTTGTATCTGCAACCCTGCACATGGTTCGGTCATTTTACTTTAGAAATTTTATTGTTTGATGTTTGATTATTTTTTTGTGTATCTTGTTGGTACAAGATATCTTGGGACTCATGCTTTGGCTTGTAATAGTTTTGTAGAAACAATGTCTCCAAGAGGACAAAGAGTTGTTGCGCCAACCCAAGGACACCAACTGAGAGATGAAACATCTGATGGAGATCAATTTTTTGAGGAGATGAATGTGCAGCCTGAACCAAAAGCCAATGTTCCCTTGACTAGATCACAAACATGGTCCAATGTATGTAATTAGCCCCTCCAAGTCTGAAGAGGAGGGTGACGAGGAAAGGTCAAATGATGATGCCTCACTTTCTGAGTCTATTTCCCTTGAGGTATCTCAAGTTCAGCATGAGGATATTGCTCCCCCATAGCTAGTCGATTCTGCTTACACTATCACCTCCATAGACTCTTAAAACAAGAGATGGTATGTCCTAGGGATGGAAGAGATTTGTGAAAAGGGACTGGAGTGGAAAAGCCAAGGGAGGCTAGAGAGGAGATTCCACGAGGAAGCTAGGCTGAAAGATTCATGACTAAGCAGTGTACCAGGGTTAGAGGCTGAAATTGAGTGGCATGGACTTTGTTGGTTGTCATAGGTGCTTGGCAAGTATGCCCTTTATGTGGTTAGGGAGTTTTATGCCTCCTACTATGCTGCTGTTCACAGAGATCTGCCAAGGCTCAAGAAGCCCATTGAGCAACCACAACTGACTGAAGTCTTACTTTGAGGGGAGGTGTCAAGGAAGGACGCTGAGGTGAGTACAAAAATCCTAAGGTGGATATCAAGTCAAGTTTTTGAGAAAGGTCTTAATCCACCATGGGTTACGAACCACATGGAGCACATTTGAAGACCCATCTCTCATTTAGGGCAAAATTTTGGTGGTCCATTATTCACTGGCGCATCAGACCCACTTTCATGGATAATATGATCACATTGTAGAGAGCTATGTTGTTGGTTAGTATTTTGGAGGGGTACGAAATTTATTGGGCTTAGGTTATGGCAGAGCGGATACATGAGTCAATATTACGCACTCAGCAGGCCTTGCCATTTCCCATTCTGGTACAAAAGGTATTCAAGGTGGTAGGGGCGTCGATCTCTCTCCACTTGGACCCTCATGTAGAGGTGGTGCATATGATGGATCCCAGCATAATCTAGGAAGACGTGAACCTTGTAGCCCTATAAAGAGCTATTCTTCCTTCTATCCCAGAGCCATTTCCAGTAGAACCCCAGACTTGGGGATCGACTCTAGCTGCTACAAAACCTACGCCAATTGTAGAGATCGAATCCACACCTTCTTCCAGTACTCTAGCAATAGCAGCAGCTGCACTCTAGGTTTATTCACTTATTTATGCAGTTGCTTTTTATGCATTATTGTGTAGGATGGCTACAACAGAGTCCAGACTTTGGGCTATATCTATATGGGTCATACCTTGGGCTGACCAGACTATACACGACTCAGAAGAAAGGATAAAGGTATTCACCTTGCATCGATAGATGAGAGAACTAGAATGGTGGATACTCGAATCGATGCTTTTGAGGCAAGAGTCCAGCATGCATGTTGATACAAGCATTGTTACTTAGGAGTTGTCCAAGCTTATATTGCAGATGATAGCAGCACCAGTTGGAATCTCTGAGGAGGCATCGACGAGTGACAAAGCATTTGATTGGCTAGCTGAACACTTGCACAACATTGGGGAGAAGCCCCTTGAATAGGATGACCTAGATCAAACCCAGAAAAGGCTAAGACTAGTAGAAGAGCTCATACCAGAGAAGGTGGTACAGGAGTCGCTACTGATGGCTGCTATTTAGAGAGATCAATAGCAACACACTCCATGTGGAGAGAGTAGCTCAGGTGTAACTGGGGCCTAAATTTTGGAGGAGGAGGATATGAGAAAAGACTCTACTGACCAGCCGAAGACCGGTGCTTGATGCACCATGATGTTTAACCCATTTTACCCCAATTCTTATATTTTCTTTATGGATATTTTGTCTTGCTGTTAGACAATTTTTATCTTTATGTTGGTTATGGATATTTGATTTGGTTAATGTTCTGTTATTTTGGTTTTGGATACTAGTTTTTAAATGTTGGTTTTTGATGTTTATATATCTATTTTATGTTCGTGTATTTTTCATATTTTAAGTGTTTTTACTTTAAGGACAAAGTATCTTATGTTGTGGGCTGTGGAAGTTATAGATTAAGGTGAAGTCTGAGTAGCCTCGTGTCCATAACTTTCCCTATCTTTTATCCCAAGGTTTTCCTGCCATGATTCTTTTTTCTTGTGGATGTTTACCTTTCTGTTGAATCGGTATGTTTAAGTAGTGTAGATAATGTGTAAATTCATAGTAGTATTATCTATTGGCATATACATAATTTTTAGATGTGTTTTAAAGTTTTGATGAAAAAAATTGGGTACCCTCAAATTTTTTAAGGTTGTGGTTGTTGATGTGTTCATACATCTTTGAGTATCTAGCAATGTTTGTTCTGATATTAGGAAGGTAAGTTGAGACTTAAAGCAAGACTTGTGAGTCTATACTTGATTATGGAAGCAATTGTCATGCGTATTGTGAGTTTATTTTGCTGCATTCTGATGTGCAATAAAAATACAACACATTTGGTGCCTAAAACAAGGGATTTTGTGAGTTCTTGAAGTGACTTTTTAGTGTTTTGAAGTGTTTTTGTGTTAATTTTCCAGAAAAGTTAAGTTGGCATGATTTTGAAGAAAAGTTGTAGATTTTGCTGAATCATAGGTCATACGAGCCCACCTATGAGTCATAGCTATGATTCAGCAAAATCTACAACTTTTCTTCAAAATCATGCACTAGTCGTAGGTTGTGTCGCGGCAAGAATCAGAAACCAAAACTTAGAAATCTACCAAGTGAAGGTCACCCCTACGAGCAAGCCTATGAGTCATAAGACACATTACGGCTCGTATAAGTGGACTCATAGCCAGAATCAGAGAGCCAAAATGATGGACCAAAATTTGAAGACAAGCCTATGAGACAAATATATAAGTCGTAGCCCAAGCAACTACTCATACCTATGGGTTGTACAAGTTCAATACAAGATGCCAAGAACCTGATACGACACCCTGGCTGTAACTCGTAGGTCATCCTTTGAGTCATAGCTACGAGACTTATCAGTTGCAACTGTCGTTTCTGCGTAAATTATAGGATTATTTGTAAATACAATATATAGCTTAAGTTAGGTTTTTGGGAAGGAGTTCGACCAGTAGACATTTTATAATTACATTTTGAAGCTTTTCTTAGGTTTTAAGGGTAGATTATTGTTCTCTCTTGGAAAACCCATTTTGGGAATTTCAAATCTTGCCTTGTACTCATTGTTGATCAATCAAGCTTGTGGGTTTGCAACTTGTAGTGCCTATCTCCTTCATTGGTATTTGTGAAACTCTCAACTATGTCTATTTTATGCTTTCTTATGTGTTATCTTTAGCCATGAGTAGCCATGGTAAAATTGGACCTTCACCTTCACAAGAGGGATGGAAGAATCTAAGTTACCATCCTGCATGCGACTCACCAATTATAGTTATGTATCTAGGGTAATCAAGTCGACGAATCATAGGGAACGCAATTCCGAAATTGTTCCCAAAATTGAGAGTTTCCTTGTGTTATAGTTAGTATTTGTTTTAGTTTGTTTTTGAATAACAAAAACACCCATTTAGAGATTGTAGTCATAAATACTAGAAACGATTAATAGTGAAGTCTTGTAGTCAAGCCTTATATTCCCAGTGGATTCGAGCCTAATCCCATATTTAGGTTAATTACTGATAGCGACCACTTTCTTATTGGAGGGTGACCATCATAAAAATTATGGCGCCGTTGCTGGGGAATACAACTAGGTTCTGATTTGATTTTACTATTACTTAATTCTAGTGTTAATTTTTAGAGTCTCCTGTGTTTACTTTTTCTGTTTGTTTTTGACAGTTTATTTTAGGTGCAGGTTGGCTGGCACTATGACTGAGCAAACATACTACATTACAAACGACTTGTTGGAAACTTCGCAGAGGCTCACCCTATTTTATGGACAAGAGTCCGAGGATCCAAAACTCCATCAACAGAATTTTACTCAAGCATTGAGGGGGGTCCTTGGGGCAAGACATCCTGCTTGGGAGGCCATGGCTCTTCAGGTTTTCCCCACGACTCTCCGAGTGAAGCTGTAGAATGTTGATCAATTCTCCCACCCGATGTTTGCTCTAACTTGGTGTGGGGGGGGGGGGGGGGAAAAACAAAAAAAATCCTTTTGAACCTTCTTAAGGGGGGCCCAAAAGCGAAAGGGGAAAAAAAAAAATATTTTTTCAAAAGAATT
>JAOTQR010000007.1:12550373-12600229 GCA_025774065.1 Solanum ossicruentum
CCCCTCCCTCGTGGGGAGTTTTAAATTTGTTACGCTTCGCCCCGCCTGTTTTTTTGTTTAGTTTGGTTGGGGGGGGGGGGGGGAAATACAAAGAATATTCCTTATGAACTTCTATAGAGAGTCCAACAAGCAGAAGCTGTAGAACAACATATATTATTTCAAATGATTTCCAGGAGAACCTTTAGTAATGGTCTGGGAATCATACAAGTGGTGTTGGCAGCGAAATAGAACCATGGTCTAACTGATGATTAGTTGGCAGTTAGCTTCTACCGAGCATTATCCCCTGAACAACAAGGGCAGGCTGACGCATTGTTTCGAGGAGTTTGTTGGGAGTTCGTAAGACAACCATTTATTGATATCACTAAGAGAATGGAAAAGCTATATGCAGTTGCCCAAGTCTACCAACCCCTTCAAGGGCAAGCCGACCCAACCACTAATGCATCTACGGGAGCCTCTAGTAAAACCTAAAGCCAAGATATTGCACACCGAATGAGGTTAACTTACCAACATTGTATTACTGGTAAGATAATCTGAATTGAGCATATTCTTGAACAAGTCCTGACCAAGGAGAATGAGCAAGATGACATTGTCAGGGAGATAAAGTTTGATGTCCTCAAATGTAATTACAAAGTGTAACAACAAACTATGTCTATGCAAAGTCTGGGTGAGGATTGAGTAGCTCATTGAGCAACAAAATGCAGTGCAGGATGAACAAAGGAAAAGTAGAAGAAGCAGTGATGGAGCCACTAAGAAAATCTGAGTACTCATGAATGATTGAGTCAAGCCACTATGTCAAACAAGGCGCTTCCTGGGAAGCAACCCAAGTATCTTTTGTGTGTTGCTTTATTTTGAGACATTTTATCGTATTTTAATTGCTGATTGGTGAGTTAATGGTTTGTTGTGATTGTTGAGACAATGAACCAGTTGTATTAATTGGAATTTTGGTGTTTCTTAAGTAATAGGTTGCAGGAGCAAACCAAGTGCTGAAGAATGGATAAATTAAGTTCTGATGCAGCTCATACGAGCAGGCCTATTAGTCGTAGTGAATGTTATGACTCATGGTCATGCCTCATAGAGGGAAACAGTGAGTACTAGAAGCTGGCACACATACCATAAGTAAACTTTACGATTCGTAGGGTCCCCTACGAGTCCTAAGTAAGGTTTGTAGTATTCAGGTAAGAAATCAAAAGTTTCCTAAGTGTTGGGTCTACTACAAAATTGGGACCTATGAGTCATATGTCATCATACAACTCGTATTTAGGATCTCATAAGACCAAGTTGCAGAATTTCAAAGGGCGAACCATTGTGAATGTTAAGAGACCAACATCTTAGTGCTTCATCTCCCTTCATGAAGCATCCCCTTTCAATTTATGACTCCTCCCATAATTCCCTTTCACTAATTCATGCATTCTCATATTTTTTCACCCACCAAAATTCCCTAGCAAGTGAATTGAGCACTAAAGTACTCTTCCAGTTTTTCTTCTCATAGTTTATTCACTCCTTCATCTAGTAAGTTCTCACAACTAATTTTGGTTTATCTATGAAAAATTCCTTGTCTTATGGATTATTGAATGAAGGCCTAAAGATCATGACTGGTATAACCATGCAAAAATGCCTATGATAGTTAGGAGAATGTGATATACAATTGTTGATGTCTTTGTAAATAGTCAAGTCTTAAATCTTGTCCTTGTTTGGTGAATTTGATATCCAATGTTATGACCATGTGCATGTGTTGCTTATTTTATGGATCAAAAATGAACCTCGTGTGGGACTGAAATTGTTAGTTTGAGGGGTGGTGTAGGTTTACTTTCAGTGTGCATTGATGCTAATTATTTTAGAAGAATTTTGAACTCTTAAGCAGGAATTTATTCTTTGGTTTGATACGATTAGTAATGATTAGTCCTTATGGTTTACTGCTATATCCCCTATGATTTTGTGGTTGCAACCTTTAATACCTTCTTGATTTGTTATTAGTTTTTGTGGAAAGGTTAGAGGCACCCACGGACTCTCTATTTTCTTTTACGAGGACCCATTACGAGTCGTAGTCTCTCTATGAGTCATAGTGGTCCTTCATAGATAGCAACAGTTACCTATGGTGCCTTAACCCTTTTCATGTGCAATTCACCTATTAATCGTAGCACCTGTTACGACTCATAATGATAGTTTATGACCCTTATTTGAATTATCAAAATGTCTCTGGAATGAGATACGCGCAAAGACTATGACTTGTAGGTAACCCTACGAGTCACCCCTACACCTAGTTTCTGCAGCCCGGGACCTGGTTTAGTCTCTTTACTTAAGATACTTTATAGTTAGTTGCTTGATGATTTTATGTGTTATTGTGCTGATACAAAAAATCAGGGTACTCAAGATTTTGTCTGTAATGGTTTTATAGAGAAAATGTCTCTAAGAGGGCGAATAGTTTTTTCCCCATCCCCCGAACACCAACTAGAGGACGACACATCTGAGGATGAGCAATCCACTGAATAGATGAATGTGCACCCTGACCTTGAGGCTAACGTGCCTTTGACACGATCACAATAAATTAGAATACCAAGGGAAGTGAATTGCTCCTCCAAGTCTGATGAGGAAGATGAAGAAGACGGGTCAAATGATGATGACTTCACTTCTGATTCTGGTTCTCTTGAAGTGTCCAGACTCACCCTGAAGAGACCACTCCTCCACAACCAGTTGATTCTGCTTACACCATCACCTCTATCGATCTGCAAAACAGAAGATGGTATGTTCCTGGAATGAAAGAGATCTATGATAAAGGACTAGAACGTAAAAGTCAAGAAAGGCCAGTGCGGAGATTTCACAAGGAGGCAAGATTGAAAGTCTCAGGGCTGAAAGGCATGCCAGGTTTAGAAGCTGAGATTGAGCACCATGGATTAGGATGGTTATCCAAGTGTTGGGGAAGTATGCTTCTTACTTGGTCTGGGAATTCTATGCTTCTTATTATGCTACTGTACGTGGCAATCTTTCGAGTCTCATGAAGTCCATTGATGTACCACGGTTGAGTGAAGTCATGGTCAGGGCTGAGATAGTCGACATCTTAGCAAAGACTATTCGAAGGGTACAATTCAGACTGAATTACAGAGTCCTACACTACACAGCAGAATATGACCATAGGATGAGAAACATGAGAAAAACAGTTAATCAAAATGATGTTGGGCTGAAAACGGAGTTATTAAGGTGGATAGCAGGCTAGATTTGCAAGGAAGGCGTTGAGCCAATATGGGTTACAAACCATACCAAGCATTTTCTGAAGGCCCATATCTCATTTAGGGTAAAGTTTTTGTGGTCTATTATCCAGATGTGCATCAGACCCACATTCATGGATAATGTGATCACATTAGAGGGGGTCGTGTTGTTGGCGAGTATCTTGACAGGGTATGAAATTGATTAAGCTCGCGTTTTGGCAGAACAGATCCATGAGTCAGCAGTCTGCACTCATTAAGCATTGCCATTCCCCATTCTTATTCATAGATTATGCAAGGAAGCAGGTGTAATAGTTTCTCTTCACTTGGACTTTCATGTAGAGGCTTTGTGTATGATGATGGATCCCAGCCTAATCAAGGCTGATGAAAACCCAATCGCCGTACAGAGAGCTATCCTACCTCCTATGCTTAAGCCATTCCCAATAGAGCCTCATATGGCAGGTTCACCTCCAGCTACTATCGGCACTACTCCAGCTACTACAAAGCCCACACTTGTGGTTGAGATCGAGTCTACACCATCGTTCAACACTCCAGCACTAGCAACACCTTCTTTACAGGTTGACCCTCTTTTCTCTCTTGTTATATTTCAGACTTTATTGTGCAGCATGACTATAGCAGAGGGCAGGCTATGTGTGCTATCAGTACGGGTCCGACTATTGATTGATCAGACTGGTTGGGACTCCGAGGAGAGGATGAAGGCATATGCTCAAGATTTTGTTAATGAGAGAGTTCGAACAGTGGATGCTAGTGTCATTGCATTTGAGGCCAGATTTCACAAGAGGCTTAAGGAGCTAGGCCTGTCAATATGAGCATTGTTACTGAAGAGTTAGCCAAATTCAAGGCGACTTATTATAGTTGTTGGAAGCCTTGTTGCATCCTCGGAGGGAGCACCAGCAAGGGATGAGGCATTTGATTGGCTCACTGACCATTCAGACACCTAAGTAAAGAGGCCCCTCGAGCACATTGACCCAGAGCTAACCCCAAAGAAGCTGAGACAAGAGGAGGATCCCATACTTGAAGAGGTGGTGCAGGAGTCACTTTTGTTAGCGGCTATTCGGAGAGAGAGAGCACAACATACCCCATTTGGAGAGGGTACTTCTGGAACTGCAACAGAGGAAAGACATACCCAATACCCCACAGACCAGCCTTAGACCAGTGCTTGATACTCCTTGATGTTTGACTTTTTTGACCCCAATGCTCATTTTGTTATGTTGGATACTTTGTTTTCTTTTCAGACAATCTTTGAATATGTTGGTTTTTAGTTGTGTTTAAATATGTTTATGTTGGATGTTATTTTTAATTCTGCTTTAAATGTTTATTTTCGCTTTTAATGGATGTATGTATATATTTCTAAATATTGTGTTTGGTTTTTTGTTTTTGACTTTACTTTAAGGACAAAGTATCATCTTTTGGTGGGGAGGTGGAAGTTATTGATTAAGGTGAAGTCTGAGTAGCCTTAAGTTCATAACTTGACCTATTTTTGATCCCAAGGTTTTCTTGCCATATTTCTTTTTCCTTGTGTGTGTTTAATTTGCTGTTGAACCAGCATATTTAGGTAGTATAGATAATTTGTAAATGCATAGTAATGTTATCTGTTGGCATATATATATTTCTTAATTGTTCTTTACACTTTTGATAAAAATTGGGTAGTCTCAAAATTTTTGAGGTTGTGATTATTGATGCATTTATACATTTTTGAGTATTTAGTAATGTTTGTTTTGATATCTGAAGGTAAGCTGAGACTAAAAGCGTGACCTTTGAGTCTATACTTGATTATAGATACAATTGCCATGTGTGTTGTGACCTTATTTTGCTGCATTCATGCATCTTGTATGGACCCAAAACTTGCCTTGTTATTCTAAGATTGGTTTGGGTGATGTGGTGGAGATAGAAAGGATCTTAGGCCCTAGTTCTTTGAGTGAAACTACTTTTAGCCTAAATGACCTACAAAGTAAGTGAGTGAATCCCTTGTCGTGAATTTTTGAGCTTCTCATGCACTCATTCTTTCTTGACACTCTGCTGACTTAACCTTATTTAATAAAATATCTTGATATTGGCCCTGGTCTATCCTTGAACATGTGAACTTTGATTGAGGCCAAAGGCCTAAGTTAAGGGTGGCTGCAGTTGGTGGCCCCGGTTTGATGCATAGATATTGTGTACTTCACCTGAGGCTAGAAGCCTAAGTTAAAGGTGACCCTTATTGTAGTAAAGTAATAATAATAAGGTAGTTAGTTGGGAAATCAAGAGAGAAATGAAAAATCATGAACCGAGTGAAGAAAAAGAAGAAAAGTGCCTTAGATTGAGAAAAAAGTAATAATAATAAGGTAGTTAGTTGGGAAATCAAGAGAGAAATGAAAAATCATGAACCGAGTGAAGAAAAAGAAGAAAAGTGCCTTAGATTGAGAAAAAAGTAGCAAAACAGAGTTTGAAATCAAGGCACAACTGAAAAAGGGAAAGAAAGCACTCGACAAAAGTTCAAAATAGGAGAATAAGTGTGGATTGATTTATAAAGGTTGGATTATGAAAGCAAAAAGTGTTGGTAAACATGGTTCAAGGAAAGCTTTAGTCACTATTTTCCCAAAATACCTTACCAAAGCACCCTGAATCTATGTTACAAGCCTATAAGTCCTAAAGTGATCCAACTCCATTTTATCACCAAGCTAGAAGATGAGTATAGAGGCAAGAATATGGTGTTAGTCAGTATGCTTGAATTTCAATTGTGAGAGTGAGAATGCTTCCTCAGTTCCTTAAATCTAAATGCTTTTGAGTGAGTATACGGGACTTCTTTCCAGTGAGCGAATTTGCATTATATGAGTAGCATATGACTGTACAAGTGATTGTGGATGGTTGATGCTCCTTATCTTATCATAGTTGGATTGCTATGTATCTCATTATGTTCCTGTTTACTCAATAATCTTACAATCCTGTTTTGAAAGTAGTAGTTGGGTACCTGAATCATAGAAGTGATATTTATGCTATTACTTTAGTTTCTATGTATAGATTGAGTTGTAGCTTGAGGACAAGCAACAATTCTAAGTTGAGGGTATTAATGTGCTATCAAAATATAGCACATTTAGTGCCTGAAACAATGGTTTTTATAAGTTCTTGAAGCGACTTTTTAGTGTTGTGATGTATTTTTATGTTAATCTTTCAAAAAAGTTAGGTTGGCATGATTTTGAATAAAAGTTGCAGATTTTGCTTAAATATAGGCCATACGAGCCCACATACGATTCTAGCTCACTCTACGAGTCATAGGTTGTTTCATAGCAAGAATCATAGACCAAAAATAAGAAATTTGCCATGTGAAGGTCACCCCTATGAGCCCATCCTATGAGTCATAATATACACTATGACTCGTATAGATGGACTCGTAGCAAGAATTAGAGAGCCAAAATGTTGGACCAAAAACGGAAGATCAAGCCTATGGGACAAACATGCAAGTCGTAGCCCAAGCAAAAACTACTACCTATGGCTTGTACCAATTTAGTCCAAGATGCCAAGAACCTAATACGAGACCCCGACTATGACTCGTAGGTCATCCTATGAGTCATAATTGTTAGATTTATCAGCTGCCAACTGTCTTTTTTTTTTTTTTTATAAATTATTGGGTTATTTTGTAAATACTATATATAGCTTAAGTTAGGTTTTTGAGAAGGAGTCCGACCATTAGACATTTCGTAATTACATTTTGAAACTTTTCTTAGGTTTTTAGGATAGATTATTGTTCTCTCTTTGAAAAGCCATTTTGGGGATTGCAAATCTTGTCTTGTACTCATTATTTATCAATCAAGCTTGTGGGTGTGCAACTTGTGGTTCCTATCTCCTTCATTGTTAATGGTGAAACTCTCAACTATGTCTATTATATGCATTCTTGTGTGTTTTCTTTAGCCATGAGTAGCTAGTACCCAAAACTTGGAGTTGTAGGAACCATGGGTAGTTGACTTGAAATAACCTAGTTTTCTTGCATTTCTATGATTGGGGTTTTGCATGTATTATCTATTTCCCTTTATTTTTTTTTATTGTTTGGTGGTGGCCAATACCAAACCCTGCCTACTATAATGATCCCGACCAAGATGGTGACAAATAGGAAAAAAGAAGTAGATGATAGAATTTGATTGATGTGTTCTCGTCTAATCAACCAAACCTGACCAAGGCGAGGTTGACTGGGACTATTGTACCAGTTAGTTGGCACGCCATGGTGGCTGACCAAGCGCCATGTTGAAATTCGACCTTCACCTTCACAATAGGGCTAGAAGAACCTAAGTTATCATCCTATATGCAACTCATCAATTATAGTTATGTATATAGGGTAATCAAATCGACAAACCATGGAGAATGCAATTCCCAAATTTTTCCCAAAATTGAGTGTTTCCTTGCATTATAGTTAGTATTTGTTTTAGTTTGGCTTTGAATCACAATAACCCCCATTTAGAGATTGTAGTCATAAATACTAGAAATAATTAGTAGTGAAGTCTTATAGTCAAGACTTGTATTCCCTATGGATTCGACCCTAACCTCGGTTAGGTTAATTACTGATAACAACCACGTTCTTATTAGAGCATAACCATCATCACATTCACGCATCTTCAATGTACCTAAAACTTGCCTTAGTACTCTAAGATTGGTTTGGTGATGTGGTGGAGATTGAAAAGATCTTAGGCCTTTGTTCCTTGAGTGAACCCACTTTTTAGCCTAAGTGACCTACCAGATGAGCGAGTGAATCCCTTGTTCAAAACTTTTGAGCTTCTCATGTACTCATTCTTTCTTGATACCTTGCTATCTTAACCTTGTTTGATGGAATACCTTAGTATTAGCCCTGGCGTATCCTTGGATATGTGAACCTTAATAGAGGCTAAAATCTAAGTTTAGGGCGGCTACAAGGTGTGGCCCTGGTGTGAGGAATAGATATTGTGTACTTCACCTCAGGCTAAAAGCATAATTTGAGGTTGGCCTTTATTGTGGTAAAGTAATAATAATGAGGTGGTTAGTTTGGTAATCAAGAAAGAAATGAAAAAGCATGAATATAGTGAAGAAAAAGAAAAGAAAAGTACCTTGAGTTGAGGAAAAGTAGCAACAATGAGTTTGAAATCGAGGTACAACTGAAAAAGAGAAAGAAAGCACTCAAGACAAGTTCTAAATATGAGAATAAGGGTGGAATTATTCAAAAAAAGGGTTGGATTATTAAAGCAAAAAGTGTGGGTAAACATAGTTTGAGTATAGCTCTTAGTCACTACTTGCCCAAAATACCATACCAAAGAACCCTGCACCTATGTTACAAGCCTATAAGTCCTAAAGGGATCCAACTCCACTTTATCACCAAGCTAGAGGATGAGTATAAAGGCAAGCCTATGGTGTTAGTCAGTATATATAAATTTCATTTATAAGAGTGAGAATGTTTCCTTAGTCCTTGAATTCTAAATTCTTTTGAGTGAGTATAAGGGACTTTTTTCCAGTGAGGGCATTCGCAAAACTTGAGTATCATATGACTATACCAGTGAGTCTATATGGTTGATGCTATTTAGATTGTCATAGTTGGATTGCCAAGTATCAAATTATGCTCTTATTCTGCTTAATAACCTTGAAATCTTGTTTTAAAAATGGCAGTTGGGTACCTGGATCAAAGAAGTTGTTGTATATTCCATTAGTATAGCTGCAGTGTATTTCTCTTTGTCTACGTAGATTGAGACATTACTTGAGGACAAGCAACGATTCTAAGTTGAGGGTGTTAATGTGCTATCAAAATACAACTCATTTGATGCCTGAAACAAGGGATTTTGGTGAGTTCTTAATGACTTTTTATGGCTTTTATGTGTTTTTGTGTTTTTCTTGCAGAAAAGTTAGGTTGGCATGATTTTAAAGAAAAGTCGCAGATTTTATTAAAGCTTAGGAAATACGAGGACATCTACGAGTCGTAGCCCAAGATAAGAGACGTAAGGTGTGTCATAGCAAGAATCAGAGATCAAAAATTCAGAAATCAGCTAAGTGAAGGTCACCTCTATGAGGCCATCCTACAATTCCTATGTCCCACCACGACTCGTATAAGAGGACTCATAGCAAGAATCAGAGAGTCAAAATGTTAGACCAAAAACTGAAGGCTAAGACTAAGAGAAGAACATATGAGTCGTAGATTAACCAATTACATTTACCTATGGGTTGTACTAGTTTATTCCAAGATGCCAAGAATCTGATACAGGACCCCGACTATGACTCATGGGTCATCCTACGAGTCATACCTACAAGATATATTAGCTGCCAGCTGTCTTTTTATGTAAATTCTAGGGTTATTTTGTTAATACTATATATAGTTTAAGTTAGGGTTTTATAGAAGAGTTCGACCAAGAGACATATGACAATCATCTTTTGATACTTTTCTTAGGTTTTTAGTTTAGTTTATTGTTTTCTCTTGGAAAGTCCATTTTGGCGATTGCAAATCTTGCTTCGAACTCATTGTTAATCAATCAAGCTTTTGGGTTTGCAACTTTTGGTTCCTGCATTCTTCATTGTTGTTAGTAAAACTCTCATTTCTTTCTTGTATGTGCATTTTTGTTAGTTTTATCTTAGCCATGAATAGCTAAGCACACACAACTTGGGGTTGTGGGAGCTATACGTAGTTGACTTGAGATGACCTAGGTTTATTGCGTTTTTGTAATTGATGTTATGAACGTATTAGCTATTTCCCTTCATTATAATTGTTATTTGGTGGTGTTCAACACCAAAGCCTGCCTATTATCACGATCCCGACAAAGGTAGTGACGAATAGGAAAAGGGAAGTAGATGATAGGATTCGATCGATGTCTTCTCATCTAATCAATCAAACCTGACCAAGGGGAGGTTGACAGGGACAACTGGTAATTGTTAGTTGGCAGGCCATGGTTGCCAACCAAGCTCAATAGTGAAATTCGACCTTCACCTTCACAAGAGAGATGAAAGAACCTAAGTTACCATCCTGCGTGTGACTCTTCAATTGCAGTTATGTTACTTAGGGTAATCGAGTCAATAAAACATGGGGAACATAATTTCCAAGTTGTCCATAGCATTGAGTGCTTTCCCGCATAGTAGTATAGTCGTAATTTACTTTTTTTAGGTCATAAAACCCCCCTATTTAGAGATTTTTGTTATTAATGCTTGAAATGGTTAGTTGTGAAATCTTGTAGTGAAGCCCGTATTCCTTCTTGGTTCGGCCCTAACCTTTGGTTAAGTTAATTGCTGATAATGACCGTTTTCTTATTAGAGCGTGAACATCAGGATGTCAGTTGGATCCGAATCTGGTCATGGAGGCTATGGAGAAGGTAAGGTGGATTACAGAGAGGTTGAAAATAGCCCAAAGTTTCCAAAGTCCTACGTTGATGTGAGGAGAAAGGATCTTGAATTTAACGTTGGTGAATAGGTCTATTTGAAGGTTTCACCTATGAAGGGTGTTGTTCATTTTGGTAAGAAGGGTAAATTGAGTCCAAGATAGTAGGTTCTTCTAGGGTGTTGAGTAGGATTCGTAAGGTAGCTTATGTGCTGGAGTTGCCTAGCGAAATAGACTTGATTCATCCGGTCTATCATGTATGCATGTTGAGGAAATGTGTGGGTGACCCGAATGCTTTTGTCCCATTGGATGTTGTGGGTGTTATTGAATACTACTTTACTTATGAAGAGGTTCTTGTAGAAATTTTGTATATAAAAGTAAAGAGATTGAGAAATAAGGATGTGGCTTTCGTTAAGGTCTTTTGGAAGAATCAACAAGCCGAAAGTGCTACACGAGAGGCCGAAGCAGACATGTAAAAGCGATATCCTTCTCTTCCATTCTACCCAAGCCTAAGGTACTAATTTTAAGTCCCTTATGTGATTTCAAGTCTTATGTTTCATCCCTTATGTCACTTGCATCCATTCATGTATATGTTGACAAGTTCATGGTGATTTTTACACTTATGTTGAGATTTTAAAAGTCATGTTTAAGTGCATTGTTGTATTCTTATATGAGCTAAATTATCTTGTTTACATCTCTTATATACGTTTCGTTGACATTTTGAGATGACTGTTCCCAAGGGGGAAATATTGAAACAACCCCAAAAAATGCCCGAAAATGTGCCTTGAAAGTGCTTGAAATCATAATTTTCATATATCTCAAAATTCGTGTGTTATATAAAAAATTCAACTTCATATTCTTGATCGGGGGGAAAATTGAGTGGGAAATGGGTCTAACCCCGAGTTTAGAGTGATCAAATCACAATTTCAATTTTCCAAGAAGGCAATTTCCAGTAAGTGTTCGCATCCGCAGCGCGACGCGCCTTGGGCACACCCCTATGTGATTTTTGCCCAATTCTTGTGACTCGGTCTAAGGATTTTGGGTCTTGAGCCTAAGTCTTCCCATGCATGAAATACCTATACGTAGCTATATTTCACCTTCATATCATATAAGACATTCCCTAATACTCTCTCAAACACTTAGATAAATATTTCACCCAAAATTCAAGTGTCAAATCTCATTATGGATCTTAGGAAAATCACTCAAGCTTCAAGTCTACGTTCAAATCTTCATCAACGAATTCTCCAAAGTTAAGGTCTGTGAGTTTCAACCATTGGGTCATTTCACCCATGGTGCCCAAGTTTCTTTTTTTACCTAAATTAGATGTTTCTAAGTTGATTTTACTTATGGGTCTTCTATTATGAATTTGACTATGAACTATATTGGGATTTTATAAAAGTGTGACTGTTTATGAATGTTTTGAGCTATAAATCTAAGACCTATGATGAGTTTTGATGAGGGGTTTCATTGTATTTTGCAAGGCGCTATTACCAGGTGTTGGTTGTTTGTTTTACTTCAAGATTTCATGCATGATTTTACTCTTTAATTATATGGTTTTACACTAGAATTACAAACCTACCATGTGTTTGATAAAATGTCTGGTTTAGGGTTCTTGAGCCATTGATGATCCATTGCATGACTATGACTTGTATGACTTTATGATGATGAAAGGAAGGTATATATGAGTTGATTTCATGAAAGCATCTATAGTATTGCAAGTTAACCACACCTAGTTGAGGGGGTACTAGACCTCAACCACCATGGATGGCAGGATGAGACAACCATCAACCAATTGGGAGGTTGATACCTCAATCACCATGGTAGGCGGGGTGAGACCACCGTCAACCAATTGAAAGGTTGATACCTCAATCACCATGGATGACAGGGTGTGACCATAATCATAATGTTGGGCTCTTACTATATATATAATATGTTCTATGTCAGTATGTTTTACTTCAAGCATCACTCATGCATGCCATATTGCTATTTGCTCATTTATTGCCTAATTATGCAATTCGATTATGTTGCCTATCTCTTGTTGCATTGCATCCCACATACTTAGAACATTCAAAGTTACTTACACATACTCTATGCCTACATGATGTTACCATGTAGGAATCGGAGCTCCTCACGATCATCTTCATCGTCCCGGTGGCTAGTACTGTCTCTTCTAAGCAATTTGTTGAGTTCTGAATTTTGTGGACAATGTCTTTGATCTTATGTTATGTATAAAGACTTTATTTCATTTATTATATGCTTTTGACTTTGAGGGTGAGTCTGGTTTCTTGTCTTGGCCCCCTTTAAGTTCTATGTTTAGAAGTGTTGTTGGAAAAGTTATGTAATGATGCTATAATCTTGGCTCTCTTTGACTCTTGGATAGTTTAAGAAATGAAGGACTCCCCTTACTCCCTTTTACTCTATTTCTATTCTTTTATTGTTTTATAATTGCTTCTGCGACCAAAGATGTGTAATGATGTGTTATGAGGCGTGATTGGGATCCCTTTAGGTTCCCTATTCACCATGTCACATCTAGTCCCTAGAATTGGGTCGTGATAAGTTCTTTCGACTTGGCCATCTATTTGACGGTGAAAGGCCATACTAAGCTTTACCTTGGTACCAAGACCTGTTTGGAAGGACCTCCAAAAGTGAGAAGTGAATTGAGCACCATGATCCGATATGATAGGTAGAGCCACCCCATGCAATCTAACCAATTCATGAATATACAATCTATCATAATCTTCGACAACATAAGTAGTCTTAACCGGTAGGAAATGAGCTGACTTTGTCATCCTATTAATCACAACCCAAATGGAGTCAAAATGCTTTCTAGTCTTAGGAAACCAAACTACAAAATCCATGTTGATTTCCTCCCACTTCTAAGTAGGGATCTTTATATCTTGGGCTAGGCCACCGGGCCTTTGATGTTCAACTTTGACTTGTTGGCAATTATGGCAACCTGATACAAACTTAGTAATATCTCTCTTCATACCATCCCACCAATACACTTTGCTGAAACCTCAATACATCTTTGTAGAATTAAGGTGAATAGAATAGGAAGAATTATGAGCCTCATCAAAAATCTTCTTTCTCAAGTCATCAACACAAGGAACATACAATCTACCTTGGTACCTAAGGGCACTATCTCCCTTGGGAAAAAACCTTCACCTCACTATCTCTCACCAGGGACATCAATTCTAATAAAGCTAGGTCAAGATCTTCCTTCGCCTTCACCTCCTCAATCAATGAAGATTTAGAGCCATATACAACTACAACACTACCATTGTCAACCTCCTCCAACCTAACTCCCAATCTGGCTAACTGATGGTCCTATCCAACCACCTCTTTGCCACCACCATCAAGATGAGCTAGGCTACCCATTGACACCCTACTCAAAGCATTGGTAACAACATTAGCCTTACCGAGGTAATAATGCACACTCATATAATAATCCTTAAGAAGCTCTAACCACCTTTGTTGTCTTAGGTTTAGATCTATTTTGGTGAACACATATAGGAGACTCTTATGATCGGTAAACACATCAACATGCAACCCATACAAGTAATGACATCAAATTTTCAAAGCAAATACCATGGTGGCCAACTCAAGATCATGGGTAGGATAATTATTTTAATGCATCTTAAGTTTTCTACAGGCATAAGCTATCACTTTACCATTTTGCATCAAAACACAACCAAAACCAATTCGTGAGGTATCACAATGCACAAAAAATCCTTCCAACACTTCTGGTATAGGCAAGATAGGAGCAGAGACAATCTTATCTTTCAAGGTTTGAAAACTCTTTTCACACTCTATGGTCCACACAAACTTTGCCTTCTGTAGGGTCAACTTAGTCAAACAAGAAGAAGTAGAAAATAACCCATTCATAAACCTCCGATAATAACCCGCCAAGCCCAACAAACTTTTAATGTCCGATGTAGTCAAAGGTCTAGGGCAATTTCAAATTACCTCCGTCTTCTTAGGATCCACCTTAATACCATCACCCGACACCACATGACCTAGAAAGGCAACCTCTTTCAACCAAAACTCACATTTCTCATATTTGACAAACAACTTCTCCTCTCTCAAGACTTGTAACACCATACTCATGTGACTCACATGCTCCTCCTCAATATTGGAATAGATCAAGATATCATCAATAAACACTAGTATAAACAAATCAAGGTAGGGCTTAAAGAACCTATATATAAGATCCATGAAGATAGCCGGTACATTTTTCAATCTAAAAGGCATAACCTCGAATTCATAGTGCCCATACCTATTCCGGAAGACAGTCTTGCGAATGTTACAGTCCCTCACATTCACTTGGCAATACCCAGACTGAAGATCAATCTTAGAGAAGTTACAAGCCCCTTGAAGTTGATCAAAAGGATCATCAATCCTTGGTAGAGGGTACTTATTCTTGATGGTGACTCAATTAAGTTGCTAGTAATCAATATACATTCTAAGAGAACCATCCTTCTTCTTCACAAACAACACCGGTGCACCCCAAGGTCATTTTCTACACCTAATAAAACCCTTCTCCAATAAATCCCTCAATTTCTCCTTCAACTCCTTTAACTCCACCAGGGCCATATGGTAAGGGGAACAGAAATAGGTTGAGTATCGGGAAGGTGATTTATACCAAAATCTATTTCCCTTTTGGGACGAACATCAGTGAGCTTGTTAGCAAAGACATCAAGGAACTCATTTACCACCGGAACCAACTATATAGGAAGGACATTAGATTCAACCTCCCTAAACCTCAAAAGATGACAGAGACACCCCTTAGAAATCATCTTTTGGGCTTTAATGCATGAAATGAATCTACCCTTGACCACCATATCAATAGACGCATAATATGCATGCCACCAATCCATCCTAAGAATGACATCAAAATCCACTATAACCGACTAAACAAAATCACAAGCCAACGTTTTATGCAAAATGAAATTGAAACAATATCTATAGACCCTTCTAGCAACAAAGGATACACCAATGGGAGTAGACACCTCGTAAGACACACAAAAATTCGGGTTCAACATGAAACTTTTTGGCAACAAAAGGAGTAATAAAATAAAAAGTAGCAACCTGGTCTATCAATCTGTACATATCAAAATCAAAGACTTTTAACAGACCAGTGATGATATCAGGCACATTATCTACCCCTTGCCTCCCTTGAAGAACATAGATCCGATTGTGCCTTGGGGCACCACCTTATTGGCCTCCTCTTATCAAAGGAACTACATTTATGCCCCACCCTTGTAAACCTCCATCTCTAACCTTGTCTTGATTACAAGGACAATCTATCATCTTATGGCCCACTTCACCACACCCATAACAAGCATTAGTCTCCTTCAAACATAGGCCATTGTGACCTCTACCATATTTAGGGCATATAGTATTAAGCACCGCACTACCACCTCCTTGGGTTGTCATTAGAAAACCTTCTGTTAGGAGCATTTGAAGACCCTTAGCCTTAATGAAACTAGCCACCCTTGGGGCTTGGAACCTTCCTTCAAAACGGGCCCTCTTGGCCTCACCACTTCTTCTCTTTCTCAACTTTCCACCCTCCAATTGTTCAACATAATTTAGGAGCAGGAAAAGTCCATATCACCAATCAACATGGTGGTACGACACTCCTTATTAACCAAATTGGATACACTTGTCACAAACTTGTTCATTCTGGACCTTGGCTCGGCTACCAATTGGAGCATATTTAGAAAGTTTTTTTAACTTGATGGCATATTCCCTCACACTAATAGATCCTTACTTCAAATTCATAAACCATATCATTTTGGTCGTCCTTGGATCTTGATAGAAGAACCAGTTGATAAATGTCACCTTAAACTTCTCCCAAAGGATCACATTGTTGTTCCCTTTCTCCTCCTTCTATTGAATAAACCATATTTGGACTACCCCCTTCAGTTGGTAAGCCACCAACTCTATATTCTCCTCCAATCTAACTCCCATGATAGACAACACTGTACACCTCATCAATAAATTCTTGAGGGTCCTCATCCACCTTAGACCCATGGAACTCTGGTGGGTTCATCCTCATAAAATCCCTTATACTAGATGCCAGAGTAGGAGCATGAGGGGCTTGGTCCCCTTAGTTGATTTGATTAGCAATTGCTTGAACTAGCATGACAATAGCATCCTGAAACTCTTCATGAGTCGGTTGTTCATCGAGTATACGAGCTCTTCTTCCTCTTGGGATAGGCATGATTTAGCATAGAAAAGAATATTCATGATGGTAAAGCCTTACCTTAACTCCTGTAGCACTATGTAGATTAAGAAGAAGGGAAATATTTTCTAAAATGCCTCATAGCCTCTTACTCATAGTTGTGGTGCACTTCACATCAATGAATAAGACTCTAATCGACGTGGTATGTTAGATGCCGCAGACCATTAACAACCTAGTGCTTTGATACCAAGATTGTCACAACCCAAGACTAGGGCCTAGATGAGACACGGCGAATAGGGACCCAAAGGGACCTCAAACAAGCCTCTTAACATATCATTTGCACATCTTTGGTCACAGAAGCAATTAAACAACAACAAGATGGTAGAAATAAGGATAAAAGGACTAAGGGAAGTCTTTAATAGAGTAAATCATAAAAGAGAGTCAAATATCAAAGAACTATTACATCATTAGTTCCTGCAATACCTCTAATCATAGACTTGAACAGGGACCAAGACACTTTCTGGGCTCACCCTCATAGTATAAAGAGTTTAACGTAAGAGATAAAAATAACAAGAGAGCAAAGCTAGTGTCCCCAACCTTTAGGAATCACCAATAGCTATTCTTCAAGATATCACAACTAGTCATGCGGAGGATTATTATGAGGGGCTCCAGCTCCTACATGGTAACATCATATACGCATAGAGTATGCGCTAGTACATTTGATTATACTAAGCATGTAGGATGTAATGCAACAAGATATAGGCAACATAATCAAAATGCATAATCATAAGAAATAGATAGTATATTAGCAACATGGCATGCAACATCAATTCTTGAAGTAAAACATGTTTATATAGAACATAATACATGTGTAGGGAGAGACCATAATCATAGATCAAGCAACTAGTACTTGGAATCAAAGGCATGTCACCCACCATAAGAGTGGTCAAGGTATATGCCCCACAACATGGTAGATGGGCATGTCATCCCCCATCAAAGTGGTCAAAGCATATACCCCTCAAAGATGGACATAAAACCCTCAATCATAGTAATTAAGGTATATACCCCTTAACTGGTAGATGGATATAGTACCCTCCATCATAGTGGTTGAGGCATAGCACCCCCTTAACAAGGTGTGATCAACTTGCAACACTATAAATACTTTTTATGAAATCAACTCATATGTAGATTACTTTCATTATCATAAAATCGCTTGACTCAAAGGCTATGCAATAGATCATCAATAACTGAAGAACCCTTAACTGTATATTTTATCAAACATATGGTGGATATGTAATGCTAGTTAATAATCATGCAATTCAAGGGTGAAATCATCTAAAAAACACAATGTAACTCAATCCACCAATACTTGGTAATGCCATCATGCGAGATACATTAAAACCCCTCATCAAATCTTATCATAGAACATAGATTTATAGCTCAGAACATGCTTAAATAGTCCACATTTCATGAAACCCCAACATAGTATATAATCAAATTCATAATAAGAATACCCATAAGTAAATCAACTTGAAAACATGTAATTTGTATAAAAAGAAAGGTTGATTACCAAGGGTGAAAGGACCCAATGGTTGAAACCAATATACCTCAACTTTAGATATTCCCTTGATGAAGATTGGAATGAGAACTTGAAGCTTGGATGAATTCCTTTAGATGTGGAATGAGTTTGGGACACATTAATTTGAGTAAAATATTTGGCTAAGTGTTTGAGAGGGATTTGGGGAATGCCTTGAATGATATGAGGTTGGAAAATGACTAAGTACATGTGTTTTTATGCATAGGAAGGCTTACGTCAAAGACCCCGAAGTCCTGGATAGAACAAAAAAAACTAGCAAAAAAAATATAATGTTAGAGCCCTAGGTGCGTCGCGTTAGGGACGCGGATCGATTCTGGAAATCAAAATTTTTGAAATATTAAATTTTGATACAGTTGCTCTAAAATCGGGGTTATGCCCATTTCCTACTCATATTTTGCCCCTTGATCACGAATATGAAGTCATATTTTTGATATCACACATGAATTGTGAGATATATGGAAATTACGATTATGGACATTTCTGAGGCACATTTTCGAGCACTTTTTGGGGTCATTTCAGCTAACTTGATATTGTTGTATATGGTTGACTTTTATGTGATATTGGTCATTATTCTATTGTCTCCTTGTCATGGTATTCTTGACTATCATACTAAGACAGTGACCTTATCTTGCCCCCACTTGCCTTAGTTGGTGTGCAATGGAGCACTGGATCCTATCCTAAGGGTGTTATTTCTTATATGCATGTTTGTCAGTTGATGGATAAGGTATTCTTGGCATATTTCAGTTATGTTCAGGCATGTTCTCTGGAGCCCCCTTCATTCTTGACTACCAAGATTGCTAGAATGTTTATGCATGTATGTTTCCGCGACTAACTTACCAGGTGTTCCTCCAGACTATGATATTGACTTTACTATTCATGTAGAGATGGGCATTAAGCCTATATCTACTTCTCCTTATTAGATTGCCCTGACTGAATTGAAGAAGTTGAAGGATTAGAAGAATTGTGGAAGAAGCGATTTATTCGTCCGAGTGTATCTTCCTAGGGTGCTCCTATATTATTTATAAAGAAGAGGGATGACACTATGCTTTTGTGTATTGACTATCATTAGCTTAACAAAGTGACCATCAAGAAGAAATATCCTTTTCCTTGCATTGGTTATCTTTTTGACCAGTTGTAAGGTTCCGACTATCATCACTTGAAAGTTCGGAAGTCTGATATCCTGAAAACAGCCCTTAGGACCCGTTGTAGGTCCTATGAGTTTGTGGTTATGTCCTGTGGGTTGACTAATGCCTTGGTTGCTTTTATGAAGTTTATGAACCGAGTGTGCAAGCCCCATTTGGACATCTTTGTGGTTATGTTCATATATTATATCTTGGCTTATTCCAAGACTGAGGCTGATGATGTTAAGCACTTAAGGATTGTATTTCAGAGATAGAGGGAACAGAAAATATATGTAAAGTTATCAAAGTGTGATTTTTGGCTCTAGTCAGTTGCATTCCTCGGGCATATGGTGACAAAGGATGGTATTATGGTTGATTCAGCTAAGGTAGCAGTTGTTCGTGGGTGGGCTAGGCCTACTTCTATGAAGAAGATTCAGAGTTTCCTTGGTTTAGCGGGGTATTATTAATGTTTTTTTATAGGGATTCTCCTATATAGCAGCCCTGTTGATTTAGAAAGATTTGGCATTCCAGTGATTAGATGACTGTGAGTCAAGCTTCCAAAAGCTCAAGGATTTATTGACTTCAACACCCATTATTGCTTTGCTTGATTGGAAGTGCTATTTGTAGTGCATTGTGATGTATTTGGTGTGGGATTGGGTGGGGTATTGATGCAAAGGTTGAAAGTGATAGCATTTTCTTCTAGACAATTAAAGGTATATGAGATAGACTACCCTACCCATAACTTAGAGTTAGTTGTGATTGTGTTTGTGTTGAAGTTGTGGCGGTATTATCTTTATGGGGTGCATTGTGAGATGATGTTACCCAAGCTACACCTCCTTTTGGAAGGTGAAAGCAGTCATTGTCAAGATATATAACCTAACCAAGGTCAAGGTTGAATTCGCAGGGAATATGGCAGACTCAGAGTAATTTCAAGAAATTTGAGTTAATTAACCTACTTATCTCCCGAAAGGGGAGGTTTCTAGAACAAGTGTTCTGAAAAAGTAAGAAGAGTAACTAGGGTATTATGTTCCCAACGATTCCCTAAATCGGGACTACTAGATAATCGCATTCCTTTCTAGTGTATCGTATGCAGAATGGTAAGTTATTGTTACCACTCTTTGATCCAGGCAAGAGGTAAATTTCACTATATGATTTGGTTCATCCCCGCAGTATGACATTACAAATCCTTACTTATTTTCCTAGTAAAACCTCTCCCTAATCCAGTTTGATTGATTAGATTAGAAGATATAGGTCGAATCCTGTTAATTTATCTCTTTTCCCATTTATTACTTCCTTGATTTAATCAATAACAACTAGACGAGTTCCAACTTTGGTGACCATTAAAAAGCAACCAAAACGTTGAGAATTAACTAATATAAGTATGCATTATTTTCCAAGAATTACAAATTATTCGATTTTACCTTGTTAGTTTTTCATGGTTCCCACAACCCTAGTCATGGATTAAGCTATGCATAACCATTGTAAATGCAAGAATCATGATATAGAATAGCATAAATGAGCACTTATAAGGATGAATTTAAGATCGAGAAATCCCAACTCTTCAGAAGAAATCACAAAGTATGAATTAAAATCACAAAATAATGTTTCAAGTGCTTTTAAGCACTCCTCTCAAGGTTTTTGGTCGTTCTCCTTTCTTTTCTTCTGAAAATAACCTAAAATTCTATTTATAGTAATTAAAACACAAGTCCTAAACAAAATACGATAAATGGATTCGGCAGATCATACGAGTAGGGTTACAGGCTATACTAAGTTTACAGCGCATACTTGGGCTTTATGTACTTCATTTTAAAAATATGGGCAAAACTTTTACGAGACCTTTCTATGGGCCATATTCAGATTTACTGCCCATATAGGGTTTCGTATGATGACTTTTAGGAAATCCCAAATTTTGATCCTCTAGGTATGGGACTAATCTATGACTCATACATAATCTTATGGCTTGTCTAACAGTTCGTAGATGCAACTTTAGAAAATCAGCCTTTCACTTGATCTCACTTATGGACCCCACTCTACAACTTGTAAAAACTTCCATGACCTATAAAGTGTGTCGTAGATAAGTAAAAATCGCAGCAACTGCATACATAGCCCAAAATCTTGCTTAATCCTATAATTTTGGAAAAACAAACATAAAAAGACATCAAACTCACTAACATCATGTTGCGAACATATAAAATTCCAAGTTTTAATCATTATAAATATTGTATTTTGATAGCATATAACCAACTTCTAGTTAAAATTATTGCTTGCCCTCAAATGACAGAATTAATCTACATAAGCAGTATAGTAAGATACAAACCTTAGTCTAATGACATACATCATCTCAAATTCAAGAACAGATACCCATCCTACTTATCAATGTATATTAGCTAGCTATCACAAAAACCAATTCAGATCAATACATGTGATAGTGCAACTATGACAAACAAGGTAACCACAGATAAGCAATAATCACTAAATTAGTCTAAGTCCAAGGCATGTGCCATCACAAAAAGAAGTCACATAGCCCCCTCGCGATAATATTTTCAGATTCAATGCTTGGGACTAGACAAAATCACTCACTCTCATAACAGATATTCAAATACCATGCACACTACCATATGTTTTCCCCTATACTTACAACTATGACCTTTGACTACTTGGACTAGGATCACTATAGGACTTTCTTAGCTTATAATGTAGGCTCAGGGGCTTCAGTATGATATTTTAGGACCATAGTAACTAATGACCATCCTTTACGTTGTGTTACTCTACATTTTTGCCCTATCAATACTACAAGTTTTCTACTCGTTTTTCATTTATCCTCTTTCTAACTTTTTTGGGTGCCTTACTCTCACTTTTAGCTTATTGGCTTCTATTTTCTCATTATTTTTCTTTTTAAATCATTGTTTAGGCATCTTATTCATTTTTCTTACACCCATAACATATTTGTATCTCTTTTTCCATGTATCACTAGCTTTCACCACATTTTACATGATTACCCTTATACCAGCCACCTCAACTTAGGCTTTTGGCTTGAGTCGAGGTGTACAATATCCAACCTATGAACTAGCGCCATTTTTTGTAGCCACCCTCAACTTAAGAATTTTTCCTCAATCAAGGTACACAATATCAAGGAAGGACCAACACTAATTTTAGGATTTTACATTCAACAAGGCTAGGTTACGTAAGTTTTTATAAATAAATGGGTACATGCAAGGCTCAAACATTGGGATCATGGAATATATTAATCATTTGGTTGGTCACTTAGGCTATGTAGACTTATTATGAATAATGGGCTAAGATCCTCTCCTAACCAACTAACCTACAGCCTAAGTTAGAGTAACAAGGCAAATTCTGAATTGAAACACAATATAAGAATTTAGCAAAGAAAGCTCATGCACACACGACATTGATTACACTATCAATATAGACTCTTAGATCATTCTTTTCATCACAATTAAACCTCACTTATCTGAACAAGCACTATCAGCAAATGAAACATGCATGGTTGTTATCAAGATTAACTAACAAAAAATTTTTTGGGTACTATATTTGTCACACACACTAATATATGCCACTTTAGTTCTACATTTTACTAATACTACATACATATCCTAAGTATGTCAATTCAATAGAAAGTAAATTGCCTTAGGGAAAAAGAACATAAGCAAGAAAATCCCTCGGACTCAATATTTGGGATAGTTATAGGCCATAGTTACTCAGACTTCATTGAGGCCTATAATTTCCCTTACCCCATCGAAAAGAATTTGCATTTTCCTTAATGCAAAAAATATCACCATAATGAATAACAGGGGTCAAAAACACATACATAGGCGCCTAAGCATTGGTCTCTGGTTAAGTCTAACCACCCTCAACCGACCTGGTTGTCTCCTTAGCAGTGGGATCCTGTCCAGAGGGTCCAACATCCCTCATCCTCTCTAACTTATATGTCTATCATTCCTCCTCGTCCTACATAGA
The DNA here is from genome assembly GCA_025774065.1 of Solanum ossicruentum. NCBI lineage: Eukaryota > Viridiplantae > Streptophyta > Magnoliopsida > Solanales > Solanaceae > Solanum > Solanum ossicruentum. Next base: position 12,573,769 of record JAOTQR010000007.1, read on the forward strand.
GCGAAGCCTAGCAGCCTCAAATTGCTACTCCTCTGTCATTCCTACCTCTTGCTTCGCAGCATTAGAATCATCAATGCGGGCTTGCTTCCTAAGGGAAGAGAGTGGTGCATTTTCAGGGGAAAATAAATCTGTCGCCATATTGGTGTGATCGACCTATGGGAGCATAATCAGTGCTGCTACTACTGCTCTCATCTCAGATTGAAGTTGCTAGATATCCATCCGAATGGCCCTTAAATTTGTAGTATGTGATGAATAGAGGCTCTACTCTACTCGCCTCTAAAATGCATCTACAACTATAGAGTGGTCTGAGAGTATCTTGAATAGCAGCAAAAGTGTACGTCTATATATGGGCCTCAGACTCTAAGATGGACTGGTGAACCCAGGGTCGAATCGGTTATAGTAATTGAGTCAATTGAGAATCAATGAGAGCTTGCCTCTGCACCATGTCCATAATAGATACCGTTGACACATAAAACATGCCAGCGGCTACTGTGTGTGCGGGCATGGCCTTTGTTGCAATAGAGGTGATAGTGGGCCCCCTTTTTATATCATTTCTATCTATAGGGACCCCTCAACAGTAGTAGCAGCAGTTGTCGAAGAAGATAAAGGCTTAGGTGGTGGCAATGCAGTGAACGTATCTGGCATCTAAAGTGGAGGGCCTGGAGATTGCAGAGGGCTACCGAGTTCTCATCGGCCTTTATCAGGCTGGCATCCAAAGCTACTGAACCTCAATTTGAGTGTCCGAATGGTGAAGTATCTCCACCCCTACTTCTATACAAAGGCAATATTAGGATGTAGGTGGACTTCTTTAGGACTGCCTTATGAATCTACTCTATAATCTGCCAGGACCAATCTATATCATAGTCAGCTAAGATGCTAGCAACCAATAACGCATTGTCAGACATCATGGTATTATTTGCATGTGTGCATCAGATACGTGTTCTCACCACAGCCCACAAAAATTTGCCGATGAAGCTGATGGATACCTTCATGATGGGCTCCGATGAATTAAATACCAACTTAGGGTCTTGGCCTTACTCAGTAATGTGGTAAGCAACCTATCTCATCAAAGCAGCCATGCAGGACAAATATCTTATCAGGACCTTGTCCTGAGTCTACCGTAATCTATAGTTGAACTTAGCTCTGGTCCTGGTGGCCTTGTAATTGTGACCAAAGAGCATCCGGTGGATGATGGCCACTAATATATCAACTTGTACACCCTTCACCCTTATATGTGTCAATCGAGCCTGAGTGAGAGGTTTCTTCCCCTTGGGGAGAGAACCCAGGACTATGGAGGTGTATAATGCAAAGAACTAACCAACCATACTTAGGGAGTACTTCCTAGATAGTGCTTCTAGACACTGTAATCGGTATCGGCAATGGTATCATGGAAGCTGGGGATAGTATTGAGCCCTGAGGTGATAATCTGGGGCTCCTCAAATATGGAACATGCCAGTTGATCCTACTTGTCCATTTGTATGATGTCCAATAGATAGTCTGCATACCCTGCATGTTCTACTAGCTAGATAGAGCATCCGAAGGTGAGGGTGGTTCTTGAGGTGCTGCTGAAGACTCAGACTATAACTACTCTACGAATTCGAACTTGGATCCCTATCTGGAGGAAATCATCTGCATCAAGCTGCTTTCCTTGTCACCTCCTTCATCATATAGTGGAGAGCAGACCATAATAACCTGAGTTTAGGGCTTCCCTGACCATTTTGGAGTAGCCAGTGTCTGTGGTAGCTCAGCGTATACATCAGGATACACACCAATCTCCTCGAAAGATCCATTGGCCCTAGGACTACCCTGGGTGTCCGAAGTCTCATCCATCAGCCTTCTCAGAATGGCTTTTATCTTGCTCTTGGTTTTGAGACCATAGTACCTGAAATGCACACATTTAGCAACACGATTAGCTTCACAAGTACAAGAACAGAAATTAAGAACATGACAGAACTTGTGACAGATGAGTCTATGACGGCTCGTTTATGGGTCGTAGTTAAAATTCTGAGCCATAGAAGGCCCTCTTAGATGGCAAGGTACGACTAACGTAGTTACTGGAATTGCATCTATGAGACCAAATATGACCTGTGGACATTCTATGAGTTGCAGACTGAGTCGTAGATATGGTTTTAGACTTGAATATTTTTAGGCATAGCCCTATGAGACCTGTCTACGAGTCATAGAATAAACTATGGCTCGTAGAAGGTCTCGTCTGATAGGGTCTCAAAAATTCCAAGTTATTGGATCTTTACACAAGGGGCAACTATGGTGTGCGGAATGTTCCATGAGCCATAAAATTCCCTTGTGATGTGAAATTTCTAATGACTTGGTTTTCTAAGCCTATCAAACGGGTCCCAAAACAACATCATTAGACCACAATTAGTTAAATCAGCACCAAAACCAACATCTTATGCACTAACATTATCTCAACCAATTTCCCCAAACCTCACATGCAACAATTGTATACCACTCCATCAATTTTCAGTTGACATGTTCATACCAACAATCGACACCCATTTGAAAGTTAGAAATTATGCACACCCATGCAATCATATGTCATTTTTTTAGCAATGATTCTCATGTAACTATAGAGACTTGAGATTATATGATTTTCTCATAATAACATTCAAACATGACACGGCCACATACACATTCCAATAATTAACATTACTCAAAACAATGGCAACAACTCAATCAAGTTTAAGACATATCAAATACAAAGTCAACAACTAATTCGAACCCACCAAGTTAGACTACCATATCCTTCACTAATTATACCCTAGTGTCACGATCCAAGCCAGGGCCTAGAGATGACACGGCACATAGGGAACTCGAAGGGACCCCAAGCAAGCCTCTTAATATATCATTACACATCCTTGGTTGCGGAAGCAATAAAATACAACAACCAAATGTAAATTGGGATGAATGGGGCTAAGGGACAACTTTCATGTCATGAACATCAAGAGTCAAGAAAGAGAGTGAAAGCTTGTAGCATTATACATAACATGTCCAATAACACCTCTAACCATAGAACTTAGCGGGGCCAAGATAAGCAATCGGGCTCACTCTCATAGTCAATGCCTACATAAAAGAAAGATAGTCTTAGAGCATAACATGAGATCAAACATCGTCCCTGGAATGGAGGACTCACCAACAAGCTTGTGAGAAATTGTACCAGCCACGTGGAGAAGGATGCTCAAGTGGGGCTCCGGTTCCTACATGGTGACATTATGTAGGCACAGAGTATGCATTAGTATGCTTGAATATACTAAGTATTTAGGATGTAATGCAACAAGAGATAATTAACATAATCGAAATGCATAAGCATAGGCAATTAGTAGTATATAACAATATGACGTGCATGGAAGATGCTTGTAGTAAACCATGCTTGCATAGAACATAATACATGTGTAAGGAGTGACTATTATTAGTGAATATCGAAGGCCTACCACCTCCTTGGAGAGGTGAATGATGTACAAACCCATCAATTGGTTGATGAGGCACAAACACCTCAATATTATTGATCAAGCACAAACCTTTCAACATGGTTATCAAGGTACAAACTCCTCTACATGGTTGCACAGGCCTACCACCTCCTGAGCAAGGAGAATCGATGTACAAACCACTCAACATGGTTACTCGAGTCTACAATCTTCCGAGTGAAGCTTGGTCAATTCCCAATACATAGAGATATATCATATACATGCATTCCTTTATAATCATAAAGTCATTCAACTCATAAGGCATGCATTAGAACTTTAAATCGACATGAAACCATAACCGTACATTTTATAAAACACTTGGCAGGTGTGTGTGCTAGTATAAAACCATGCAATTCAAGAGCATAATCATGCTAGAAAATTCAATGTAACACAATAAATAGACACTTGGTAACACCCTCAAGCAATATACATCAAAACCCTTCATCAAATCTTGCAATAGATCTTAGATTCATAGCTCAAAACATGCTAAAATAACCACAATTTCATGAAACCCTAACATAGTATAAATTATAATAAATACGACCCATGAGTAAATCAACTTTAAATCATGCAATTTTAGGTAAAAGAAAGCTTGGGCATCATAGGTGAAAGGAACCCATGAAAGAAAATATACCTTGACTTTGGAGAATTCTTCAAGAAAATTGAAGATGGAGACTTGACGCTTGAATGAGAACCTTAAGATCAGGATGAATTTTGGGACTTGAAGTTTGGAGATGAAATATTGTCTAAGTGTTTGAGTGAGTATTTGGGAATGTCTTGAATGATATGAGGGTGAAATAAGTCAAAGTAAAAGTATTTTCACGCATGGGAACACTTAGGCCCAAGACCCAAAGGCCTTGGACTGACTCAACAAAACAGGGTAAAAATAACACTGTAGCGTTCCCTTGGCGTGTCGCGCCAGGAGCGCAGATGCAAACTGGAAATCACATTTTTGCGATTTACAAATTTTTCTACGGTTGCTCTTAAATCGAGGTTAGACTCATTTTCCACTCAATTTGATCTCCTGAACAAGAATATCAAGTCAAAATTTTGATATCATGCACAGATTTTGTGATATATGAAAATTACAATTCTAGGCACTTCCAAGGAACATTTTCAGGTACTTTTTAGAGTCGTTTCAATATCTCCCCCTTGGGAATATTTGTCCCCGAATGTTAAAGAAATATATATGAGAAGAGTAATCAAGAAGAAATCAGCCCCAACAAGAATTCAACAACATACTTAAAATACCATTTTCAAACCTCAACATAAGTGTAAAGTAACCATGAACTTTGTCAATATAAACATGAATGTATGCAAATGACTTAGGGGTTGGGACATGAGGCATGAAATCACATAGAAGACATAGAATTAGTACTATAGGGTTGAGTAGAATGGAAGAGATAAGGATATCATTTTTACATGTCCGGTTTGACCTCCCATGTAGCACTTTCGACTTGTTAATTCCTCCAAAGGACCTTAACGAAAGCAACATCCTTGTTTCTCAACCTCTTCACTTGTACATCCAAGATCTCTACATAACTTATTCATATGTTAGGTTGTCTTCAACTATCCCCACAACATCAAGAGGCACAATAGCATTAGGATCACCCATGTACTTCCTTAACATAGATATATGGAAGACCAAATGAACTAATTCCATTTCACTCGGCAATTCCAACTCATAGGCCACCTTACCAATCCTTATCATCACCCTATAAGTACCCACATATCTAGGGCTTAACTTACCCTTCTTACAAAAATGAACCATACCATTCATGGGTGAAACCTTCAAATAAACCCAATCACCAACTTTGAATTCAAGATCCCTTCTCCTCCTATCGGCATAGGACTTTTGGCAACTTTTGGTCATCTTTAACCTTCGTCTAATCATCCTAACTTTCTCAAGAGCCTCCATAACAAGATCTTGTCCCAACAATGCCACCTCTCTAACCTCAAACCACCCAACTAGTGATCTACAATGTATACCATAGAGGGTCTTAAAAGGCGCTATACCGATGCTAGAATGATATCTATTGTTACAAACGAACTCTATCAACAGGAGATAATAATCTCAACAACACCCAAACTCCAATACACAAGCCCTAAGCATGTCCTCAAGAGTTTGAGGGTGGAAGGCCATACTATGTTTAACTCTTGTACCAAGACCCCTTTGGAAGGACCTCTAAAAGTATGAAGTAAATTAAGCACCACGATCCAATATGATAGACAAGAGTACCCGTGCAATCTGACCAACTCATGAATGTACATTTTAGCATAATCTTCAGCCCCATATGTAGCCTTAATTAGTAGGAAGTGGGTTGATTTTATCATCCTATCAACCACAATGCAAATGGAATCAAAACCATTTCTAGTCTTGGGCAGGCCAACCACAAAGTCCATGCTAATCTCTTCCCACTTCCAAGTAAGAATCTCTATGTCTTAGGTTAAGCCACCCAGCCTTTGGTGTTCGTCTTTGACTTGTTGGCAACTATGACAACCGAAAATAAATTTGGCAATGTCCTTCTTCATGCCTCCCCACCAATACACCTCTCTCAAATCTCTATACATCTTGGTAGAACTAGGGTGAACAGAATAGGAAGAACCATGAGCCTCATCAAGAATCTTTTCTCTCAAGCCATCAACATAAGGTACACACAACCTACCTTGCTACCTAAGGGCACCATCTACCCCTTGGGAGAAAACTTCCACCTTACCTTCTTTTAACAATGTCTTTAATTCCAACAAAGCGGGGTTAAGATCTTGCTTAGCTTTCACCTCCTCAACCAATTAAGATTTAGAACCATCAACAACAACACCACCCCCATTATCAACCTCTTCCAACCTAACCCCTAATCTAGCCAACCGGTGGACCTCCCTAGCCACCCCTTTTGCCACCATCATCATCGCGAGCTAGGCTACCCATCAACACCCTACTCAAAGCATCCCCCACCATATTAGCCTTACCGAGATGATAGTGTACCCTCATGTCATACTCCTTAAGAAGTTCTAACCACCTTCTTTTCCTCAAGTTGAGATCATTTTGAGTGAAGAAATATTGGAGACTCTTATAATCGATGAACACATCCATATGCACCCTATACAAATTATGACGCCATATCTTTAATGCAGATACCATGGCGGCTAGTGCAAGATAATGGGTAGGATAGTTCTTGTCATACACTTTGAGTTGCCTAGAAGCATAGGCTATGGCATTACCATTTTGCATCAACACACAACCCAAACCAATCCAAGAGGCATCACAATACACCATAAGACCCTCTATCCCTTCCGGTAGAGATAAATTAGGAGTGGACATAAGCTTATTTTTCAAGGTTTAGAAACTCCTTTCACACTCGTCGGTCCATACAAACTTAGCCTTCTTTTGAGTCAATTTAGTCATGGGAGACGCAATAGAAGAAAACACATTTACACACCTCCGATAGTAACCCACTAACCCTAAGAAGCTCCTAATATCCGATGGGGTTAATTGTCTAGGCCAATTTCTAACCACAATCGCCTTTTTAGGATCCACCTTAATAAAATCCCCCAATGCCATATGACTTAGAAAGACAACTTCTTTCAACCAAAATTCACACTTCTCATATTTAGCATACAATTTCTCTTTTATTAATCTTTGCAACACTACCCTCAAATGAGTCACATGCTCCTCCTCATTATGAGAATAAATCAAAATATCATCAACAAAGACCACAACAAACAAATCAAGGTAGGGTTTAAAGACCCTATTCATAAGATCCATGAAAATAGTCGGTGCATTGGTCAACCCAAAAGACATCACAACAAACTCATAACGCCCATATCTAGTTCGGAAGGCTATCTTGGGAATATCACACTCCCTTACCTTCACTTGATGAAACCAGGACTGAAGATCAATCTTAGAGAAGTGGCTAGCCATTTCAAATTGGTCAAAAAATCAGCAATTCTTGGAAAAGGATACCTATTATTGATGGTGACCCTATTAAGTTATCGGTAGTCAATACACATTATAAGAGACCCATCCCTTTTCTTCACAAACAACATCGGTGCACCCCAAGGTGATTGGTTAGGCCTGATAAAACCCTTCTCCAACAAGTTCCTCAATTGGTCTTTCAACTCTTTTAACTTCGTCGGGGCCATACGATAAGGGGGAATAGAGATGGCTAGAGTATTGGGGAGGATTTCTATACAAAAATCTATTTCCCTTTCTGGAGGAACACCGGGAAGGTCATTTGAAAGGACATCAAGAAACTTATTTACAACCAAAATCAACTCCATGGGAAGGACCTTGGACTCCACATCCCTAACCCTCACAAGATGATAAAGACACCCCTTAGGATCAACTTACAGGCTTTAATACAAGAGATGAACCTACCCTTACCACCATATCATCACTCACCCAGTCAAGGACGGGTTCATTTAGGAATTGAAATTTGACTCCACGGGTTCTACAATCAATAGAGGCATAGTATGCATACAACTAATCCATTCCAAGAATGACATCAAAATCAATCATACCCAACTCCACAGGATCACAAGGCAAAATTTTATAAAAAAATGCAAATGGGATAATTTTTATACACCTTTCTAGCAACGGTAGATGCACCAATAGGAGTAGATATCTCATAAGACTCACACAACAATTCGTCCTTAACATGAAACTTGTTGGCAACAAAGGGTATAACAAAAGAAAGAGTGGCACCTGGATCAATCAATGCATACACATCAAAGTCAAAGATTTTCAACATTCCGGTGACGACATCTGGCATCTCATCTACCCTTTGCCTCCCATGAAAAGCATAAACTAATTATGCCATGGGGAACCACCTTATTGACCACCTCTCCCCAAAGGAACTACATTAGCACCTTGTAGAAGAACCTCCTTACCCTTATTGTGATTTTGAGGGAAATCCAACACCTTATGCCCAACTTCCCCACAACCATAACAAGCATTAGTATCCCACAAGCATGGACCACTATGTCCCGTACCACATTCTGGACACCTACTAGCTGTTAGAAAATCATTGGAAGCCCTCTTATGAAATACATGAGAAGACCCTTGGCCTAGATGGAATGGGTCACCCTTTCGAGTTTGGAATTTACCTTCAAATAGTCCCTCTTAGCCTTGTGACTCCTCTTCTTCCGTAACTTTTTCTCCTCCATTTTTTTTTGCGTAGGTTATCAAACACGATAAACCCATGGCACTAATCAACATAGTGGACCGACATTCTTCACTTAACAAATCGGAAACACCTATCACAAATTTATTCATCCTAGACCTTGAGTTTGCAACCAAGTGTGGGGCATACTTTGAGAGTTGGTTGAACTTGAGGGAATACTCCCTTCTCATAGACCCTTGTCTTAAATTCATAAATTCCACCAATTTGGCGTCCCTAAGCTCAAGAGGGAAGAACCAATTAAGAAAAGCTGCCTTGAACTCCTCCTAAAGTACCACATTGTTGATTCCCTTCTCCTCCTTCTATTGATTATGCCATATTTGTGCTACACCTTTGAGTTGGTAAGCCGCCAAAATCTTGTAGACCTCATCAATGAAGTCTTGACTCATTCACCTTTTACCCATAGAATTCTGAGGGATTCATCCTCATGAAGTCTCTCACCCGAGATACCAGTGTAGGAGCGTGAGAGGATTGGGTCCCTTGCTTGGCTTGATTAGCCACAACTTGTGCAAGCAAAGTGAGAGCATCTTGGAGCTCACCATGAATCGGTTGTTCTGCGAGCTTGTAGGCACTTCCTCCTCTTGTGTTAGCACGATATAGAGTAAAAAGAAGGAACACATTTCCTAAAATGCCTCATAGCCTCTTACTCATAGTTGTGGTGCACAACACAACCATGAATAAGATACTAATCGACACGATATACTAGATGTCGAGGACCATTAACAACCTAGTAGACCATTAACAACCTAGTACTCTAATACCAAGTTTGTCACGACCCAAACCTAGGGCCTAGATGTGACACGGAGCATGGGGAACCTAAGCTAACCTCTTAACATACCATTACACATCCTTGGTTGCGGAAAAAATAACATACAACAAGAGTATATAAATAGGGATAAACAGGTCTAAGGGATAACTTTCATATCATAAACATCAAGAGTCAAGAGAGAGAGTCAAAGCTCATTACATTATACATGACATGTCCAACAACACCTCTAACTGTAGACTTAGCAGGGGCCAAGACAAGCAACCGAGTTTACCCTCATAGTCGATACATGCATAAAAGAAAGATAGTCTTAGAACATAGAATGAGATCATAAACATCTTCCACGGAATGGAGGACTCACCAACAAGCTTGTGAGAAATCACACTTGCTATGTGTAGGAGGATGGTCAAGCGGGGATATGGTTACTACATGGTGACATCATGTAGGCATAGAGTATACATTAGTAGTTTAGAATGTACTAAGTATGTATGATGCAACAAGATATAAGTAACATAATTGAACTGCATAAGCATCTGCAATGAGTAATATATAACAATATGGCATGCATGAAAGATGCTTTTAGTAAACCATGCTTACATAGAACATAATATATGTGTAAGGAATAATCATGATTAATGAATATACAAGGCCTAGCACCTCATTGGAGAGGTGAATGAGGTACAAACCCCTCAATTGGTTTATGAGGTACAAACCCCTCAACATGATTGATGAAGTACAAAGCCCTCAACATGGTTGTCAAGGTACAAACCCCTCGACATGGTTACCCAGGCCTACAACCTCCCGAGTGAGGCTTGCCCAATTCCCAACACTATAGAGATAATATCATATATATATATATATATATATATATATATATATCCTTTTCATCATTATAAAGTCATTCAACGTATAGTCCATATTAGACCTTCAATTCCTCAAGAAACCATAACTGGATATTTTATCAAACACTTGGTAGGTGTATAGTGCTAGTGTATAATCATAAAATTCAAGAGTGAAATTACGCTAGAAGATTCAATGTAAAACCATCAATAAACACTTAGTGACACCCCCAAGCAATACAAATCAAAAGCCTTCATCAAATCTCGTAATAAATCTTAGATTCATAGCTCAAACACATTCTTAAACAATCACAATTTCATGAAACCCCAATATAGTGTACAGTGAAATTCATAATAAATAAGACCCATGACTAAATCAATTTTAAATCATGCAATTTTAGGTAAAAGAAAGCTTACGCATCATGGGTGAAAAGAACCCATGAAAGAAACCCACATACCTTGACTTTGGCGAATTCTTGAAGAAGATTGGAGATGGCGACTTGAAGCTTTCATGAAAACCTTAAGATGCAGATGAGTTTTGGGACTTAAAATTTGAAGATGAAATGTTGTCAAATTGTTTGAGAGAGTATTTGGGAATGTCTTCAATGATATGAGGGTGAAATAAGGCTAAGTATAGGTATTTTCACTCATGAAGACACTTAGGCCCAAGACCTAAAGGGATTGGGACGACTCAACAAAATCGGGTAAAATTAACACTGTAGCATGCCTTTGGCGCATCACGCCAGGGGCACAAATGCACACTTGAAATTGCATTTTTGTGAATTTCAAATTTTGTTACGGTTGCTCTTAAATCGGGATTAGAGTCGTGCCACTCAACTTGACTCCCTGAACACGAATATGAAGTCAAAATTTCAATATCACGCATGGATTTTAAGATATATGGAAACTATAATTTTGGGCAATTTCGAGGCACATTTTTGGCACTTTTTCGAGTTGTTTCACCTAGTGATACTAATTTTGGTAATACAAGGATTGTAGGGTCAAGAACTCACCAATATTAGATCTCAAAGATAAAAAATTAAAAGAGAAATTTGAGAGCGGGAAACCCTAGGCTGCTATAGTGATGTAGGAAAACTTGCTGAAAAATTTTGAAGGTGGTCGAATGGTGATCAAAGTGGTAGGGTAGGAGAAGGGGTTGGGTATTTTTGGGAAATTGTTTCATAGTGAGGGGTAAAAATTATTTTATCCCACTTTTTTACATTGATCAAGTCAGGTGAAAATTGTAACCAGGCTCCACGAAACCCTGATTACAGTTAATAGAGTTTTCTACGGTCCGTATAACTTGGTCTCGTGGAATACTAAAGCCCTATTTTTAAAAGTTGGTTTCACGGACCTATCTATGGGTTGTATATATAAATATAGCTCATAGAAGCTCCCAAAACTTAGACAAATTAGATAACATACCTGGAGTCTATGAGCCCCATTCACGACACCTAATTTTATCTATGGGCTGTAAAGTTGGATCGTGTACTAGAGTGCATATTATTTTTATTCATTCGAAGTGTTCTACGAGTCAATGTACGGGTCATGATTTTAACCATGACCTATATAACTAGTTGTAGAAGCACTTCTTGTTGCTTATTTATCCCCAGTTGGCTGACTTGGTCTTGTACCAACACATCCTTCTAAAAATACACTATCACCCTATATACCACCAGTTTATAGTCGAAAAATTACAACCAAAATGCTAAAAATTAAATTACTGACATGTCCAAAAGATAAGAACCAAACAACACTACTATTATGACATCTAATATCTTGGGTTGCCTCCCAAGTAACACATGATTTTTTGTCGCGGCAAAACTTGGAAAAAAGTTCCTAAACTTCCATCTTCAAGTCATTGGGCCACTTCATCGAGCAATAGATATTGAAGACGACTTATTCACCATTTAATTGAAACTTGAGTTAGTTGGTTTCCATATCTACTAATGCTCACCTAGTAGTTAGGAAAGACCTTCCCAAAATGACTACGACTTCGATAGTTGACTTCACAATCAAGGATCATAAAGTCTGCCAGGAATATTAATTTCTCTACTTTGACAAGTATGTCATAATGTATCCCCATTGGCTTATTCACCATTTGGTCAGCCATTAATAATCGCATGCTCGTAAGAGTAGGGGCTCTTTATCCTAACTTCTTGAAGACCGCAAGGGGTATCATATTTAGGCTGGGACCTAGATCACATAATGCCTTTGCAAACTCAACATCTCCAATGGTGCATGGTTTGGTGAATGCTCGAGGATCTTCTCACTTCTACAATAAGGACCTTATAGTTATCGCACTGCAATGTTGAAGCTCTTGGTAGATCTCCTGGCTTACAATATACTTCTTTATGACAGTCACTCATGAAAGTTTTATACCCAAGCATCTTCTCCAATGCCTCAATTAGAGGGATGCTGACGGAGAGTTGCTTCAGCATGGAGAGGAACTGCTGGAATTTACCTTTCTCCTTCTTTTTTATAATTCAATAGGGAATGGAGAAAGATGTCTAGGAATGGTTTTCAATTTCTATGGCATCTCTATAGCATTATTAACTCATCCTTGGCATGAATATCTTCAATCTTTGCATCTTTGCTCTTAACTATATCCTCATGAACATTATCATCATCAATTAGCAGCAGAGGTTCAATGGTCTATTTGCTACTAGGAGTTGTGCCATACACTATTCCTCATTCTTTGGATATTAAACTGTAGCGCAGGGCAATACACCTTTCTGGCGTTGGTTCAATTGAGTCGAAATCTGATCGAACCTATGCTCCAGGTTCTTGAATGCAATAGAATGAGACATGATTTTCTGATTAATACCTGAGATGTCAGATTTCATCACTTCCAAGGTCTTATCCTGAGTGCTAGCCTTCTTCAACAGGTGATCAAACATCTTCTCAACTCTAGAGCTGCTAGCACCTAAATCTCTTTTATGTGATGGCATATATGGACCATTTCTATAACTATCTTTGCATTCGAAATCAGTATTTCTGTCATCGATCTTGTTCCTTTCATATTAGTCTCCTCAATTGTTGTCTCTGAAGGTGTCATCCCTATTATAGTTCTGACCTTGGTTTCCTTGAATTGGTACTAATAGCCCAGATTGGACCCTTAGGTGTTGGTCTGAAAGATTGACATTTGATCAGTAACGAAGCAAGTATTACCCTCATAGTAAGGATCCTCATACATAGGTGCTCGTGAAGGCTGGTGAGCTACTGCATTCACAAGTTCTTGGCTCTGCTTCATCAAAAACTCCACATTGGCACTAATCCGACTAAGCTCTTGCATCATATCCTTTTTTTATTTTTGCTTGCGTCGAATAAGTACTGACTATGAAAAGGTTGTTTTTTGTCGAATTATCTCTCATCCCCCATGCACGATTTGTCTTGACCACTTTCTCTAACTATGTAGCAATCATAATAGATGATCTTGAAATGAGCCTCCCATGATAGTATCAGCAATTACTTGGCTATTCTCATCCAAGGCTCGATAAAAATCTCCACTAAGGCGTTATCAATGATCTTGTGGTCAGGCACACTCCTTAGAAACTTTGTGAACCTCTCCCATGTGGTACTGATAGAGTCACCAAGCAGGCCTTGAAGTTGTTCATTTGGTCCTTGAATTTCAGCTTCTTTGACCTTGGAAAGAAGCTCTCCAAAAATGCGTTTTGTAGTTTAGCCCAGCTGGTGATTGAACTATGTGGGATCTAGGATAACCATATTGTTGTATTGCTTGTTAGAGACAATGGGAAGACACAGAGCTCAACAACAACCATAGATAGATTCTAGTCTCCCATCATACTCTTACAAATGAAAACAACGTTATGTAGATGGTTATGTGAATCCACTGGTGGTAGGCCTGCAAACAACACGCGGTTTTGCTGTATTTGGAGTAACCCACATGAAATAATAAATTTCGTGTCATCTGATAGTGGAGGTAACATAATAATTCTAGTGACATCCATTGTCATAGGGTCAATTGAGTGAATCAGTAGTTGTATGAAAACAAGATTAAATATTCATTAATCTTTGAGTCAATCAGACAAACAAAAATAACACAAACACTTACAACAAATAAACTAAGAATATATCCTCCAACTTCTACACCCATACACATTACTTTACCAAGCCTGATGATGGAAGATAATGAGTAAAATTAGTTTGTACTTCTCATCAAGACAAGCTAAGCCTCATTTGGTAACGCTGTGAAGATAATAAAGTCCATTAGCTACATCTAATGCAATCTGAATCCTTTTTCCCAGCCTATGGTATCTCGAGACTTGGTCTAGTCAGCCATTCCCTGAGAGAGCCATTTTTCATGTATTCAAAGACAAGAAAGAAGCTGCCTTTATGTTCATAATAGCTGCAAAGCCATATTAGATTGAAGTGATTTATCTTATGCAGCATGTTCACTTCTTTAGATACATCTGCGATTGCCATTTTGACTGATAAGATTTCCCCTTTAAACTCTCCTTAGCATAAAGATCCTTTTTTTCTTATTTTATATTAGAACATAGTTTTTAAGCTTACTAATGAGACTCGAAATGTAGGATATAAGGGAAATGAGGTAGCTTTGACCGATTATAGGGGAAAAGCTCTTCTTGTTGTCAATGTTGCATCAAAATGGAAAGTAAAGCAATGTCAGGAACAAAGAAAAGAAGTCCAACATAAAGAAATTGAAGGGAAAATAAAAGAAAAAAATTGAGGGAAAATATAAATGAAACAAATCAGGGGAAAAGAAAAGCAATCAACAAAAAAACATTGAAAGAAATTTGATTTAAGTTTACTACAACACTTTATCTTAAAACCTAATTCTGCAAACACTATCACAAAACATCTCCGATTTAACATAAAAGATAGACAACAGATTCAAAGCTCACCAAAAACAAGGAAGTAAGTCAGATTGATAAAAGTAATGTAGATACCAATGAAGAATCAATAGAAACAAGAGAACAATTAGATAAAAGATGAATTTAGGGCTTTGTCTTCTGATGCTGAAATTATGCCAAAACATTACAGGAGTATCAGAGGCAAGGAAGTCTTGACACGTTAAATTGTATAACCTGAAGTGACCAAAAATCCCTTGGATAGTAAGATGGCATGACAACGGCTAACTGCTTCCAAGTGACTTATATATATAGAGAACCAACCTCTAGTTGAGTTGAGAATTTGTCCTCTTTTAAATTTGATTTAAGGTTAATTCACAGTGTTCTCTTAGAATAGAGAAAAGTTCATAAGGAAAACAATAATATCTGCTCTTCATCTATCAATTCTACTAAAAATTAGAATAGACCCTTAAGTTTCTCAATTCTCTAACATCTATAGAGTACAAAATTTGGACTTGTTATCTTAAAACACTTCTCATACAACTTTTCTATAACCACTACTGACTAAACATATATTTCAAAGTCTAGTTTTATGGTATATGTATTGCCCCTTCAAGTAAAGGAATAAATTGAATATAGTAAACTTGACAACGACATGGTAAACTTAGATTTTTGTACCATATTTTATATCCTTTGTCCAACGATGCAGGATATTGCGAGATGAAAGCTCTCTTATGTTCATGATGTGAAAAAACTTTCAAGGCATGTCTACACAATACACCTTTAAACTCAAACATTTTACAATTGCAACTTATGGTAAGATTGAGGGCATTACGGAAACTATATTCCTCTCATCTCTATTCCCACACTTCTACACCAAATACCTACTAATGGCACCTTTAGCGTACATCTTAATTCCAACATAGCTATAGTACTCCTAAAGCTCTTTCCAAAACACTTTGAACATAGTAATAGTGTAAATCCCTTCTACACTGGTCCTCTATAAGGTCCTTTGTGTGCAGAATTGCTTGCAAATTGTATAAGGTAAAATCCTTTTTTCTTCCCTCTTCACAGTAATGCTTAAGATCTTTTTCACTAAGAGGTAATCAATCCATCATTCATTGAACGAAATAGCTGAGCAATCCTAACTTTTTACCCAGTACTAGCCGCATGAGTACGATAAAATGCATATTTCACCAGCTGAAATAAATTCCAACCCTTTATACGGTTCACTTCTAGTTTTACCATTAACTTTTTCCCTTTCTTAAAGTCAAGAATCCCAAATGGGCGATCCTAATCAAGTGATCTAAGTCCTGTCCTAGTTGATACAACGAAAAAAAATTTTAATTTTGGGATTGGAGTTAAGGTAACAATTTTTCTTTGTATTTGAGATGGACAAATCTCACGTGGGGTTCAAGCTCATGATTGTGTTCCTTCTTAATATTGGCAAGAAGCCATTTCCTAGAATCAAGTCTTCGCACTCTTTTGAATGCCGGACAAAACGTTCTTGATGTAGTCTGAAACCCCTCTTTGGAACAAATGAATCTCCAAGAAATAGCAGACCCATCAATTCGGGAATGATATATAGATGACTAATTCAAATCCAGAATCCAATTTTTATTGCACAGACATTGTCGAACTCCTATGCATCTTCAACAGAATCAAACTCTAACCCGAAATTTGGTTTAAGCCTCAACACTCCTTCTTTTTCATCATTTCGATGGTTGCCATTATTCTTCATATCGTAGCTCTAGCTAATTTGACTGCAGATTTTTGTTTAATAGCCATCACCTCCCTCTTCTTATGATGGTCAAAAGTTGATGGCAGGTGGCAAAGGCAGCGAAAAGATTTTTTTTTTCCTGGTGGAAAGATTAGGACTTTAAAGAGAGGGTTTTTTTTCTTCAAATCGCTTCATTACACTTAATGGTTTGTTGAAAAAAATATTTTTTAAAAACAATTTTAATAAGTTAAAGAAAATATTTGGCGCTCGATGAATTTTTATAAAAATGAATTTCCACTATTTCCCACTTCTCAGTGCTATATTTAGATTTTGAAACCAGTTAGTAATTTCTTTAGTGACTTGATTTTGTACCATCACAATAACATATAGAATTAGGGATGAGAATAAAATCTTTTCCTAATAAATGTACTTTTTGAGACGATTTTATTAACTCATCCCTAAATATATTGGTCTTAAATAACAGATTTTCTTGTAGTACAAGCCGATATTGATTCCATGTGTGAGTGATGGCTTGAAGATTCTATGGCGGTGGGTAAATATCCTCAAGTGGAGATGGGTTATTATTGTTCTCATTGTTGTTCTGGTTTAGGGCTGTATTCACTGCATTGGTTGCAATATTATTCACGTTGTTCTGGGCTATTCTTCTCAGTGTCCTATGGATCTCAAGGTCAAATGGAGTCAAGGGTATGCCTCGACTTCGAGTGTTGTGCATACACTAAACCAGCACGTTAAAATAAAACAATCACAACAAAAATGTAATATAAGGGAAAAAAGGATTAATTCCCTAATTACTCAAATTAGACTTGTCTAGCCATATTCTTTGACTACAATGCTAGAATCTTGATGTCGCCCAAGCTACACTTCCTTTTGGAAGGTTAAAGTGGTCATTGTTAAGATATATAACCTAAGCAAGATTAGGATCGAACTCACAGGGAATATGGTATACTTAGAGTAATTTCATGCAATTTGAGTTAATTAACCTACTTATCTCCCGAAAAGGGGAGGGGGGTTTGTAATTTACAGAAAGTAAATCTAAACTAGAACAAGTGTTGTGAAATCAATAAGAAGGGTAACTAGGATTTGTGTTCCCCATGATTCCCTAACTCGGTCTACCAGATAATCACATTCTTTTCTAGCTTGTTTCATGCTGAACAGTAAGTTAAGTTTACCAAACTCTTTGATCCAGGTAAGAGGTAAATTTTACTACTTGATTTAGTCCATTTCCTTAGTGTTTAATTACTAACTCCTACCTATTATCCCAATACAACATCCCCTTGATCCAGTTTGGTTGATTAGACGAGAAGAAATTGATCAAATCTTGTTAATTAATCTCTTTTCCCATTTAATACTACCTTGATACAGTAAGTAACACGAGATAATTTCTAACATTTAGCCACCATTAAAAATCAATCAAAACAAAGAGAATCAATTAATATATGCCTACGCACTTTCCAAGAATTATGAATTATCCGTTTTACCTTGTTAGTTCTTCATGGTTCCCACAACCCTTGTTAAGGATTTAGTTATGTATAACCATTGTAGATGCAAGTATTATGATATAGAATAACATAATTGAGCACTTTCAAGGATAAATTTAAGAACAAGAATCTAAACTCTTCACAAGAAATCACTAAGTATGAATTAAAATCAAAAAGCAATGATTCAAGCATTTCTAAGCACTTCTCTTAAGGTGCCTAGTCATTCTCCTCTCTTATCTTTTTAAAATTACCTAAAAATAACTTTATAGAACTTAAAATACAAATCTAAAATAAAATAGCAAAACTGGATTCGATCGGTCATACAAGCAGGGTTGCGAGTCATACTAACTTTGACGGCCCGTACCAGGGCTTTATGAACCTAATTCTTCAAATTTGGGCACAACTTCTATGAGAGCTTTCTATGGGACTTACTCAGACTTAGCTGCATATGAGGTTTCATCTGATGACTTTTCAAAAAATCCCAACTTTTGATCCTTAGGGTACTTGACGTCATCTACGACTTGTACAAAATTCTATGGATCCTCTAATAGTTTGTACATACAACTTCAAAAAATCATCCCTTTACTAGATCTCACTTAAAAAACCCACTCTATGGCTCGTGAAAACTTCCATCGACTGTAAAGTTTGTCGTAGATCAGTAAAAACTGCAGCAACTGCACACTTTGCCCAAAATCTTACCAAATCCTATAATCTTGAAAATCAAACATAAAAACACATCAAACCCACCAACATCGCTTTGAGAACACACTAAATTCCAATTTTTAAGCATCAACTGTTGTAATGTGATCGCACATCATGAGATCTTTGCCAATTACTGTAGTCCTAGTTATATCTTCTCTCGACCTAATATGAATATTAGACAACGTAGGTGGTAGGAGTTTCTTACGGACTATGATATCTCTATCCTATATCGCCCTAGAAAGTCTAATGTATTGCTAGATGCTTCAACCCCGAAGGCTAATAGTATGGGAATCTTGGTATTCTTGAGTATTGAGGAGAGGCCTTTGGCTTTGGAGGTCCAATCGCTTGATAGACAGATGGTTCTATTAGATATTTCTCCTCCTCAGAGTATATTGGATTTTATTATATCTTCCTTGATTGATCTGATTTGTTCTCATCAATTTGAGGACCCCTAATTGTGCTTGATTCATGACAAAGTGTTGAAGGGTGAAATCAAGCCAGCTATTATTGATTCTGATGGCATATTGAGGATTAATGGTAGAGTTTGTGTTCCTAAGATTAGATATTAGATGAGATTGATATTAGAGGAAGAAAATTGTGCTAAGTACTCCATTCATTCGATTATGGTAAAGATGTTCCATGAACCATAACAACATTATTGTTGGATCGGTATGAGGAAGGACATAGAGGAGTTTGTGTCTAAGTGCTTAAATTATCAACAGGACAAGTATGAGCACCAAAAGCTTGGTGGATCGATGCAGAGGATTCCTTTTCCCGAGTGCAAATGGGAGACAATGAGTATGGAATTTGTTATGCGTTCGCTCATGGCTTTGGCATGTTTGACTCAGTTTGGGTAGTTGTTGATCGTTTGACCAAGTCGGTTCACTTTATACCATTGAAAACTAGCTAAAATGCAGAGCACTTGTCTAGATTATATATCCGAGACATTATTAAATTTCAAAGGGTACCAATGACTATGGTACCGGTAGAGGATGGGTGTTCATATTTTTTACAGGCTCTACAGCGTGGTTTGGGTACTCGATTGGATTTAAGTTTCACTTTTCACACCTTACTAATGGTAAGTTTGAGCATACCATTCAAGCATTTGAAGACATGCTTAGGGTCTGTATGATTAATCTTAGGGCCCAGTTGGACTAACACTTATCATTGGCAAAGTTTGCATAAAACAACAGTTACCACTCCAATATTCAGGTATCATCATTTGAGGCATTGTATGGTTGGAGTTGTAGATCATTGATCGGATGGTTTGATTTAGGTACAACTGAGGTATTAGATGTTGATTTGCTTAAGGATGCCATTGACTGGGTCTATCTAATTCATAATAGACTTTTGACATCCTAGAGCAGATAGAAGAGTTATACTGATCAGAGGATTAGGCCTCTTAAGATCTCTGTTGGTGATAGTGTATAATTGAACATTTCACCTTTGAAGGGTGTGATGAGATTCGGGAAGAGGGAAAGCTCAGTCCCAGATTCATTGGCCCTTTGAGATTTTGAGGAGAGTTGATGAGGTAGCTTATGAGTTGGCCTTATCATCCAGATTATCAGCTGTCCATCCCATTTTTCATGTATCCATGATCTACTAGTACATTCCTGATGAGTTCTATATGATTTTTTATGATTCAGTTGAGCTGGATTTAGACTTGTCTTGTGAGGAGGAGCCTATAGCTATATTGGATAGGCAGGTTTGGAGATTGAGATCCAAAGATATACCTTCTGTGAAGGTTCAGTAGTGGCACCATTCTATTGATGAGTCTACTTGGGAGTTGGAGTCTGATATGTAGGCAAGATATCCTAGCCTTTTTGAGGCTTCAAATACTCCTTTTTCCCTTATGTTCGAGGACAAACATTATTTTTAGTGGTGAATGATATAATCACCTGGTTGGTCATTTTTGAATTTATCTGTGAAAATTATTATTTTACCCATTAGTAAGTTACTTTGGACCTAATTTAAAATATTTTTATTCTTGGAACAAATATCCCGAGTTTTATAATTTGAAAATATGAGTTTTGGCACTTTTGGAAGCTTAAGTTATTAAAAAAGTGAGCTTTTGTACGATTCTGAGTTTCGGATATCGAATTAGAAATCCATCAATTTAATTTTCTTCGGGATGTCAAAACTTGTCTATAAGAAGCAATAGAACTTAATTTGGAGTTAAAATGAGGTTTTCATGCCCAAAGTTGCACATTGAGTTGTTTTTGAAACCAAAGTTTGACGTTGATCAACATTTAGTGTTTGAAAGTTTAGATCAAAATTTCGACAGTTCTAGTAGTTTTGGATGGTGAAACTGACACTAGAAAAAATCTTGTTATAATTTTAGAGTTACTCAGTGCACTTTTGATAATTTGAGTTTTAAACTAGTTTATTTGACTTGCAATGCTAAATCTGTCATGGAGACCTCATAATCGAATTTTGATCATTATGTTTAATTCAGATTGTTGTTTCTGGTATGGATACATATATGGTTTGTGAAATTCTTATTTCGAATGAGTTATGAGTATCTATTCTGGATTTTTTGTTGGACTTATGTTTTGCTAGTGCACAGCTTCAGGTGCTGCCATCACTCTTCTCCACTTTTATGGGTTGGTATTTGTGATCACGGAGGTCTTTTGGTCAGCATTCTTTGCCTTCGCGGGACCCATTCACATCTGCATTTCATGAACCACCATTTTACTCCACTTTTGAACTTTTGAAGTTTTTGGGGTGATTTTGAAAGAAGATTTTCAAAGGATTTTGTTAGGTATGTAGTTTTATCTTGAATTTTACTTAACTTTCATGATTTTGAATGTCCAAAATTGGGAACTTTTGCTGTTTCATTTTGAAACTTTAAAGTGTGATTTCTCCTTTGATTTCAATTCAATTTTGTGGTATTTGCACCCATGGATTTCATTTTATGTGTAGAACCCGATTTTAAAGTCAATTTTTAGATTTGAAAACTTCAAAATTTTAGCCATAATTTTGATCATTTTGCCCCTAAGTCTAATTCGTGCTAATATGGGTGTCAAAATGCACCTCTCGATGCGTAATATTTATTTTTGATAGTGATTGGTCTATCTGAGGATCGTTTGGAGGTTTGAGTTGATTAAAAGCTTGTGCAAGTATGGTTTTGACATCGAGGTAGGTTTGACTAATCCTTTTGAAACTGAATTTGAGTTATTGGACATATTTATGTGATAATTGTAAGGTTTAGATTGATTTATGATCCAATTGTATGATATGATTATATTTGATAAAAATGTGATATCGATTATACCGAAATTTGAGTAAATGATGATTCTATTGATAAATTGAGATGAAATTATGAATTATGAGATAATTTGGAAATTATTATGATAATATGGTACTTTTGAGATAGCTTTTGGGTAGTGTTGTGAATAATTGATGATGTTTGCGATAATTTTGAGATTTGTGAGCATATTTAAGGTTCTCGTGGAGCTTGTTATATTGACATCTTCATTATTAACGAGATAATGATGATATGGGATATTGATAGCGTTGTAATAATGGTTAATATACATAGTATAACTCATTTGATGTGATGGCTATTGTAAGTATTAGTTGTCATTTATTATTGCTAATACAAATACCCTTTAGCAGATGCATTGGTATGCACTTATCTTATATTGACTAGTTGCATTGGTATGCACATATCTCTTAAATGACTAGTTGCATTGGTATTCATATATCATATATTGGACTGTGTACATTGACAATGCACAGATCTTATTCTTGATTTGATTACAATGGTGCGCACACATGTTATACATGACTGGTTCCATTGCTATGTACACATCATATATATGACTAGTTGCACTAGTATGCACACATCTCATCACATATGCACCATTTGAGACTTTATGATATATGTTAAGACAATTTATTATGACCTACAATGCCTTGAGATACTTCAGTATGAGGCTAGCGAAGCCTCGAGATACTTCGGACTATGGCCTACGACGCCTTGAGATATTTGAGTACATGACCTGCAACGCCTGCTAGTTCTATCTTGTAGCTTTGACTCGATAGAGATGTACATCGACCCTGCAAAAATCGTGATTCCACCTCATTCATGGCATGCGACACTATTACATTTCTGCATTGAATTGTATTGTATCATTGATTATATTTACTGTCTTTATTTGTTTCTACTCATGTATACATTGTGTACTAATCCCTTTGATACAGATGATAGGATTCTTTATTATTACATATTATTGGATTCGTTACTTTGGTTCCTCACGTAAATCATTATATGTCATACTTTCAAGAGGAATATCAACCAATGTTGACAACAAATGTTTTCACTATGACAAAATAGTCATAGTGATCAAAGAAAACACACACCAACAATATTATTTTGAAAAATATTAAGTGAGATATAAAAACATAATATATTTATATCACATATGATAATCAATTCAGTTATTGTACAAACACAATATCTTCCATTTTCACCATTAATTTTAAAATCATTGCATTTACTTTAATATTGATTGCTATTTTTCAACTATATATAATTATTTCTTTTACTGGTTAACACGATATATACATGTGTGTGCAACGTAGGTATGTACACTAAATTAGTATTAAACATAATGTTAGATTTGATTGAGATCACGCCTCAATCATTTTTTCATATTTTTTGTAATGCCAATGTTTTAGTCATCCACATACATTACGTTCTGAATGCAAGATCTAGGATATTATTATCGAGAGAAAACATAGAATATTTGGATACGGAATACTAGTGTTCTTAAGAAATGAATGATGTGAATCTCAAACTACATACTACTATACTTGGAATAATTTTTTAATAAGCATAATTCATATATAAAGATAACAACTTCCACCTGATCGTTAACCAACTTAGCAATGAGCTTTTACCTTGTGCACATATATTTAATTTTTTAAGCAATTTCTTGACGTTCTCCAAGTTGAGCCTTCGTCTTCGGGGAAACAAGAGTGGAGGCCATGGAATGAGAATTTGATCTGATAAAAGTTAAATCAAATCTCTGAAAAGTGGAGTCTGATCTAGTTCTGCGATGTATATTAGGTCGTTTCTGTACAACCTCAATATCCCACAAGACCTTTTCATGATTCCGGTTAGTATTAGGAGCCTCATGTGTAATTGAGTTTCTCCATGGTGGTAATCCTCCATTAGGCCGAAGATACGTCCCCCAAAATGATTTGAGGCGTACCTGAAATCCATCCCTTACCGGTTCCCATTCCATTGATGGATAGTTCTTTTCTGGTAGATCTGCTTGGATCACTTTCTTTCCAGCAACACCTGGAATGAATGGCACGTTGGTAGCTGTTAGGTATTTCCCATAACAACTTTTGAGACGAAGGGCATCTTCTCTTCCCTCAACAAATTCCACGCTCCAAGTTGAATCTTCATTTGATCCTTTGCGTCTTTGTGTCACACTTTCTTTGTCATCCATCGCTATTAGGTACTTGTCTTTTCGATTTCTAAGACGGACGCTCTCCGCCCCTTGGAATAATTCCATATCATCAATACCTGTTTAATTCATTCCAATTGATATGATATAACACAAAGTACATATATATGAAAAAAATAAAAAAATCATTAATTAAATGAAATTATGTTTTAAAATCATTACATCTGTTTGTTGCATGCATAGAATAAATTGATAAGAAAACTGGAAAATACTAAAGCTTAGTTAATCGGTAAATAAGTATTCAGGAGAGAAAACATGCGATTTGACAAGTCTTGGAAGATAACTTTTTTTTTTTTCGAATAAGTCTTGAAAGATAACTAATGTGATAACCAATGATGTTCCGCATAAAGTTAAATATTATATAATGTACGTTTGAAATATAATCTTAATTTTCTAACTTAGTGGTTGATATCTTCGTATTTATTTACCAATTATTTTGCGTGCATTTTGATTTGAATACAATTTCGTTGAATAATATAATATCATTATTTACAAAAACATATTTTACATAACAAATTAAAAGTTAAATAACAAAAGTACAAATTCTTGTGATAAATATAACACCATAACACTTGATAATATAACCTCAAGCCAATATATTAGATATTGTCTAATCTAAACATGCAAATGTAAACTATCAAGCAGTTAGTACTATCATATTTAATTACGTAACTTTTGATTTAAGAAGTACAAACGCGTAACCTAATCCCTGCCCACAAACAATAGGTGCAACTTTAATATTACACGAGAGCAGTAATATTATTTATTTTAAATGATATATATCAACATAATATTTATTAATAAAATGTAAAAGTATTACCTACTGTATCATTGAGTTATTCAAAAAATATCTTAAATAAATACACTTTTTTTTTCAATATTGAATCAATAAGTAAAAAATAATTCAAATAAAAGTTCATTTCAAAATGACATCAAACTCCATGAACATATATTTACATCGTACTAACTTTGTTACCCAATAAAACTTCCTCATATAGTTCAACATACACCAACTAATAAATATTATTTCTACCTATTTGTGACCTTTTTAATACTTTTTATGTATTTAGTAGTAGTTTGTTCTTTATTATATTTTTTAGCTGCATTTTTATCTTTCTTGGCATTCATGTCATGTGTTATCTACCATTTTCATTTGAGTCTCCAACAATTATTCCAATAATTACATCTTTTTCATAAATTGGGGTTATAAGATTTATAACCTCGAGACTTATTATTATACCTGTTGTTGCTGCTTTGGCCTCGTATTAGATTTGCCATGAGCGCCAACTCCTTTATTTGAATGACTCCTTTTTATTGGTGTCTCCAATTAGAATGTGAGTTACCATTCCCTCAAGAGTGAAATTTATTTGCTTATGCTTTAAGTTATTTTTGTAAACATTCCATGAGTCGGACAATTTTTCAATCAGCACTCCAACAACAAATTTTTCTGGTAAAGTGATCCCCTTGGTTTTCAAGTCTTCAAGCATTTTTTTGTATTCATTGATTTGAATTTTCATCTCCTTATCATTACTCATCTGCTATTGAAAATCTTCCAACCACAAACTTTTGTTTGTTGGCATCTTTAGCATCCAATTTTTTAATTAATGCTTCCTAAATAACTTTGGCTTCTTTGCAGCCATAGTATACATCAAATAGTTCGACAGAAATAGCTTGTAAAATAATGTGATGACATATCTTATTGACATATTACCATGATTCCAGAATTTTTTAATCAGCATATGCACCAAACTATGGATATAATAACACATATGCAAAATCATGAACATCAAGTAGGGAAAAAATATGTTCTTTCCATTTTTTGAAATTTTCATTAGTGAAGATTTCAATATTTGAATCATCTGAAATGATTTGGCATATGGTAGGGCAGTTGGGACTAGAGAAGAGGGGGGGGGGGGGGGGGTAGTTGTGACGGGGGGAGCGGCAGAAAGTTCCCAAGTAGTGGG
>JAOTQR010000007.1:12613153-12635586 GCA_025774065.1 Solanum ossicruentum
CATCTTAGCCTATTGATCAATTTGGTCCCAAACTTTTCTATTTTGATCCAATCAAGGACTTCCAACTCCAATTTAATCATGCACACCATATCCACTTAATATACAAATCATGCACCGAAAATATACTTAAGTTCAAATTACCCAACGTCCCCAACAAAATTTTTCAATTGTATAACTATCCTTAATTTAAAGAATCACGGGGTCTAACACCTTCCTTCTCTTGGACTGCATACTTATTACGTTCTTTTTTCAAAGCAATAGTATCAACCAATCCCTGGAACCCACTTGTTGTATCATAAATGAAACCTTCGACTTTGCAATCAATATATCTACCTACATTGGTTATTATAGTTTTTAAAGTCATTACTGTTTCTAAAGGGTAAAATCAAATGAAAATCGAAGTTGACACCAAATTATTACCAAAAAACCCAGACTATGTATACTAACTTTACCAAATAGCCATCAAACCAGTCCATCAATTTCTATACCAAACTCCCACAAAAAATCTAACAACATATCTACTGTTACAAACATTTTCCACCACCATTGCTACCAATTACAAAAAAAAAAAAAGGAATCAACATTATCACCAAAATTCATAAAACTAATATGTATAAGCTTCAACAATTTTACCATCACTATTACCAATGAAATAATAAAATTAAATGTTTGCGATCAAATATTCACCAAATGACTACATACATATATTGATATCATCAATTATACCAACATTATTATCAAGAAAAATATAAATATTGCCACCAGTCATTCACCAAAAAAATAACAAGACATAAAACTATTTCAACAATTTCACAATACTATTACAAATCAAATAAAAAAAATCAAACTTTGTCAGCAAATATTCACAAAAAATTATAAATGAATAAAAAAACATAAATATTGTTTTCAACTATTATACCAACCATATTACCACTTAAAAAATCGACATTGGCATCAATTATCAACACAAAAGACATAATAAAAAATATTTTTTCCAACAATTTCACCAACTCTATTACCAATCAAATATAAAAATCAAAGTTTGCCACCAAATATTTCAAAAAAATAAAATAAATATAACATGTACATTCTTATCAACAATTATACCAACACTTTTATCTGTCAGTAAACCAACATTGCTATCACCAAATCAACCAAAAAACTGTTAAAACATATTTATATCAACATATATATCAACACTATTACTAACCGAATCAGCAAAATTACGTACAAAACAAATCATTAATTTCACAGTTGATGCACCAACCCAACACATTTTATGTAAATTGTCCCAAAAATAAAAAAAATATAAAAAGAAAATAAAGTTATTTTTTAAAAAAGAAGATGAACAAACCTGTCATCTCCCATCTACCTTCATGGTGAATCAAAATAGTGACCTTTTCCATAACTAATATGAAAGAAACTTCAAAATCAATCTCACCAAGAGAGTGTTGTTTTTTTTTCTTTGGTAGTATATATTCTGTATGAATTTGCTTGTTAAACATGATAGAAAAATAAAGATTCTAATATATTTTTCACTATGATGAGAAGCACCAAATGAAGTAGAAATAAATAAGAGAAGTAATGTAATTGGTTCTTGGTTTTGTATATAGTGGTTCTTCCATCTCATTGGTTATTTCAAATGATATTAATGAAGTAGAAATAAGAAGTACATTGACATTAAATGGAGTAGGTGGTTACTTACTATTTTTACCATTTTTTTCCCATTTCCCTATAAAGGAGGACACACAGTTTCAATTTTTTTCCTTTTTTTTTTTTTTTTTTTTTTTTTTTTTTTTTTTTTTACATTTGGTCCATATGTATAGTTTTGAAAACTAAATATGGACATTTTCTTGTAAATAATAATTGTGGAGCCGAACATGTAATTTCCACTCTAAAAATGAATAGGGAAGTTTTTTGCCCTTGTACTGCTTACTCCAATGGAACTTATTACTGGTTGCTAGAAGGGGACTACCAGTATAGTTTGTACGTTGTTCTTTCATTCAACTTTCGGAGTGAGACGTTTGAAGATTTTGAAGGGCCACATATTTGCTATGTTCGTCAACATGTGTTGGGTATGATATTGGTTGATGATTCCATTGTCATCTTGAACCTATATAATTTGTTTTATTATGACATATGGGTAATGATTCAACCAGGGGTCTGAAACAAACTTGTTACCTCTCAATGCTTCCCATGGATTAGGTCTTGTTATGATATCTCTGTCATTTTGGTAAGTAAAGCTTCTCGACTGGTCTCCTATGATCTTCGGACTAACAAGATGAGGCGTCTTGGATTTCAACATTCGGGCTTGAAAAATCATGTTGGAGAATTAATTTTGAGCTTTTGAGCATGTTCACTCAATTTCATAGTTTTATTGTTTGCTTAAATGTTTGTAATTTAGCTTATAACCATGTAACATTGTTGAACAAATGATATATAGTACATTTCTTAATGAATACTGATTGACTAGTGAGCTCTGCTCGATGAGTGTTGTCTGATTGACTAGTGAGCTTTGCTCAATGAGTGTTGTTGAATGTCTTTGAAGGTTTCACAGTATATGAGTTGATGATGCTCTTCTTCTTTCGAGTTCATAATCAAAGTTATTGCTATTCATAGTAGAGTGGCTCCTCCTCTGGCTCCTTATAGTAATTCGGTGGCTTTCACTTCTTTAAAAATGTATTAAGAAGTCAATGAAATATCAATAAATATCTTCAAATTCTTGATCCTCCATGTAAAAATATTATGATTATATCAAATATAATATTTCTTGCGTTTTCATGACATTCTTTCCTTTTTAGTTCATCCCAAAAATAATATCAGTTTACTCTAATTGAAAATAATTTAGCTTTAATATTTTCTTTGTACCCTTAATTAAAATGATTCTCAATCATATAAATATCTAAGAATTATTTTATACCACAAGTTTTAGAAGTTTTTCTCTTTTTCTTAAACAACGTGTCATGTCAAATCAAAGATGCTACATAAAATAGAACGGAGGGAGTACATAGTACAAGTTTTACTCTTGTGGACAAAAGTTACGCGCAATTGTTGGAACAAAATGCATTCTAATATTAAAACAAATATATCAATTTGTATGAGTTAGTGATAGAAGTGAATATTACATTTAAGACATATTTCACCAGTTATTATCCTAAGATTAAATATTGTAACCATTACTAGATAATGTACCTCACTTAATATCTCACTAATCTCTCATTTACTAATTAATGATGTTTTCCTTTGGCGAAATGGCCTGGCAGACTGTTATACTTGGCTCCGTTTGTCAATTGAAACATTCTATCTACCACTTTGCCAATTGAATCCTTAAACTCATATGAACAATATTTTAAACTTCTCTGACCATTGACCAAACTTATGACACATTAATATTGTTGAGTTGAAAAAGTATGTGATTTCATGTGTTTGAAGGCAAGTAGGCACTATATTGACATTAGAAAATCTTTTTTAAAAAGTAATAATCAATTTTTTTTAAAAAAAAAATCAAAAATCATATCTTCCACAACTATCCTTCCCTACCCCTTCTTCTCTACCACAGCCCTCTCTCGCTTCTTCTATTAAAAGAACAGAAGTGTCATATCGTTATTATATTTTGAGGTTAGGTAGTATAGTAAAGAGAAAATTGAGACAAAGAAAAAATATTCTAGCTTATTCACTATTCAGAAAAAGAGAATTGAAATTTTATATTAAAGAAAGTTATTCTACTGGTGGGGTTTTGGATTATTTAATATGAGAAATGCAGTCAAAGTATTTAGATTTTCTTGACTAATTGTAGAATAAAATTTAATATGAGAAATATAGTCAAAGTATTTAGATGTGCATGACTTAAAAGTAGAATAAATTTTAATGGTGGTAAAATGAATTATGATAATAGTTTCTTGCTTGTCTATTTAAGGAACCAAATTGTTGGTTGAATCCCTCATCATTGCTTTTCATCACCTATTATGGATTATTGTGTGGCTAATTTCCCTAAGGATGTGGTGAAGGAGATTCTGTTGAGGTGTCCAGTCAAGTCGTTATTGCAATTCAAATGTGTGTTACATTGAGTATTACTATGTGTTGATAGGTTGATTTACATTGAGTTTTCTCATATTGTTTCACTCTTGAATATGATTTTTAACTAGAAATGTACACCCGCCAAGTGTTTGATGAAATGTCTTTACAAGGATTCTTGAGTTGTTGATGATCTATTGCATGGTCCAAGTATGATGATGTTATGATTATTAAGGGATTGTATGTATGCATTAAATCTATGGAAAGTATCTATGATGTTATTAAGGGATTGTATGTATGCATTAAATCTATGGAAAGTATCTATGCTGTTGCAAGTTGACCACACCTTGTTGGGGGCTGGCATGCCCAACCACCTTGTTTAGGGGGTGACAAACCTCAATCACCTTGTCGGGGGGTGGCATGCCCGTTCTACCACACTGAGGGGTATGTACCTCAATCACCTTGTCGGGGGGTGCCATGCTCGTACTACCGTGTTGAAGGGTAGGTACCTCAATCACCTTCCAAGGGGGTGGCATGCCTTGGAGTTCAAGTAATAATTTGCTTGGCCTATGTTGATATGATCTCTTCCTAAACATGTAATCTATACTTGCAAGTTATATGATTTACAAGCATGTTGTCCTCAAGCATTGATCATGCATGCCATATTGATTTAATAGTATCAATTTCTTATGATCAAATTACCTATGGTTTGTTGCATTGCATCCTATATACTTAGTATATTCAAACGTCTATGCCTATATTATGTTACCATGTAGGAACCGGAGAACCTCTTGATCATCCTCCACGTGGCTAGTTTGCTGCTTTAGAGATAAACCTTGGTGAGTCCTCAAGTTCGGGAACACTATCTATACTACTCTTGTTGTTGCTATCTCTTTATGTTGAATACTTGATAGGGTGAGTTTGGATAGTGTGTTGGCCCCTGCTCTAATCTATGTTTAGAGAGGTTGTTGGAAAAATTGATGTACTTATGCTTTGAGCTTTGACTCTCTTATGCTTCATAAATATCAAGACTTCCCTTAGTCTCTCTTTTCCTTATTTATATCTCTTGTTGTTGTTATTTTTCTTACACGATCAAGGATGTGTGATTGATATGCTAAGAGGCTTGTTTGGGGTTTCTTCGGGTTCCTCATTGTCCTTGTCACATCTAGGCCCTAGGCTTGGGTCATGGCACCTTTGGTAAGCTTCGATATGAGGAAATGAGACCCATATTGGGATAAAATGACCTCCAATGGAAATTGCAACTACACCGTTGAATCTGAAATGTTGTTTTCGATCAGATTCCATATATGGATTGTATTTTTTTTTACTTCGGATGATGTCGAAACATCGAAATTAAGTTTGAGCGGTTGCTAAAGCTTAAAGGCGGCTGATAACATGGCCAAACCATAGTCCGCCACATGGAAAAGGTGGAAAATGGATGTATATATCCAAAATTCGTTCTAGAATCATTAAAAAATAGGGCAAAACTTTGAATTATGACTTTGCTCTTATTTTTGAGCCGATTTCGGCAATTTCAAAGTCTAACTTGCATATTTTCTGGGGGGAACAGCGTGGATATGTTGAAAACTGATTTGTACACGCTGTTTGAGGCAAAATTTATTGTTTTTGCAGCTGTTTTTTGAATATATTTTTAGAAACTTTGGGTTGGGATTTGTGCTCTGTTTTGAGTCGGGATTTGGTGAAGTTTGAGTTTATTCTATATGTTTTATGAGGCACACATCATATTAATGTTGAAATTAATTCATAGAGCTCCGTTTGGTGCAAAAATGATGTTTTAGCTACAGTTTGTGTTATGATTTTTTTGAAGATTTCGAGTTGAGATATCTCGGCTGTTTCTTCTCGGAATTTAATGAAATTTGGGTCTAAATTGTACTACTTCTTGAGACCTATATTGTGGTATATTCAGATTCTGTTAATTTGACTGTATTTTTAAGGAACATGGCCAAGAAGCTGCTCTACATATATGTACTTTTTGATAAGAAATGTTGTTTGTTTTGGGCTGTTTCTGATTATTCCGAGCCTCGTTTTGAGCTAAATTTTTGGTTGTAGACTCGGGGTGATGTAAGGATTATTTTATGAGGGTTGGTTTGGTATTTTGGACGTGGGTCCTATTTTCTCTGTTTTAGTCGCTATTGACCTATTCTCCCCCTTTTCTTGAGATATTATAGCCAAAATCATTGTAATTACATGGTGATTCATGTTTTGATAGCTGAGCGGCATTTGAAGGCGGTCAGATAGGGTAAAACTCCTATGGATTGATTCAGAGCATATGGATTCACCTTCCAAGTAGACTAGGCTTTCCTTGCCTCTAGACTGAGCTGAAATACATGTATATTGAGAGTTATTATAGCTAAAAGTCCTAAGTAGCATATGTGTATATGTTGTGAGGCTATTATTAGTTATATTCCTATTATGCATTTTAACTCAGTTGTCAGGATTTGTTAACACCTGTCTTCCTGGATAGTCGGTGTACTTAGCATATGGGGTAACTACGATTATTTTGGGATACTTATGGTTATTCTGGATTGTACTAGCTGTGACCATTATAGTAGCCGAGTTCTGGCACTATAGAACTACGAAAGACATAGTAATGGATGGATATAGGCCAATGCCTTGAGATAGCTATGTATTCTAGCTTAACTCCTATCTGTATGAACGTGTAGCCTAATATTACTGAGATATACTGGTTGTGAAACTATTTTTGTTTATATACCATACTATAGATTGACTCTAGTATAGTTATGATTCCGATGGGCTAATTTGTCTCGGAAACCTATGATACAACCATACATTGGACTGATTCTAATATAGATATGACTCTACTGGACTTGGTTGCTCTTGATACTTGTGATATACCTGTTGGTTACATTTTGGGTCTGAGACCACGCGATTATGTATTTGTGGCTAGGCCCCGCTGATTGATTTTTCTTGGGTTTGAGACCCATATTTACTCAAGGTACTTGTGATTGATAGAAATGTGGTTTATTTTGCTTTGGGTGGGCATGGCCCTACATTAGTCGATGAGATATATTCTCCTCTATATTGCTATTAGTCCTTGTGCACTTGTTATCCTTATCTGAGGTTAGGTTTAACTGGTGTTATCTGAGGAATGGTGACACACGGATATGTGGGCTAGATTATGCGGTATATATATGTTACAAGTGTTGTTGCCTACATTCATTCTGGGCACGATATGATCTTAGAGTTCTGGATCCAGACAGATTGGTTGAGTGAGGGATTGTTTCGATACCTCGAGTCTAGATAACTCTCCCCATCGTTATTCGAGCAACAATGGTCATGTCCAAGTGTCTGAGACTCGGGATTCACGCTCCGTTGTCCGAGTTTGGTGACCACGACTGAGATATTTTGTGGCGGATGCTGATTCTGGGGTTCGACCACAGTTGATTATTCCTGGGTTCGAGGCCCAATTGACTATTCTTGGGTTCGAGGCCCTATTGACTATTCTTTGGTTCGAGGCCCAGTTGATTATTGTTTGGTTCGAGGCCTAGTTGACTATTCCTAGGTTCGAGGCCTAGTTGATGATTCTTTGGTTCGAGGCCCTATTGATTATGTTAGGGGGCTTCTTTCTCCCACAGGGGATACGTCCCACCATTATATACATTGTCAGACCATCTGGCCCTGGTTGACTACCTTGACTAGAGGCCAGGTCGAGAAGGGGAGTCGCAGCTCCGTATGACTATTAGGGGTTCGAGGCCTCCTGTGATACTTGTTACTAGATGGGTCAGGGACTATGTTGATTACCTGTGGATCCACACACTTATACACACCCTGATTGTGTGTAGGTGTACCCTTTGGGCTTATAGGGGCTCAAGGGGCTTCCAGGCTTAGATACTAGGGCCTTAAAACCTCGTACAAATTACCGTGGATCATGCGATATTGGGAGTTAGGTTTTGTGGTAGTTTTGTGAGTTCCATGGTGATTCTATCAGTTAGATTGTGCATGGGTGTACCTTCTGGGCTTATGGGGGCCCAATCAGTGTACATGCATAGATATTAGGGCCTTGCACCCACGCACAACACTATGTCTCAGTCCGATGATAGTTGTCGTTTGGTCCTACTCGTGTTTCGTCAGTTAGTATCATTGCATTCTACTTGGGTTGGTTCAGTTGGGGCTTGTTAATTCTCCAGACGTTCTTACCCATGATCAGAGTTTCGATATACTACATCTACTACAATTCTCTATATTTGAGTCTTCTATATTTATAGTACTTCACTCGGTCGGCCGATGATGCCTACTGGGTGCCTGTTACCGGTACTCACCCCTACATTTTTGCATCTTCACATGGTGCAAGTTTAGGCATTAGCCACAATTGATGATTTAGGGGTCACTAGTCGATTCAGGAGACATTGTTAGGCATCAAAAGCTCTGGATATTCTACAGTCTCTTCTTTTTTAACGGTCGTCTTTTGAATTCAGGCACTGGTCTTATGTATATAGTGGGGTCGTATGTATAGACTGCTATTCTAGTTATATCTATATTTTATTTTGGAGTCTATAGTAGCTATGTATAGTTGACTTCAAGGTTTTGGGTAGGTTCAAGTATTTATATTATTGTAGTTGTTATGATTTGCCTAGAAAGCTAGGACAAGTACCCTGTGGCTTTGGTAATTTGCTTGCCTGTAGGTGGGATCTAATAGGCACTATCATGACCGGGACTGAGTCGTAACATACATGACCCATAGCGAAAAATTATTTTTGCAACAGGGACCAGAAACAGTGATGATTCACGACCAGTACGAGTCGCGCCTTGGACATAGACTGCTGAAATCCCCTGTCCGCGATTGGTCCACGTCGCGCCCTTGGTGCGGACCTATGTAATATTTTCCTTAATTTTAAATTTCACTCATGGGGATTTTGGAAATAATCTACTGCCTAAATATATGGGAATACCCTAATTTTCAACCATTTTTCAAGTCAAAGAACACTCAAAACCCTCCTAAAGACCCTATTAAATTCTCTCCAAAACATCACCCAGTCCCCCATTCAATTTAAAGAATCACAAGAGCATATTTGGAATTTCAAGAAGCTTAGTCAAGCTTCAAGCTTTTCCCAAATCTTTCTTGAAGAATTTCAAAGTTTAGGTGTGTGGGTCTTCATCCATGGGTCCTTTCTCCAATGGAGCCCAACACTCTTCCTTTTATAATATTTCAGGTTTAAGGTTTGATTCTTCATGGGTACTTCCTATTATGCATTATAAATGTGAATTATGTTGGGTTTTATCAAGTATTGATTGATTATGTATGTATCTCTATTTAAGCTTATTCCATGAGTTGATCTGTATCTATTGAAGTTATGCATGATATGAACTATGAAAAAGTATGAACTATTGTGAATTTTGAGATGGATTTCATGATATTCAAAATGAGGGTTTTACTACAATATTAGTGGGTTGATTTGAATGACATTGAAATAAATTGATTTTACTCCTTGTCTTATACTCTTGACTTGCATGATTATGAAAATGTGTCCATATACCCACCATGTGTTTGATTAAATTGCATGACAAGGAGTTTCAAGTTAAAGATGAATTATTGCATGATTTACAAGTCAAGTTATTTCATGACATTTATGGGCTCCGAAGCATGTATTTAATTCATGAAAGACATCGATGATTTTTACAAGTGACAAGTTGAGCCCTATTTCAAGATTCTACCCTCTTGTAAGCCATTCATGTCAACTTGAGGGGTCAAGCATGATTACTATTTTATGCTAATGCTCAAGTTAAGCTCACTAGTAAGGTCAAGCATGTTACTAATTTCTACCCTCATGTGAATTACAATACTTACTAGAAGGGGTCAAGTTCATGTTTTGTTTTCTACCCTCTTGTATATGGTATATGTCCATGTAGGGGTCAAGTATGTGAATGAGCTACTCATGCCATGCTATCATGTCTTTTATAGGCTATTCATGTTATGATTAAACTTATGGTATTTTCAAGTATTCCGTGTGATTAGACTTAGCACCGAGTGAGGTTTAAGTTAGGGGATCGACTCTAGGAGTCCTTATATAAAGTCTTTAGTCTCTAATCTATGTATTTCCCTTAAAGTGCTCACTAGTGGATCCATCTAGTTCATGTTTTCCCCTCAAGTGGGCCAAGTATGGTTTACCTTGGCAAGTAGACCACACCTTGACGAGGAGGTGTTATGCCTCGAATTCCAAGTAGTAGCTTGTTTGGTCTTATATGTCAGTTAAGGTCTTCTTCCACATACGAACATTATTATGTGCAAGTTGAATGTTTTACATGAATGTTTAATCACAAGCACTGATCATACATGTCATATTGAGATTATATCCATCATCTATATTTATTCATTTTGAATATATGGCTTATATATTTGTTGCATTGCACCCTGCCTACTTAGTATATTCCAAGTACTAACGCATACTCTTTGTCTACATGATATCATCATGTAGAGATTGGAGCTCCTATCGACCATCCTCCTCCACATGGCTGGTTTGATTCTTAGAGAAAGCTTTTGATGAGTCTTCAACTCCTATGACAATATCTATTATTGTTCATGTTATGATGTGACTTGTTCTTTAGGTTGGATACTTATTATCATGAGGGTGAGCCCAAGGAAGTGTCTTGTCCCCCGCTCCATTCCCTAGTAGAGGTGTTATTGGATATTATGATTGTATATGTTTATTCATCTCCTCTTATGTTTTTTTATTATGAAAGATTTCCCTTAGTCCCGCTTCTCTTTTTTATTATTGACTCTTTTTATTGTCTTATTTTGCTTCCGGAACCAAGGATATGTACATGATATACTAAGAGGCTTGTTTGGGTTGTCTTTGGACTTCCCATTCACTATGTCATGTCTAGGCCTTAGGTTTGGATCATGACAAGCTTGGTATCAGAGCCAGGTTGTTAATGGTCCTCAGAAATCCAATACACTGCATCGATTAGAGTCTTATTCATGGTTGTGAAGCGCGCAACAAATATGAATAGGAGGCTATGAGGCGTGTTAGGAAATGTTTCACTTCTTCTTGATCTATGTCATGCTCGAGATGTAAAGATAAAGCTTCCTCTCCTAACGAATGCTCTTTACTCTTTTAGATCATACCACTACCAAGAGGAAGACCAAGGAGAGCCGGTACACTCGAGGAGCAACCGGCTCATCCCGCTCCTTAAGATCCTCAAGATGGAGGGATGGACCAAGTTGAGTTTCGGAATGCCATCACTATGTTGGCTCATGCTATGACCAACCAATTGAACCAAGGGGCCAAAGATCCTTATGCTCCTATTCCGGCCTCAAGTGTTAGGAACTTCACAAGGATGAACCCTCCGGAGTTTCATGGGTCCAAAATGGAGGAAGATCCCCAAAAGTTTATCGATGAGGTATATAAGGTGCTTTCTATCATGGGGATAAATTCAGAGGAGAGATGGAACTAGCAGCCTACCAACTCAAGGGTGTGGCGTAAATTGTGTTTGCTGAATGGAAATTGGAGAGGAGAAACAATGATGTCGTTCCTTGGGAAGAGTTCAAGGCCGCCTTCCTCAATCAATTTTTCCCGATTGAGTTGAGAGAGGCTAAGATGCTGGAGCTTATGAATCTGAAGAAAGGTTCCATGAGTGTGAGGGAGTATTCACCATAGAACAAGAATGAAAAAGTTTGGTCGAGGGTGTCCGATTTGGTGAATGAAGAGTGTCAAGCTATGCTAGTGGGTAATATGGACTTGTCTTGGCTTATGACATATATCGAACAACTAGAGGTTGAGAATCTTAGAAAGAGGAAGATTGGAGAGTCCAAGAGGGCTCAGTTTGATGGTTTTTTCTAAGGTGCTAAGGGTGGTTGTTTTCAAGAAGGTCACAAGCTCCAAGGACAAGGGTCCTCTAGTGCTCCAAAAAGAGTTTTGCTAATGATGGGGTGTCTAACCCAAGGTTTCAAGGTAGCAATGGGGAGATGACTAATTCTTGGTGCCAAAAGTGTGGGAAAAACCATGGTGGTGCATGCTTGAGGAACTCTAATGCTTGCTATGGTTGTGATGAAGTGGGTCACAAGATTGTTGATTGTCCACGTGCTCAAAACAAGGGTAGAGATGGTTGTCCTAAAGGCCAAGGTGCTAATGTGGGTCAAAGGGCAAGGGGAGGCTAACAAGGGGGTGTTCCAAGACAAAATCGGTTCTATGCTCTATAAGGAAGGCAAGGTGTGGATGAGGTGCCCGATATTGTTGCTAGTATGTTAAAGGTTTTTTATTATGATGTGTACGCTTTGATAGATCCTGGTGCCACTCTTTCTTTCATTACTCCTTTTGTTGCCAATAATCTTCAGTGTGTCCCAAATTGTTGTGTGAACCCTATGAAATGTCTTCCCCTGTTGGTGAGTCCATTATGGCTAGAAACGTCTATAGGAATTGTCCTGTGTCTATATTTCATAACATTTTTCCTTGTGATTTTGTTTAACTTAACATGGTGGATTTTGATATTATTCTTAGGATGGATTGGTTACGTAGAAATCATGCTTCCATTGATTGTAGAACCCACAAAGTTAGATTTTAATTACCTGATGAGCCCATCCTTGAGTGGGAAAGTTGTAATGTGGTGGTCAAGGGTAGATTTATTTCTTGTCATAAGTCCCAAAAAATGATTTCTAAGAGTTGCATTTATCATCTTTTAAGGGTTAGGGATGTTGAGTCTAAAGTCCTTCCCATTGAGTCAGTTTCAGTGGTCAATGAATTCATTGATGTCTTTCTCGATGAGCTTCCCGGTGTTGCTACCGAAAGAGAAATAGATTTTGGCATATACCTCCTACCAAATACACAACCCATTTTCATTCCCCTTACCGGATGTCCAAGGCAGAGTTGAAGGATTTGAAGGATCAATTGAGGGATTTGTTGGAGAAGGCTTTCATAGGGCCTAGCAAGTCACCTTAGGGTGTACCTGTGTTTCTTGTAAGAAAGAAAGATGGCTTACTTAGAATGTTTATCAATTACTGGCAGCTTAATAGATTCACCATAAAGAACAAGTACCCTCTTCCAAGGATAGATGAACTATTTGGTCAACTTCAAGGGGTTAGTCTCTTTTCTAAGATATTTTCAGTCCGGATACCACCAAGTGAGGGTGAGAGAGTGTGATATTCCCAAGACAACTTTTCGGACTAGGTTTGGGAACTTTTAATTTGTGGTAATGTCTTTTGTCTTGACTAATGCACCAACAATATTTATGGACCTCATAAATAAGGTCTTTAAATCCTACCTTGATATCTTTGTGGTGGTCTTCGTTGATGATTTATTAATTTATTCCCAGAGTGAAAAAGAGCATGTGAATGATTTAAGAGTGGTGTTGCAAATTTTGAGGGATGAGAAGTTGTTTGCTAAATATGAAAAGTGTGAATTTTGGTTGAAAGAGGTTGGATTTCTAGGGCATGTGGAGTCGAGTGATGGGATTAAAGTGGACTCTGAAGACGGAGGTGATAAGGAATTGGCCTAAGCCCTTGACTTCGATGGATATTAGAAGTTTCTTGGGTTTAGCGGGATACTACTAGAGGTTTGTGATTGATTTCTCTTCACTTGCTTCCCCTTTGATAAAGTAAACTCAAAATAAGGAAAACTTTGTTTGGACCAATGAATGTGAAAGTAGCTTTCAAACTTTGAAAGACAAGCTTATCTTTGCACCTAATTTAGTATTACCAGAAGGCCAAGAAGGGTTTGTGTTTTATTGTGATGCTTCAAAGGTTAGTTTGGGGTGTGCATTGATGGAAAATGGTGAGGTTATAGTATATGCCTTTAGGAAACTAAAGGTGCATGAGCGTAATTATCCCACCTATGATCTTGAATTGGCGACTGTGTTATTTTCTTTGAAAATAGGGTGCCATTATTTGTATGGGGTTCATGCAGATGCATATACCGACGATAAGAGTCTCAATGTTTCACACAGAAAGATCTTAACTTGAGACAAAGAAAGTGGTTAGAGCTTCTAAAGGATTATGATATATGTCCACTTCCCGGCAAAGCTAATGTTGTGGCCGATGCTCTAAGTAGAGTGTCCATAGGTAGTCTAGCTCATATTGGTGATGGTAACAAGGAGTTGCCTAGAAAAGTACATCGGTTGGCTAGGTTGGGAGTGAGGTTGGATGAACTGGAAAATAGTGGTGTAGTTGTTTTTCATAGTTCTAAATCATCTTTGATTGAAGAGGTTAAGTCCAAGCAAGACTTGATCTCGCCTTGCTAAAATTGAAAGCTTTGATGAGGGACGAAAAAAACATGTTTTCTACAAAGGCAGAGATGGTATCCTTAGGTACCAAGGCAGGCTATGCGTGCGTAATGTTGATGATTTGAGAGAGTTGGTTTTGAAAGAGGCCCATAATTCATCCTATTCTATTCATCCCGATTCCACAAAAATGTATAGAGACTTGAGGATAGTTTATCGTAGGGGTGGTATAAAGAGGGATATTGCCATGTTTGTAACTGGTTGTCATAATTTCCAACAAGTGAAAGCTGAACATCAAAGGTCTTGCCTATCCCAAGACATAGAAATTCCTACTTTGAAGTGGGAAGAGATCAACATGGATTTTATGATTGGTTTGCCTAACACTAGGAAACACTTTGATTCTATTTGGGTTATTATGGATAGAATGACCAAGTTAGCTCACTTTCTACCAGTTAAAACAACTTATGGTGCCGAGGATTACCCCACTTTATATATTCATGAGTTGGCTAGATTATATGAGGTACCTTTGTCTATTATTTTGGATCATGGTGCTCAATTCACTTCTTATTTTTAGAGGTCCTTCCAAAAGTTTCTTGTTACCAAGGTCAAGCTTAGCAAGGCTTTTCACCCTCAAAAGGATGGTCAAGCCGAACGATCAATCCAAATTCTTGAGGATATGCTTAAGGCTTGTATTTTGGAGTTCGAAGGTAGTTGGGATAAATATTTGGGTAATAACCCAATGCCTATATATACGAGAATATCCTAATTTTCCACCATTTTTCAAGTACTAGAACACTCAAAAGCCTCCAAAAACTCTTTCCAATTCTCTCCAAAACATCACCCAATTCCCCATTCAATTTCAAGAATCTCAAGAGTGCACTTGGAATTTCAAGAACCCAAGTCAAGCTTCAAGTCTTCCCCAAATCTTTCTTCAAGAATTCCAAAGTTTAGGTACGTGGGTCTTCATCAATGGGTCCTTTCATCCATAGAGCCCAACACTCTTTTTTCTTTTAATAAAATTTCATGATTTCAAGGTTTGATTCTTCATGGGTACTTCCTATTATAAATGTGAATTATGTTGGATTTTATCAAGTATTAATTGATTATGCATGAATATCAATTTTAAGCTTATTCCATGAGTTGATCTATATTGATTGAAGTTATGCATGATGTGAACTATGAAAAAATATGAACTATTATGAATTTTGAGATGAATTTCATGATACCCAAAATGAGGGTTTTACTATAATATTGGTGGGTTGATTTGAATGACTTTGAAATGAATTGATTTTACTCCTTCTTGTTTTATACTCATGAATTGTACGGTTTTGAACATGTGTCCATATATCCACCATGTGTTTGATTAAATTATATGACAAGGAGTTTCATGTTAAAGATGAATTATTGCGTGATTTACAAGTCAAGTGAATTCATGATAATTATGGGCTCCCAAGCATGTATTTAATTCATGAAAGACATCTATGATTTTTATAAGTGACAAGTTGAGCCCTATTTCAAGATTCCACCCTCTTGTGAGTCGTTCATGTCAAGCTGAGGGGTAATGCATGATTACTATTTTATCCTCATGTTCAATTTAAGTTCACTAGTAGGGGTCAAGCATGTTACAAGTTTCTACCCTCATGTGAATTGCAGTACCTACTAGAAGGGGTCAAGTTCATATTTTATTTTCTACCCTCAAGTATATGGTATATGCCAATGTAGGAGTCAAGTATGTTAATGAACTACTTATATCATGGTAACATGTCTTTTAAAAGTTTTTCATGTTAATATTAAAGTTATGATTATTTCAAATATCCTGTGGGATTAGACTTAACACCGATGGAGGCTTAAGGTGGGGGCTCGACTCAAGGCATCCCTATATAAAGTCTTTAGTCTTTAAACTATATGCCACCATATGATTTTATTTTACCTAAAGGGTATTAC
Organism: Solanum ossicruentum; assembly: GCA_025774065.1. Taxonomy (NCBI): domain Eukaryota; kingdom Viridiplantae; phylum Streptophyta; class Magnoliopsida; order Solanales; family Solanaceae; genus Solanum; species Solanum ossicruentum. Next base: position 12,629,303 of record JAOTQR010000007.1, read on the forward strand.
TAGTGGATCCATCTAGTTCATATGTTCCCCTTATGTGGGGCCAAGTATGGTTTACCTTGGCAAGTAGACCGCACCTTGACGAGGGGGTATCATGCCTCGTATTCTAAGTAGTAGCTCGTTTGGTCTTATATGTCGGTTAATGTCTCCTCTAACATACATATATTATTATGTGCAAGTTGAGCATTTCACATGCATGTTTTATTATAAACATTGATCATACATGTCATATTAAGATTATATCAATCGTCTATATTTATGCATTTTGAATATATGGCTTATGTCTTTGTTGCATGGCACCCCATATACTTAGTATATTTCAAGTACTAGCGCATACTCTATGCCTACATGATATTACCATGTAGGGACCGAAGCTCCTACCGACCATCCTCCTCCACGTGGCTAGTTCAGTTCTTGGAGAAAGCTTTTGGTGAGTCCTAAACCATGGGGACAATGTCTATTATTATTCAAGTTATGATGGGACTTTTTCTTTAGGTTGGATAATTATTATCATGAGGGTGAGCCCAGGAAGTGTCTTGACCCCTGCTCCAGTCCCTAGTAGAGGTGTTGTTGGATATTATGATTGTATATGCTTATGAGCTCATCTCTTCTTATGTTTTTATGATAATGAAGACTTCCCTTAGTCATGCTTCCCTTCTTATGTTTGCTTCCGCAACCAAGGATGTGTACATGATATGCTAAGAGGCTTGTTTGGGTTGTTTTCAAACTTCCCATTCATTGTGTCACTCTAGGACCTAGGATTGGGCCGTGACATTGAAGTGCTATAAGACCTAAATAACCTAAAAATAATCCATGTGTAGCTAGGCATTGCCCATACTAGCTTCTACAAAAATAGGAGGAATCATGGGGACTCGTAGCACCAAGAAGAGTATTTTTTTATTGTCTTCGAAAGGACGGAAGCTGAATCTTATCAATATCAAGGGGGCCAATAACCTCCTTAGGAATATCTTCTTTATGTACGAAGATTTCACCTTCTTGAAGGATGGGGGACATGCTTCGAAAGAGCATTTGCGACTCCATAACTTTCTGTATAGCAATGTCTAATTGTGACATTCTTCTGATGCATTTTGTGTTGAATATCTTTGATCATATTCTGTAGTATCCAAGAAGGTCTAGTTTCCCCTTGGATCATGTTGATAATGATCATTGAGTCTAATTCCATTTCAATATTCATTGATATTTTTGTCACAACACCATGAAATTCCTATTAAAGTAGCATAAGCTTCACTGAAGTTGTTAGTGTGGAATTGAGCCAGATACGCAAAGGCCATAACTAAGTCCGCTCAAGACTTGACCTTTGACTTCTGATACAATTGCAACTAACCAGAAAAAGGTCTCTAGTATCGTAAAATAAGAGCACTTGGAGCCAATCATTTCTTTCACAGTATGAGTTGATGATGCTCTTCTCTTTTCGAGTTCATAATCAAAGTTATTGCTATCCATATGGAGTGGCTGGAACTCCTCTGGCTCCTTAAAGTAATTAAGTGGCTTTCATTTCTTTAAAAATGTATAAAGGAATCAGAGAAAAATCAATAAATTTCTTCATATTATTGATCCTCCATGTAAAATATTATGATTATATTACAGATAATGTTACTTGCATTTTCAATTAATGTTTATAAGCCGTCCCATTTTTTGTGGCACCCTTTCCGTTTTAGTCTATCCGAAAAAGTATATGAGAAGGTGGGAGTAGTATTTAGAGTAGAATAAAATTTAATATGAGGAATGTAGTCAAAGTATTTATATATACATGATTAAAAGTAGAATAAATTTTAATGGTGGTAAAATGAATTATGATAACAGTTTCTTGCCTGTCTATTTAAGGAACCAAATTTCTGGTTGAATCCCTCATCATTTCTTTTTATCACCTGTACTACTATGGATGATTGTGTGGCTAATTTTCTAAGGATATAGTCAAGGAGATTCTACTGAAGTGTCCTGTCAAGTCGTTCTTGCGATTTAAATGTATTTGTAAGAACTGGTATGCTCTTATCAAAACTCCTGAAGTCATTCAACTATACTTGAAGAATCATAGCCACCCACAGTTCCCAATTTATGATAATGGTGAAATTCATGATGATTCATGTTTCATAACATTGCTTTCTGAACAAAATTCGCAAAAGTTTATAGGAATGAACCGGCTCTTTTGTTCTGTGGATGGGTTGTTTTTTATGGTTGGAGCGATTGATCATGAGGTTTCATGTGCATTGTGGAATCTTGCTACTAGGGAAGTGAAACCCCTCTATCTCCCAATCTCTATAGCCATAATCCATAATGCACCTATGTTCGGGTTCAGATTGGACCCCTTGACTAATGACTATGAAGTTATTTACTTTCATTATGATCATTTGAGTGAATATTATGCAGCAGTCTATTCTTGTTCCAGAGACTCATGGAGAATTTTCAAACCTAAAATCCCCTCCTTTAATTATGTGAACCAAACAATTGTTACTGCTTATTGGAATGGAGCTTATTACTGGTTGCTAACTGGTGGTCGTGGTACCAATTACACCATTCTTTCATTCGACTTTGGGAATGAGATGTGAGAAGAGATTGAAGGGCCAGATCGTCACTCAGTTAATATTTATGTGTTTGGTTTGATGTTGATTGATGATTCAATTGCCATCTTGAACTATAACTCGTGTAGTATGATTGAATATGATATATGGGTAATGATCCAACCAGGATTTAGGAACAAACTTGTTACTTTCCAATGCTTTCCATTGATTAAGTGTTGTTATGATAGCTCTCTCATTTTGACTGTTGAATATTCTGAACTGATCTCCTATAATGTTCGGAGTAACGAGACGAGGCATCTCGGATTTCAACATTCAAGCTTGAGAAAGGATATAGAATATGGTGATGGTTGTGGAGTTTTTTTTTTTTTTATAAAGAGAGCTTAGTAACAATTAAACAACAAGAGGATGGAGAGCTGGAGAATTAATTGAGCTTAAGCATGTGAATTTGATTGTGTTTGTGAATTTAATGTTAAAAACTCCTAAAGTACTTTGGTTAACTCAGATGAATTTGTGTCCTTACTCGTAATTGTTTGAGTCTTACAATTTTCAGTATGTACTACAGATGTTTCAATTTTTATACAATCCATGTTACTGTTACAATAGTTAATTTTACTGTTTTGTTAAGTCTTTTGGATCGATATTTTACGCATTCCCTTTATCAAATCAACCCATCAAAAAATGTGTATGCAGTCTTTTTCCTTCAATTGATTTAACTTGTCACTCTGTTGACAATCCTTTTGCAATGCTAGATTATAACGATGATGATTAGCGTTCCATAACTTTGATTTCTAATAAAGATGAAGAAAATCCACAAAGGTTTAGAGGTGCGACAGAACTTTTAAGTCTACGCGGGTGGCTTGTTTTTATGGCCAAAGAAATTGATCATATCGTTTTGCATGCAATTGTCGAATCCTACACACTTTGAATACATTACACTAGTATTGCAAGTGTAAAAACTATAAAGTCATTTGTAACAGTCATGTTACCCATGATAAAAACAACATAGATCGATATATACTGCACATTTTGAATACGGTGCACTACTATTGCAAGGGTAAGAACTAAAAAGTCATTCTCAACAGTCATGTTACCCACGATAAAAATAAGATCGATCGATTTATATCGATTTTTAGTTACTACATCACATATATATAAAAAAAAAGTAAGAAGGTTCAAAGTGAAAAGTTGGATTATCATTTTACCCTTATGCCACTACGTATTTATTCTTATGTCATTACTTATTAAATATTAATTCTAATTTATTTATTAGAAAAATAATTAAAGGATCACAAGTTAAATTGTAAGTTACAATGAAACGTTTAGTATACTAATTCATTCATTTGGGGAAATGAAAGGGTTCTTTGTCAATTAAATGATGATTCTTAGAAAATTCTATATATACATATGGATGATGTGTATTTTGATTTCCAAGAATTGCATTTTAATTCTTAAGTTATAATATTGCAAATTCGTGTTTTTATTATAATATATTAGTAAATTCACTTGCAAAAAAAGATAAAACGGGTAAATATTATGGTTACTGCATTAAATACAAGAAGGCGAATAATACATTGCATTAGGAATAATACACAAGTAAAACTATTTGTGATTATTTAAACAGTATATTTTAATGCAGTAAATCAAATCTGATTAAATATATAGTAGATATTATTAATTCATATAATGAATGAATTGGAAGTTATAAAAGTTCTATGTCATGCTTATCCATTTGTTAATCAACTTTTCATACCCTTTTCTCTTTTATAAAATCACTAGCTTTACCCTTTGGCCTATTATCAAATTATTATATGCTTTCATCTTTAAAATACTTAATATTTGGTGTATTCTTAGCGCGCACTTTTTGCAAGAAAAGGTACATTCGTTCAATTAACTTCCTTTTAAATTAGTACATATAACAGACCTTTTTAAAATTATGTAGATTTTTGTTTTGCTCTTTTTAAAGAAATTTATTCTAATAGTATAGAATACACGTGCAATGTACGTGCCTGAGAACTAATATTAATAGAAGTGCGAAGGTCCAAAATAAAAAATTGAATTACCATTTTACCCCTACACTAAATTAAATATTTAATTTAATGAAATATTAAATAATAATATTTTAATTATTTGTTGGACTCAAAGTTATTTATTAGGAAAAACAATCAAAGGATTATTAATGAAATTATAAGTTACAATGAAATATTTTAATTAAATTCATTCAAATGGGGAAATGAAAGGGTTCTTTGTCAATTATGTGATGAATCATAAAAAAATTTAGTTTGCATATTTTAGAGTTGAAATACGTAATAGTATTCACTGGGTATTGTTATTGTTGAAATATGTAACAGTGAAATTATATCACATTCATGATATTATACATACGTATAGATAATAATATAATGTTTATAATTATCCGCTATTAATGGTTAAATCCAAATTAGCTAAAATGTTTTTTCTTTAAAATACAAAACACTATATATATGATTTTTTTAAATAAAACATATTGTTTTATCCTTATACTAAATAAAAAATTATATAATATCTAATTAATTAAACATTAAATTGTAATCATTTCATATTATTATATTAATATTAATCATATCATATTTTATACTAAGAGTCAAAAGTTGATTGATGATTCTGCCCTTCGGTAAAAGAAAAATAAGAAACTTATAAATAAAAATGTAATTAAATTTTCAATTAAACAATCGTATTTTAATGCAAAAGAGTCCAACGGTTTCTTTACCCTTCCAAAAGTTGAAAACCACATTATCCTGCAATTACTATTATTTGTCCATATTAATGCACAAGATCTTAGGTTAACACATGAAATTGGAATTCTATTGAATGATAAATAATAGTAGCTATAATGATATTTTAGTTGGCAAAATTACTTTACCACAAATTAAGTCATTTCTTCCTAGAAGTAACGTAACATAGATTTTTTGTAGAAGTAACAGCTGGACATAATTATTCAACTAATTAAAACAAATATTTGTTGTCAATTAAGAAGACTATCATTTCATTTCTTTTAGATTATTAGTATTGGTAGATTCTTTTGTTTGTTTCATTTGAAATGATAATGTTGTATGTTTTTCTTTATAGGTATACTACAAATATATGATAGAGACAGTAGTTACAGATTCGTATTTTAAGCAAATTCAATAAGGTAATCTCATATTTTACAACATCAAGATAGGAAGAAGCTTAAACTTTGAGTAAAAGTTACATAAAAACTATTTTGTAATGTGACTTTTGTTTTTTGGATTCTCAGATAAAGAGAAAGACAGAGAGAAGAAGTGTTGTGGATGATGGAGAAAATGGAGAGTTCGAAGTCGAATTGATAATAGTTATTTCACTTGTATCGGTTATATCAACGTCTTCATTTTGTTGTTCTCTTCTTTGATTCAATTTCTAGTATATTTAAAAATGTTGGTGTTTCGTAGATATTGTAACCACGAATTAGAATTTTTTTCTCTCTAACATTTCTTGACATTTACTTTTATGGAATTTGTCAGCAAAATACTGTAATTATTATCAAAATTAAAATAAATTTTTGTGAGTCGCAATGAGTTAAAAAAGAATTTGTTATTAGCCTTAATATTTTTTTTTGGGGTTAAAGTTTGTTTGTAACTTATACATGTAAGCATTTTAAAATTTGTATGAAATAAATGTTATAATTATATCGACAATAAAGAAAAGAAATATGAGCAGAAAAGTAAAAATGAGAACACAAGGATTTAACGT
>JAOTQR010000007.1:12635686-12675791 GCA_025774065.1 Solanum ossicruentum
ATTGATGCAAATTTGACCAAACCATAACATGATTTATTTAAATAGCATTAGTACATATAAAATGTGGGGTGTTACAGTTACCCGGCCTCTTAAACCCCCGAGTAGGACATGGTCAATTTCCAACGTTACATAGGAGAATATCATATACACATATTCTTTTCATCATCATAAAGTTATTCCACTCATAATACATGCATTGGACCTTCAATTCCTCAAGAAACTATAATCGTATATTTTATCAAATACTTGGTGGGTGTGCAATGCTGCTAGTTTAAAATCATGCAATTAAAGAGTGAAATCATGTAAGAAATCTTGAAGTAGATCATCCTTCCAATACTTGGTAATACCATCATAGAATATGCATGAAAACTCTTCATCCAATCTAAAGATAGATCTAAGATTCATAGCTTAAAATATGCTTAAAAGGTCATACTTTTACAAAACCCCACATAGTTCATAGTCAAATTCATAATACAAAACCCATATATAAAATCAACCTAGAAACATGTATTTTAGGTAACAAGGAAGCTTGGATACCATGGGCGAAAGGACTTAATGGTTGAAACCCACATACCTTAGCTTTGGAGAATTTCTTGAAGAAGATTTGAAATGAAGACTTAAAGGTTGAATGAAAACCTTACGATCTGGATAGATTTAGGACTTGAATTTAGGGTGAAATATTTGTCTAAGTATTTGAGAGATTATTGGAGAATGTCTTGTATGATATGAATGTGAAATGTGGCTAAATATAGGTAATTTAATGCATGGGAAGGCTTAGGCCCAAGTCCCAAAAGCCTTGGACCGAATAAAAATCACTGGCAAAAAAATACACACGTCTACGTCTGGTTCGCAATGCAAACCTATCATGGAGGAAAATTTTACATAGGTCAGTAACGACTGCACATCACGACATCATCGCGGCATCAATTCTAGAAATTGAAATTTTGGAAAAATGAAATTGCAATTCATTTGCTCTAAAATCAGTGTTAGACTCATTCCCCACTCAATTTGACCCTTTAATCAACAATACGAAGTTGAATTTTTGATATCACGCACGAATTTTAAGATATATAGAAATTACAATTTTATGTACTTCCGAGGCACATTTTTTAGCACTTTTTGGGGTCGTTTCAAGAATAATATATGTGGCTACTGCTATTTTACTAGTCTATCTGTCCCCAATAATTAATTCTCATTGACCACGTCCTATAGGGATCATCGAATCAATAGCATCACAATACCAATATGTCATGAGTATAATGATGCATAATACCATAATACATGAACATATGTGAGAATGTAAGGTATTGCCCCTACATCGATAAAAGTGGAACCTAATTGCCAAGGTAGGGCTCTACATTTTATATCATAAGCTATGTGGATACTCTAGTAACCCATATTAGGAAAACATCATCATTCCTACCTTGAAGCATAGTCATGGGACAATGTAATCTACCATGGTCCTCTATGTGCTAAGTCAACATCCCATAATGAAACACTCCAAATTGTGCTTCAAAAATGCTCATAATCCTAATTACCATATATCTCAAAATCAGTGCATGATATTGAAAATTCGATTTCATATTCTTGATCGGGGGAAAATTGAGTGGTGGATGGGTATAACCCGGAACACCACAAAAACAGATAAAAATCATAAAAAGTCACATTAACTCATGAAATCCTTTATTTTAGGAATCAAATGTGTTGTATTTTGATAGTACATCAATAACCTTATTGGGGATGACATGCCCAATCACCTAGTTGAGGGGTGGCATACCTCAGTCACCTTTGTGGGGGATGCCATACCCAATCACCTAGTTGCAAAGTGACGTGCCTTAATCACCTTATTGAGGGGTGACATGCCCAATCACCAAGTTGAGGACTGTCGTACCTTAATCACCTTGTTAGGGGGTGACATACCCCAACCACCTTGTTGAGAGGTGACATGCCTTGGATTCTAAGTAGTAGCTCACTTGGTGTATGTTGATTATGGTCTCTTCCCATCTGTGATACGTACTATGCAAGTTATATGATTTACAAATATGTTTTACTTCAAGCATTGCTCATGCATGCCATATTGATATTATGCTTATCCATTGCTTATGACTATGCATTTTGACTATATTGGCTTATGTCTTGTTGCATTGCATCCTACATACTTAGTACATTCAAACGTACTAGCGCATACTCTATGCCTATATGATATTACCATGTAGGGACCATAAGCACCCCTCGATCATCCTCCACATGGCTAGTTTGGTACTTCGAAAGATAAGCTTTGGTGAGTCCTTAATTCCGAGGACACTATTTATGCTACTCTTACTATTTGATATTCCTTTATAATGAACACTTGATACTATGAGGGTGAGTCCAGAAAGTGTGTTGGCCCCTGCTCCATTCCATGTTAGAGGTGTTGTTAGATAATTGATCTACTTATGCTATGAGCTTGACTCTTTTGTGCTTTTATAAATATCAAAAACTTTCCTTAGTCTCGTTTCTCTTATATATATCTCTTGTGTTGTTTATTTTGCTTACGTGACCAGGGATGTGTGAATGATATTTTAAGAGGCTTGTTTATGGTCCCTTCAGGTTCCCATTTTTCGTGGCACGTCTACGCCTTGGCTTAGGTCGATACAAACTTGGTATCAGAGTACTAGGTTGTTAATGGTCCTAAGGATCCAACACACCGGGTTGATTAGAGTCTTATTCATGGTTGTGAAGCATGCCACAACTAGGAATGGGAGACTATAAGGCATTTTAGGAAATGCTTCACTTCTTCATGGTCTATATCGTGCTTGAGATATGAGTGTAAGGGTTTTTCCCCCTAACAAATGCTTTTTCCTCTTCTACATCGTGTCAATTCCAAAAGGGAGACTAAGGAGAGCCCGTACACCCAAGGAGCAATCAGCCCCTCCCGTTCAATTTATTTCTTTGCCTTTTTGACAATAAATCAGAATTCTCTCGCTCCTTAACAACCTCAAGGTGGAGGGGTAGCCCAACATGAATTCCGAGATGCTATTACAATGTTGGATTTTGCTATGACCAACCAAATTCACTAAGTGGTCCAAGCCCCTCATGCTTCCACTCTGGCTTCTAGAGTGAGGAATATCACTAGAATGAACCCATTGGAGTTCCATGGAGATATCACTAGAATGAACCCACCGGAGTTCCACGGATCTAAGATAGATGAGGATCCCCAAGAGTTCATTGATGAGGTATACAAAGTGCTATCTATTATGGGGCTCAATTTGGAGGAGAAAGTGGAGTTTGTGGCCTACTAACTGAAAGGTGTGGCCCAAATTTGGTTCACCCAATGGAAATTGGAGAGGAGAGATGATGATGTTATTCCTTGAGAGGAGTTCAAAGCCGCATTCCTCAATCGGTTCTTCCCTATTGAGATAAGTGAGGCTAAAATGATAGAGTTTATGAACCTTAAGCAAGGTTCCATGAGTGTGAGGGAGTATGCCCTCAAATTCAACCAACTCTCAAAGTATGCCCTATAATTGGTTGTCGAGCCGAGATCAAGGATAAACAAATTTGTATCAGGAGTGTCCAACTTGGTTAATAAGGAGTGTCAAACTGCCATGTTAGTGGGTGATATGGATTTGTCCCATCTTATGACATACATCGAGCAATGAGAGGGAGAAAATCTTAGAAAAAGAAGAAGTGGTGAGTCCAAGAGGGCTTATTTTGATGGTGGGTTCCAAGGGTGGCCGATTCCCTCAAGGCCACAAGTTCCAAGGCCAGGGTCTTCCAATGCTCCTAATAGGAGATTTGCTAATGATTATCCAAGATTTCAAGGTGGTGGTGGTGGTGGGGTGCCTAACCCTATGTGTCAAAGATGTGGTAGAAATATAATGGCCTATGTTTGAAAAACTGTAGTGCTTGCTATGGCTATGGTGAAGTAGGTCATAAGTTGATTGATTGTCCTCATACTCAAAACAAAGGTAGAGATGGTTGTCCACAAGGTCAAGGTGCAAATGCGGAGCAAAAGGGAGGAGGATGCCAACAAGGAACTTCAAAGAGGTTCCCCGAGAAGAGGGGGTGCTCTTGGCCTAGTGAATATCGCTTATTCTGGTCTTTATTAGTGTAACCGCAGTTGAATAAATATCCGCCATAAGGCCCAAGGAACTGCTGGTGCTTTTCGGAGTTGTCTCAACCAAGCAATTCCACTTGAAAGCAATTTAATGAAACTATTGCCCTTTTGTCAAATATCATATCTAAATTCGAACCTGGACTAGGGAAGACTACTCCAAGGAAAAATAGATTCTATGCTCTTAAAGGGAGACAAGGAATGGATGAGGTGCCCGATGTCATCATCAGTATGTTAAAGGTTTTTGATTTTGATGTGTATGCATTGATAGTCCCGGATTACACACTTTCTTTTATTACTTCTTTTGTTGCCAAAAAGCTTCATGTTAGTCTCAAATTTTTGTATGAACCTTATGAAGTGTCAACCTCCATTGGTGAGTCCATTGTTTCTAAAAATCTATAGAAATTATCCCATGTTCAATTGCATAAAATCTTGCCTTATGATTTTGTTGAGAGATATAGTGGATTTTGATGCCATTCTTAGGGAAGATTGGTCGCATGCATATTATGCTTCTATTGATTGTAGAACCTTTAGGGTTAAATTCAAATTCTCTAATGAGCCCATCCTTAAATTGGAAAGTCGAGATGTGGTGGTCAAGGGTAGATTCATTTCTTGCCTTAAAGCCCAAAAGTTGATTTCCAAGGGTTGTCTCTATCATCTTCTGGGGGTTAGGGATGTTGAGTCCAAAGTCTTTCCTATTGAGTCGATTCCAGTGGTCAATGAGTTTCTTGATGTATTTCCCAATAAGCTTCTTGGTGTTCCTCGCAAAAGGGAAATAGACTTTGGTATAGACCTCCTTCTCAATACATAACCCATTTCTATTCTCCCTTTCCGTATGGCCTAGGCAGAATTGAAAGAGTTAAAGGAGCAATTGATGGATTTGTTGGAAAGGGGTTTCATAAAGCCTAGTAAGCCACCTTGGAGTGCACCAATGTTGTTTGTGAAGAAAAAGGATAGTTCTCTTAGAATGTGCATTAATTACCGGTAACTTAATAGAGTCATCATAAAGAACAAGTACCCTCTACCAAAGATTGACGACCTCTTTGATCAACTTTAAGTGGCTAGTCACTTTTCTAAAATTAACCTTAGGTCCTGGATTCAACAAGTGAAAGTGAGGGAGTGTGATGTTCCCAAGGCGACTTTCCAGATGAGGTATGGGCATTTTGAGTTTGTTGTTATGTCCTTTGAGTTGACTAATGCACTAGCTATATACATAGATCTCATGAATAGGGTCTTTAAACCCTACCTTGAAATGTTAGTGGTTGTCTTTATTGATGATATCTTGATTTATTCCCATAGTGAGGAGGAGCATGTGAATCACTTGAGGGTGGTGTTGCAAATCTTTAGGGAGGAGAAGTTGTATGCAAATTATGAAAAAATGTGAGTTTTGATTGAAAGATTTTGCTTTTCAAGGGCATATGGTGTCGGGTGATGGCATTAAGGTGGATACTAAGAAGATGGAGATGATTAGAAATTGGCCTAGACCTTTGACTCCATCAGATATTTAGAGTTTCTTGGTTGGCAGGTTATTACTAAAGGTTTGTAAATGGGTTCTCTTCTACTGCTTCCCACATGACAATGCTGACACAATAGAAGGCAAAATTTGTGTGGACCGATAAATGTGACAAGAGTTTCCAAACTTTGAAAGATAAGATTTTCTCTACTCCTATCTTGTCTCTACCAAAAAGGTTGGAAGAATTTGTGGTGTATTGTGCTACCTCAAGAATTGGTTTAGGGTGTGTTTTGATGCAAAACTGTAAGGTGATAGTATATGCCTCTAGGCAACTTAAGGTGCATGAGAAGAATTATCCCACCCATGATCTTGAATTGGCGTTGTGGTATTTTCTTTGAAAATTTGGCGTTATTACTTGTATGGGGTTCATATTGATGTGTTCACCAACCACAAGGGTCTCTAATACGTGTTCACCCAAAAATATCTAACTTGAGACAAAGAAGGTGGTTAGAGCTAGTTAAAGCGTGCATTATCACCCTAGAAAAGCTAATGTTGTGGCTGATGCTCTATGTAGGGTGTCTATGGGTAGTCTAGCTCATGTTTATGATATTGGCAAAGAGGTGGCTAGTGAAGTTCACATATTGGTTAGATTAAGGGTTAGGTTGGATGAAGTTGGCAATGGTGGTGTAGTGGTTGTTGATGATTCTAAGTCTTCCATGATTAAGGAGGTAAAGGAAAACATCTTGACCACGCCTTACTAGAGTTGAAGGCCTTCGTGAGATATGGTAAACTGGAGGTTTTCTTCCAAGCTGGAGAATGTGCCCTTAGGTACCAAGGTAGATATGTGTGCCAAATGTGGATGATGTGAGAGAATTGATCTTAAAGGAGGCCCATAATTCATCCTATTCCATTCACCCCGGTTCCACAAAGATGTATAGAGACTTGAGGGAGATGTATTAGTGGGGTGGTATGAAGAGGGGCATTACCAAGTTCATATCCGGATGTCACAATTGCCAACAAATGAAAGCTGAACATCAAAGGTCGGGTGGCCTAGCCCAAGATATAAAGATCCCTACTTAGAAGTGGGAGGATATCAACATGGATTTTATGGTTAGGTTGCCTAAGACTAGGAAACATTTTGACTCTGTTTGGGTTATTGTGGATAGAATGATAAAGTCAGCTCACTTCTTACCAGTCAAAACCAATTATGGTGTCGAAAATAATGCCAAATTTATATACATGAGTTGTTTAGATTGCATGGGGTGCCCTTATCTATCATTTCAGATCGTGGTGCTCAATTCATTTCTCACTTTTGGAGGTCCTTCCTAAGAGGTCTTGGTACCAAGGTTAAGCTTAGTACGACTTTTCATCCTCAAACATATGGTCAAGCCAAGAGCACTATCCAAACTCTTGAGGATATTCTTAGAGCTTGTGTTTTGGAGTTTAAGGGTAGTTGGGATGAACATCTTCCACTCATTGAGTTTGTTTTCAACAATAGTTACCATTCAAGCATTGGTATGGCTCCCTTTTGAAGCTCTTTATGGTAAACGTTGTAGATCCCCAGTTGAGTGGTTTGAAGTAGAAGAGATGACTTTTCTAGGTTCAGGTTTGGTCATAGAGGCCATGCAAACGGTGAGGTTAATAAGCGAGAGATTGAAAATATCCCAAAGTAGACAAAAGTCCTATTCCGATGGGAGGAGAAGAGATCTTGAACTTAAGGTTGGTGATTGGGTTTACTTGAAAGTCTCACCCATGAAGGGTGTGGTCCAGTTTGGCAAGAGGCGGAATTGAGCCCAAGGTTTGTAGGTCCTTATAAAGTTTTGAGGAGATCGGGTAAGGTTTCATATGAGTTGAAGTTGCCTATAGGAATTAATATGGTTCATCCGGACTTCCATGTGTCCATGTTGAGAAAGTGTGTGGGTGACCAAGTGTTATAGTGCCCTTAGATGTTGTGGGTGTTATAGAAGATAATTTGACTTATGAGGAGGTCCCGTAGAGATTTTTGATAGACAAATTAATAGGTTGAGAAATAAAGATGTAGCTTTCGTCAAGGTCCTTTGGAGGAACCAACAGGTTAAAGTGCCACATGGGAAGCCAAGGCGGACATGAGAAAGCGATATCCATAGCTCTTCCACTCTACTCAGGCCAAAGGTACTAACTTAAGTCCCCTATATGATTTCAAGTCTTAAGTTTTAGCCCTTATGTCATTTTGCATGCATTCAAGTTCATGGTAATAAGTTTATGGTGATTTTTAGCATTCATGTTGAGATTTTTGGAAATGATATTTAAATGCATTTGTAGCATTCATGTTATGCTGAAATCTTCATGATTACATCTCTTATGCACGTTTCTTTGGCATTCGGGGATGAATATCCCCAAGGGGGAGATATTGAAATGTTCCAAATTGTGCTTCGGAAATGCCCATAATTGTAATTTCCATTTATCTCAAAATTCGTGCGTGACATCGAAACTCTGACTTTATATTCTTTATCAAGGGGCAAAATTAAGTGGGAAGTGGGTATAACCTAGATTTTAAAAGACCCATAACAAAAAATAATTTTTGTTAAGTTTTCAAAAACAAGTAGCTGTACGCATTTGGTATGCGACGTGGACCCTTCGCAGACCAGTGTTGGTTTTTCCTTAATTTTCTATTTCGGCTTAAGGGCATCAACATCACAACACAATGCCCATTTACACATGAAATATACCATACTTAGCCATTTTTCAACTCTATATCACTCAAAAACCATCTCTAAAACCTCTCCAACACTTTATCAAAATTCCCAACCAAATCCAAGGATTTCAAGCTCACATTAAATCTCAAGAAATCAATCCAAGATTAAAGCCTCCTTCAAAGTTTACATCGAAGAATCCCCAAATTTAGGTATGTGGGTTTCATCCATTGGGTCCTTTCACCCATGGAGCCCAATCTTCCTTTTTATGAAAATAGCATATTTTTAAGTTGTATAATCTATGGGTATCTCTTATTATGGATTATTGATTATAAATTATGTTGGGTTTTTATGAAATATTGATTGATTATGCATGTCTATCTATTTCAAGCTTATACCATGAATTGATTTTGTCTATTGAGACTATGCATGTTTTGAGCCATGAAACTACGATCTATCATAAGATTTGATGATGGATTTCAAGATAACTTACATGAGGGTTTTTCAATATGTTGTGGGTTGATTTATATTGAGTTGTCTCATATTGTTTCACTCTTGAATTGCATCATTTTGAATAAGCATGATGCACCCACCAAGTGTTTGATAAAATGTATTGGTAAGGATTCTCAAGTTATTGATGATCTATTACATGGTTTATAAGTTAAGTGACCTTATGATGATTAAGGGGTTGCATGTATTTATTGAATTCATGAAAAGTATTTATGATTTTGCAATTAGACCACACATTGTTGGGGCGTGAGATGCCCAATCACCTAGTTGAGGGGTAATATACCTCAATCACCTTGTTGAGGGGTGACATGTCCAATCACCTAGTTGAGGGCTGACATACCTCAATCACCTTGTTGGGGGTGAAATGCCCCAACCACCTTGTTGAGGGATGACATACATCAATCACATTACAAAGGGGTGACATGTCTTGGATTCCAAGTAGTAGCTCGCTTGGTCTATGTTGATTATGGTCTATTCCCACATGTGATACGTACTATGCAAGTTATATGATTTACAAGCATGTTTTACTTCAAGCATTGTTCATGCATGTCATATGGATACCATACTTATCCATTTCTTATTATTCTGCCTTTTAACTATATTATCTTATGTCTTGTTGCATTGTATCCTACATACTTAGTGCATTCAAATATACTGACGCATGCTCTATGAGTACATATATTACCATGTAGGGATCGGAGCACCTCTCGATCATCCTCTACATGGATAGTTTGGTACTTCGGAAGATAAGATTTGGTGAGTCCTCAAGTCCGAGGACACTATCTATTCTACTCTTAGTTTTTTATATTCCTTTATGATGAACACTTGATACTATGAGGGTGAGCACGAAAGTGTCTTTGCCCCCACTTTGTTCCATTTTAGAGGTGTTGTTGGATAATTAGTGTACTTATGCTGTGAGCTTGACTCTTTTATGCTTTTATAAATATCAACAACTTCCCTTAGTCTCATTTCCCTTATTTACATCTCTTGTGTCATTTATTTTTCTTCCGCAATCAAGGATATGTGAATGATATGCTAAGAGGCTTATTTGGGATCCCTTCAGGCTCCCATTCGTCGTGTCATGTCTAGGCCCTAGGCTTAGGTCGTGGCACACAAAATACATAATACATATATGTAGCCATGCTTATCATAAATCATCATAAGTCGTCTTAAATCATCATAAATAATATTGAAAAGCATCATCATAATCTTGATCATAGTCTCATTGTTCAAAACATCATGCATAGGACTAGCTTATTTCATACTAGGGTCTTTGGTCGCCTTTCAAAATCCTAAATCTTACCATAGGGACCCCAAGTCAACCTCAAAGTCCTAAATCCCCTACTAGGGTCATAGGTTGCCTCTTGAAATCTTGAATCTCCCCGTAGGGAACCCAGGTCAACCTCAATGTCCTACATCCCTTATTCATAATCATAAGCTCATTTGAAAACTCTGTACAAGCATGATCATGTGATGAGAGATAGGAATATAGCATTGATTCATAAGTATCAAGTTCAAAATCATAAAAATTGAGTGATTACATGCATAATCATTGAATTGATGATCATTTGAATCATAAATGAAGTTACCCATGCAAGGTTTTCATAATCATCATAGCATAATTGAAGACATCTCATATAAATCGAAAGTATTTCATTCATAGTCCATCATATGAAAGTATTCAAATTATAATATTAACATTTGAGATCAAAGTCATGAAACCCTAATTTGATTACCCTTGAAAATAAATGAAATAATGAGAAAATAGGTTAGGATCCATATATGAAGGTATCCATGAATAGATCCCATATGCATTGATGAGATTTGGAAGATTGAAGAAGAATTTGACTTGAAACTTTAGAGTCCATCAATGAATTCTACACTTGAGCTTCATAGAAGACTTGAGAGTGATTTTGAAGAGAAATTTTGATTCCAAGTGTTTGAGGAGTGATTGAAAGACTTAGAATAGGTTAGGATAAGATTAGGAGGGTATTTTAGTCTAAAAACATCCAAAAGAAGCTTAGACATTAGGGAAAGGACCTAAATTTCCTTACCAAAACATATTCGAAAAAAATGGACGGTGTCCTTCAAGACACATTTCACGAGTCGTGATATGCACCACAGCTCGTGGTATACACTTATGGAGTGCAAGGCTTCCTGGGCTAGGGTGGTATGCGCAATATGGACCACTCCATGGTTCTATATTAAATAAAAAGGCAAAGAAATATTTTGAACTTCATGAGTGGAAGGAATCCATGAATGAACGCCTATATATCTCAAGTAGAATCCTTAATAAGAATCTGAAATTGGAGGTTTGAATTAAAGAGCACTAGAGTTTGACCTAGAGAGGATCCTTGGAGAAAATTATAGCGTGAGAAGTTTTCTTAATTGGGGTGAGAGTTGAGCGAATGAGAAATTAGATAGATAGGAATCTCCAAATTTCACTTAAAATAATCCAAATCGACGTAGTGTAGAAGTTCAATAGGATGGGCAAAGACTAAAATTACCCTGAGAAATAATTGTTGTCAGTGAACATGAGGGTCATCTATGGACCGCAGTGCCTTTTATGATTTGTGAAACCTTCTTCGTAAAATGTCTTACAAAATTCCAAGTTTAAAAATTCTAACCACGACCCCACTTCTATTATCTGTAAAACAAACGACAGACTATTTTGTCCATTTGTAGAATAAATGTACTAAAAACCAACCCTCTGAATCTCATCTACAAAATTCAAAATTATGGCTAGTGAATAAGTCTATGGTTCATAAAACACCTCTATAATCCACAAGTAATGAAATTGCCAATCTTAGAATTGAACAACAAGAACCCTTTTATACCCGTAGAAAGTTATATGATCTATATAAAAGCTTTTGAGGCTTGCATTTCAAGATCCTCTTCTGCGAGCCTATACTACGACCCATATTTTCTTTTATACCTCGTAAAAATGGTTTTGGAAAAAGGTCACTTGAAGTCCCAAATTTTTTTCAAACTTTCAGGGCATTCCCCAGTCTGACGAGGGAGGCAACAACAATAACAGCTCCATTCAAATGACTCCATCCAAAAAATAGTCAGACTCAGACTCAGCATTTGGCGATAAGTAGGACATAAAGTCCTCTACCACACCACGCAGACATCTCCATCACCTCCAGATGCTCTCACCAGTCGGTGGTGTGTTGCGAACATACAAGATATCTACATAGATGGCGTACAGAGTAATGACCAGGGTAAACCAGCCTGCTCCATTTATGAGGAACCCCAAACCATTTCTTTTGGATTAGATAGTATCCCAAGGAGGTACAGGATCCAGTGGCTGACCAAAGCACCAGGGAGGTACTTCCTGACCATGGTACAGGAATTCCATTTAGGACAGCATCAGCAGATACAGGATCCAGTGGCTGACCAAAGCACCAGGGAGGTACTCCCCGACCATGGTACAGGAATTCTATACATCATACACCGCCATAGTTCGTAGCACTCTTCCCAAGGGGAAGAGGACCCTCGCTCAGCATAGATTGACACATACTAAAGTCAGGGGCTGACAGGTGGACATCTTGGAGACCACCATCCGCCACATGTTGTTTGGGCACAAGTTCCCAGACCTCTGATCCACAACAAAGTACGATCGCAAATTAGGGCATACCAAGGATGTACGTCAGATGAGAAACCATATCCATAGAGCTGGCTTGATGAGATAGGTAGCAGAATTGATAGTTGAGCAGGGCTCAAACCCTGCATGGATAGCCACTTCTTCGGAGCCTATTGTGAAGGCTTCTCTCAGTTATCTTGCCAAATTTTAGTGGGCAATTGCGAGGTCAAGGATTTTCCTGAAGCTTGCAGACAACACCTTGATGCCAGATAGTGCGATTCTAGTTGCCAATATCTTGGCTAGCTATGAGATAGATTGCGCCAGCCTTCTCGCAGATCAGATCCACGAGGAGGCATTCAAGAGGTCTACCTCCATCCCTTTTCCTTGCGTGATGTATAGAATTTGTCTAGAGCCAATGGGTGAAGATTCTACATTAGTTGGACTCATTAATTAAGGTCCAGCAAACTTTAGATGCTAGCCTGATTAAGGCTGAGAGAACCCACTGGCACTTTATTGAACACCGCACTAGCGACCTCCTATGCCCAAGATGTTCATGCTAGAGCCACCTCCTAATGTTCCACCCATCACTACTATTGCTACTACTACAGAGGAGACGACCCCATAGATTGAGATAGATGTGGAGAAGGGGCCCAGTACTACTACTCCCTCACCATAGGCCACTCCTACATAAACAGCACCTACTATTATGGTTTACATGTCCACGCATCCACTCAGGACATTACACAGTGAATGGCCCACACTAAGTCTCAATTGACTCACTTAGTTTAGCAGATCAGGCCCTGAATCTGCCAGGTTATTACAGAGTCAGATGGACACATACAGGCATTCACAGTTGTTGATATTTAGGATGGACTTTTAGTCATGGATGCCCACATTAAATGCTTTTGAGTTGAGGCTCCAACAGAGCTTGAGTACAGCACGACTAGCAGATATGATGATCCTACAGATGGAGATCCAGCAGCTCTAGGCTGACATGACAACAGCTTTGCCCATACTGCTTGCATTTCCACAAACTGCGCCCTCGATATCGATGGTGGATTTATTTGCTACTGAGGAGCCTATATAGCCTTCTCACAAGAAGAGGCCTCGTACATATGAAGATTTAAACATAGTGAGGTTGCATGTGGGGCTGACAGAGGAGCAATAGCTAGAGCTTGTCATGGGACAGTCGAGGCAGGAGGAGGAGATACAACAAGCTCGAGAGCTTGAGAGGGTGAGGGGTGCTGACTCCTCCGGTCTTGGCTCTACCACTGAGGATGCCACCACATAGGTTGAGGGTGGCCAAAATCAGCCATACATTGGCGCTTAGGTTCCCAGGTATGTCTTTTTCACTCCGGTACTTTATTTTGCATTTTTGGTGTACATTGAGGATAATACACCTCTTTTTCAATAGGGTGTTGATAGTCTAGGCATCAGTGAAGTCGGAGTAGCCTTGGCCTATAAATACCCCAAAATTTTGAATCCTAGGAGTTTGTTTGTTTGTGTTCTTTTTCACCATGGATATTTAATTTCTGTTAAACCGACATGTTTATGATCTGTAGGTAGTATTGGTAGTATATAGTATGATGTTTATGGCATATATGTATTTTTGTGCTTTTTTGTGAAAAATGATATCCACTAAATTTTTTGTTAGTTAGTTTAGATAGTGACCATGCATATCTAATTGTGTTGATAGTGCTTGTTCTTATAAGTGAGGATAGAATTGAGACAAAAAGTATGATCGGAGAGTCTGCATTGGTAATGTAATCAATGCCATATGAGTGTGAGCTTACTTTGCCATATTAATGTATTGTGTTTCAGCGCAGAACTTTCCCTGCTACTCTAACTTAGACTATATGTTAGTTAGTTAGGAAAGGATCTTAGGTTGTTGTTAATAATAGTCTACTTAGCCTACATAACCAACCATGTGTGAAAAATTCCTTGATCCTAATGTTTGAGCCTTACATGTAACTTTTCTTTGTAAAAACCTAAGTAACCTAGCCTTATTAGATGTAAAATCATGAAATTGGCCTACTCCTTCCTTGAACATTGTTCACCTTCATTGAGGCAAAGAGCCTAAGTTGAGGGTGGCTACCAAAAGTGCCCATGGTTCCTAGGTTGGATATTGTGCACCTCGACTCAAGCCAAAAGCCTAAGTTGAGGGTGGCTGGTGTAAGGTAAACATAAAATGAAGGGGAAAAGTTAGTGATACATGGAAAAGTTGAAAACAATATGTACTGGGTGCAAGAAAAATGAGTGATTCCTTAGCAATGAATTAAAAAGAAAAATAATGTGCAAATACAAGGTAAAAAGCTGAAAATGAAAATAAAGCACCCAGAAAAGCTTGAAATATAGGAAATGAAGAATGAGCTAAAAAGTAATAGTGTTGGTATGGTGAAAATGTAGAAAAATGCAGTGTCAAGGAGGGATTTTAGTCACTATGTTCCCAAAACATCATACCAAAGCCACTTGAGCCTACGTTATAAGTCAGTAAAGTCCTAAAGTGATCCTAGTTCGAGTAGTCAAAGGCCATAGTCATGAGTATAAGGACAAGAATATGGTATTGAGTATGATCTTCGTGTTTTGTGAGAGTGAATGAATTTGCATAGTCCCATGATTATACATGAAAACATCATCATAAGCAAGATATAGGACTTTTTTCTATGAGGACACTTGCATTGCATTGTTAACATTAGACTAGTTCAGTGATTGTGGCTTGTTGAATACTAGCTCACGTGGCATAGTTGCATTGTCACATACATTAATCTATATTGTTTTGCTTACTGGCTATCTAATATGTTTTGAAAGTGGTGTGGGTATCTTTGCTTGAGTTTGATATGATGTATGCCATTAAATTGAGGTCTGTGTGTTATTATGCTGCTTATGTAGATTGAGTTTGTTGCTTGAGGAAAAGCAATAATTTTAAGTTGAGGGTGTTCAGATGCTGTCAAAATACAATACTTTTAATGCTTAAAACTTGAAATTTTGTGTGTTCTCAATGCGATGTTAGCAGTTATGATGTGCTTTATGTTTGTTTTGCAGGATTTTAGGGTTGCCACTATTCTTTGGGCAAAGTGTGTAGAAGTTACTGAAGTTGAAGTTCCACGATTCCCTTTATAGATCGTAGAGGATTCTATAAGCTGTAAAGCTAGTTTTGCGTATAATTCCAATGAGTTGTGTATTTCTAAAGTTAAGTCTATCAACATAAACACGAGTCATAGAAGACTTTATGAGTCATAGACTTATTATTGTTCCCTAAGGATCAGAAGGTAGGGATTTGGTGAAAAACATCACATGAAACCCCCTACAGGCTGTAGAACTTCATACGGGCCGTAGAGGGGAGTCGTAGAAGACAACCCCAGAATTGAAGTAGCAGTCCACGAAAGCCCGATTACGAGCTGTAAACTATTGCTGACCTAGATATTCTATTTTACTTTGATTTTGTATTTTAGACACTATAAATAGGTTTTCTAGGTTATTTTCCAGAGAGAATGAAGGTGGAAGAGTAGAAGAACATTAGAGAATTTGAGAAACACTTGTAAAACTTTATTTTATCTTTCAATTTCAATCTTGCGATTCTCATTGAAGAGTTTAGATTTTCATGCTTAATTCTCTTATGTAAGTGCTCAATTATGTTATTCAAATTCATAAGTCTTGCATTTACATTGATCATGAGTAGCTAAATCCACAACTAGGGTTGTGGGAACCATGAAGAACTAACAAAGTAAAATTGGATAATTCATAATTCTTGAAAAGTGTGAATGCATATGTTGATTTATTCTCTTCGTACTGAATGCTTTCTAATGGTAGCCGACATTAGAACCTTCTGAGTGTTTGAAACGACCCCAAAAAGTGCTTGAAAATGTGCCTTAGAAATGCCCATAATCGTAATTTTCACATATCTCAAAATATGTGTATGATATCGAAAATATGACTTTATAGTCTTGATCGGGGGAAAATTGAGTGGAAAATGGGTATAACCCTGATTTTAGAGAAATCGTAGTAAAATTTGATTTTACCAAGTTTGTGCAAAACAGTGAGGGTACGTGTTAGCTCCACGATGTGAAGCCATCGCGGAGCAGTGTATTTTGTTGTCAGTTTTCTTATTTCGATCTAAGGCTTTGGGGTCTTGGGCCTAATCCTCTCCATGCGTAAAAATACATATACTTAGTCATTTTTCAACTCTATATCATTCAAGACATTCCCCAAAACCCTTTCTAACACTTAGACAAGTATTTCACCCAAAATTCAAGTGCCAAAACTCATTTTGAATCTTAAGAATTTCACTCAAGCTTCAAGTCTCCATTTTCAATCTTCAACAAGGAATTCTCCAAAGTTAAGGTATGTGGGTTTCAACCATTAGGTCCTTTCACTCGTAGTGCCCAACCTTCCTTTTTATATAAAATGCATGTTTTCAAGTTGATTTACTTATGGGTATTATTTATTATGAATTATGACTTTAAACTGCATTGGGGTTTTATGAAATATTTTTCAACTATACATGTTTTGAGTTATAAATCTAAGATCTATGGTGAGATTTAATGAGGGGTTTTGAAGTATCTTGTTAGAGGATGTTACCATATGTTGGTGGGTGGATTTACATTGATTTTTTTACATGTTTTTACTCTTGAATTGCATGACTTTGTACTAGCATTACATACCTGCTAAGTATTTGATAAAATGTCTTTTTATGGATTCTTAAAGTTTTAATGATCTATTAGTAGATTTATGTATCAAGTGACTTTAAGATGATTTTGGGATTTCTAAAGATGTGTTTAATTCATGCAAATATTGATGATGTTGTAAAGCCGGATTAAGCTCTTTTCTTAAAGATTATACCTCTTGTGAGCCTTCGATGTTGATGTTAATACAAGGGTAATGTTTGATGGTGATCTAATCTTGTTTTGAAGTTGGGCTCACCATTAGAGGTCAAAGATGTTTAGAGCTACTCACGTCATGTTCCTATATTACTTACGAATTATTAATACTATGATTACTTTACATATATTTCATGGGACTAAATTTAGCACCAATGGATTGAAGGAGTGCTCTCTTTCCTTGAACTATGTGCCACCATAGGATGAGGTTTTACCCTTGCTTTACTAGTGGATCCATTTAGTACATTTCCTCTTGAAATCATTTCCAAAATGTGACGGGCTCCCATAAGGAAGGTTACTTCTCCGAAATGGGACTAGTTCTCATAAGAGGAAGTTACTCATGAATCCTTTCCAAGATGGGACGAGCTCCCTTAAGGAGAAGTATGGTTTACCTTGGCAAGTAGACCACCTCTTTACCGGTGAGGGGTAATCATTGTGATTCCAAATTGTAGCTCGCTTGGTCTTATTCTATGTTGGTTGAGGTCTCTTCCTACACTTATGTATTATGATCTAACAAATTGAATGATTTGCAAAGCATGATTTACTTAAGCATTGATCATATATGTCATATTGTTATTATGCTATCTATTGCTTATCATTATGTATTTTGACTATGTTGCCTATCTCTTGTTGCATTGCATCCTACATACTAAGTACATTCAAACGTACTAACATATGCTCTATGCCTACATAATGTTACCATGTAGGAACCAAAGCTCCACTTGATCATCATCCTCCTCCGCGTGGCTATTAATATATATTCAAGCAAGTTGGTGAGTCCTCAATTCCGAGGATATACTTCTCTTGATTTATGCTATGTATTGACTCTTCTTATGTTGGAAATTTATGATTATGAGGGTGAGGCCAGTTGCTTGTCTTAGCCCCTGCTAAGTTCTATGTCTAGAGGTTTTGTTGGACAAGTTATATATTATGCTTGATTTTTGACTCATCTGTGTTATTTAAGTACTAAACTTTCTCTCTTAGTCCTAATTTCCCTTGTTTATGTTTTCTCTTATTGTTTATTTTTGCTTCTGCGACCAAGTATATGTGTATGATATGCTAAAAGGCTTATTTGGGGTTCATTCGAGTTCCCCATTTGTCGTGTCATGTCTAGGCCCTAGTTTAGGTCGTGACAGTGCTACTAATTGGACCAAGGTAGTAATAAATAGGAAAATGAATTAATTAATAGGATTCGATCAATATTTCTCATCTAATGAATTGAACTAGGCCAAGGGGATGTTGTACTAGAACAGTAGGTAAGGATTAGTAATGTCACACTACTGGGATGGACCAAATCACATAGTGAAATTTGCCTCTCCCTAGGGCAAAGGGTTTGGTAAACTTAACTTTCCCTTCTGCATGCTACACAATGGAAAAGAATTTGATTATTTGGTAATATTGAGCTAGGGAATCATGGAGAACACAATATCCTAATTTCTCTTCATATTGATTTAAAAATTTTCTTAGCTTAGAATTACTTTCAATTGTTATTATAATCCCCCCCCCCCTCTTTGGAGAGATAAGTTGGTTAATCAACCCAGATTGCATTGAATTCTTCTAAGTCTATCATATTCCTTATGGATTTGATCCTAACCTTGATTAGGTTATATATCTTGACAACGATCGTTTTAGCCTCAAAAAGGAGATGTAGCTTGGACGGCATCCAAAACCCATTGAGTTCACCATTGAGTTCATTTATGGTGAACCTTCTATGAGACTTACTATGGAGGAAAGGTGAAGTTTAGTAGGGAAAAAGGTTTACATCAAGTAGTGATTATCAAATTTTCATATAAAAAACCAATGTTATCTATGTTATGAAAGTTTTTACTAAAGCAATTTAATGTTAAAGGAAATTGTAATATTAGGCAACTTGATTTTTGTCACCTATTAATCAGATTTGATTGATCTATATGAGAATTTTGTATGTGTTTTGTCAAGTTCTTATGGATATTTTAAGTGTGATAGAGAAGAGTATTTATTTAGAAATTTTCTATGGACACCATCATTCAATCCCAAGGAAGAAACACCTAAAGCTTGGTATGGATTTCATTGCCAGAGTTACCAACAGATCTCTTTGTGAGAAGGTCCTTATTATCAATTGTGACTCTTGTAGGAAATCCTACTACAATGGATAATGAAACTCAAGATTGCACCAAGCCAAGTACAACTAGGGTTAAGGTAATCATAGACTTACTAAACAAACATCTAAATCGGGTAACATTACAATTCTTGGAGAAAGATTCGGGTAGAGTTATGAACATAATCAAAGAATTATCTATGACAATCTTCCACTATATTGTAAACATTAAGGACATGAAGAAAATAAATGTTATTTGTTAACAGGGAAGACATTGTCTCAAGATGGTCATATAGTGGACAAATATGGGCGAATGCAACTGGATTTTGAAGCTAACAATATGGAATAATTAAAGGGGATGCGCATGATTTTTTGAATTCAAAGATAGCTTTGAAAAAAGATATGAAAGAAACAATTGGTGATCTAAATGTGGGACAAAACTTGGTTGGGAATCATAATTTTTTGGCTACTGTTGAGAATAAAACTAGTGTAGTTGACGAAGTTTTAAAGCTACTTACAGGTCCTAACAAAATTAGGATTGATACTTTTGTAGGTTCAACTCTTAAAGCTACTTGTATTGGCGAGGAAGCAGTAAAAAAGGTTGCACACCAGCAGATAATATCATAAGCTTCAAGGTTGATGAAGAATAATTCTTCTCAGACCACTGAGAAGAGTGTGGTTCTTAGAGAGCAAGGTGATATAGGCACAGGTTCAGGTGTTGTTGTACCTGTAAAAATAACAAAACCTCATGGGTTGAATAATCTTTTGATGCAGCAAATACTATTTTTGACATTGGGAATTCGAATAATGCATCCTTAGATGAGGTCCCCCGACATAATGACAAATTAGTACATCAAGTGAAGAAAATTATAACTGCAATTGCTATGAATATAAGGAAGGCGACTGATGGTTCAGTGAAATATTGTTGGGCAAGGATTTGAATAGAGGGAGAGAAGCAAGGAGTAAAGAGAATTAGAACATGGTTACATGTAGAAAGGCATCATCTAATGTTTCTCTAGGCTCACGAAGAAATTTTACAAATGACTTATCATGTTCGAATAGCTTTGACACTTTCTTGATACTAGAAAAGATGATAATGTTATGGCTCCGATATTACACGTTTCTTACCCTATGTAAATAAGATAATTCAAGAATGTCAGGCTACCATGGTACTCAAATCCAATCTAATAATAAAGTCACTCATAGTCACAATGAATGCCTTAGCTCACGAGGTCCATTCAAAATCTATGAAGCTGGTTGTTGAAATTCATGATAAATTTACACATCACCTATTTCACAAAGGAAATGATAAATATTTAATGAAAGGTACATCATCACCTTCTTAAACTAATCTCACAAAGGATTTAAGTATTTTATTGGAAAAATAGGGTGAAATGAGTGCTCCTAGGTGGGATGGTTTTGTTGATGAAGAAGAGAAGGTTTCACCTCCTTTTTTAGATGTCAAATTATGCCCACAAGCTCTAGATTTTATGCCTAAAAAGTGAGATTGCAAAGAAGAATGAACCTGAGGTTGTAGCATCGGAATTTAGTCCCACTAATGATTATGCTATTGATATGGACAATGATTCTTTTGATGAGGATGAGGAAGTGCTAGATGAATGCTTTGATAAAGTAGATAGGGTTGGGGAAATCTCACATAAGCATCAAAGAAGTTGAAGCAACAAAACCAAAAAGAAGAAAGATGGTAGGCAACACAGTTTGGATGGCAAAGTGACTGGAGAGTTCGTTCCAAGGCATCTACCAATTTGACTGGTAAAACAAAATCATATAGCAGTGTCAATAGATTCAAGAATAACTAATAAATCTAAGAAGAAGTGATGAACTAGCAAGTTGTGTTTGACAAATTTGAAGAAGAAGATAAGAATAAAATACTTCAGATTACTTTAGATGGGCGATCTATATTTTTTAATCTATATATTTGTAAAAGGAAGGTGGATGTTGATAACTCAATTTTCTTCTTGGCTTTTACATATTATAATTGTTTGAATATCCTTATTTGTAATATCATGAAAGAGTGTATTACAAATTCAATGATGGTCTTAGAATACCTAGTTCTTTCTTGTTCTTATTTTATTTAGGCTTGTTAATTAGTAGAGGTTCATTACCTTAAGAGGATTAGTAGGGGAAGGCCTAGCCTCCCTACTTGTACTTTTTCCAATTGAGAATTTTTATATTTATAAAAAGTCACTAGACAACTTGTCTAGCAGTATAAAGTTCATTTAAAAAAAAAGAACATAATAGAATTCAATGGACACTTTATCTTTGAGCACTTAAAATGTGGAGAAAGTATTTATCAACTTTGTATATAAGGATGTCTAATGAAAAAGGTAAAAGAATATTTAACTACTAAATAAATGAGGAGAAAGAGTGCATTAGCAAAACAAAAAATAAAAGTATGAATAAAAAAAGCAAAAAAGTTTTCTAACATTTTCCAAGAGATGAAAAAGGTCAAACATAGATATCTAGTCAACTTTTTAGATGAGATTCAACAAAAGGTGTCATTAAGTCTTGACTTTATTTTTTATGGCTCTTTGACTAAGGAAAGGGTCAAAGTCATTTAAAAACTCAATTAAGTTAATTTGAGATTAAATTACAAAGATTAAAAACTTTAATGTGTATACTAAAATTTTCTTCCTATTTTAAATTTCAAATTTTGAAAATTTTTCCTTTATCATTATTTTTTAATCTTACTCTTTTTTTCTTTATTTTTTCTCTCTCTCCCTTCATATTTTTTTCTCC
This sequence comes from Solanum ossicruentum, assembly GCA_025774065.1. Taxonomy (NCBI): domain Eukaryota; kingdom Viridiplantae; phylum Streptophyta; class Magnoliopsida; order Solanales; family Solanaceae; genus Solanum; species Solanum ossicruentum. Next base: position 12,657,715 of record JAOTQR010000007.1, read on the forward strand.
CTTCCTCCGTCTTCTTATTTTTCTTTCTATCTTTTTGTAATGGCCTTGTTGGTCATTTTTGAATTTATCTGTAAAAATTATTATTTTTCCCTTTCGTAAGTTGCTTTGGACCTAATTTGGGCTATCTGTATTGTTGGAACTAAAATACTAAGTTTTAAAAGTTGAAAATATGATTTTTGGAATTTTTGGAAGCTTAAGTTGCTGAAAAAGTGAGTTTGTTTATCATTTTGAGTTTCAAGTGTCAAATAAGAAATTTGTCAATTCTATCAGCTCCGGAATATCAAGTTTGGCTAGGAGAAGTTATAGAATTGAATTCTGAGTTACAATGAAGTTTTTAGACCTCAAAAGTTGCATTTTTAGTTGTTTCCAAAGCCAAAGTTTGACTTTGTTCAACATTCACAGTTTGGAACCTCGAATTGAAATTTTGATAGTTTTAGTAGTTTTGGATAATAAAATTAATACTAGAAATGGTCTCTTCATAATTTTTGGAGTTTTCGAGGAAACTTTTAGTATTTTGAGTTTTAAACTAATTTATGTGGCTTGCATTGTAATTGTTAGAGACCTTGAAATCGAATTCTGACTATTCCATTGATTTTGCATTGCTGTTTTTGGTATAGATACATGTTTGTTTTATGTAATTATAAAAACAAATGAGTTCCTAGGGTCCATTTCGAGTTTGGATTTTAGTTTAGTACTGTTGGTACAAAGAGTTTCCGGTGCAGCTACCTCCCTCCTCCGCATTCGTGGAGGTGTTAATGTTGCACTTCTCTGCATTCGCTGACAAGGTCCCACGTTCATGGAGTTTTGCTCTCCTAGGCTCCACGTTTGTAGACCTCATTCCTGCATTTGCGAAGGTCTTAGCCTCTAGTGCTCCGTGTTTGTAGAGTACACTTTTTACCTGGACAGTATTAAACTCGAGGAAACACCACTTTTATCAATTTTGATGAATTTCATGCTTTTCAGAATGATTTTGAACGAGACTTTTTGGAGATTCTGTTTTTGGTAAGTGTTTCGAACATCATTTTGATTAATTTCCATAACTTTTATCTTGATTTTATCTTGAATTTCATGATTTTGAATGTCAAAAATTGGAGATATTCGATCTATGATTTAAAGACTTTAAATGATGATTTCTCCATCGTTTTGAACTCCATTTTAGTGAGATTTGCACCCACGAACTCCTTTTCTTGCATAGATTTGTAATTGCAAGTCAATTTTCAGATTTGAGAAATTTGAATTTTAGCCCTAATTGTGACCATTTTTCCCTTAAGCCTAATTTGTGCCAAAAAGGGTATCAAAATTCATCTCTTAATGTGTAATATCTATTTTTGATAGTAATTGATCATTTCGGTGATCTTTTGGAGGCTTGAGTTGATTAAAAGATTGTCCGAGTGCGATTTCGACATCGAGGTAGTTTCGGCTAACCTTTTGGGACTGAATAGGAATTATTGGATATGTTCATGTGATAATTGTAAGATTTAGATTGATTCTGGAATAATTGGACTGATATGATAAAATTATGATGGCAATGTGATACCGATTATGCCAAAATTTGAGAAATTTGTGATTCTATTGATAAATCGAGATAAAATCTTGAGAATTGACATACATTACATATAAATGTGATAATATGAGACTTTTAATACTATTTGAGAGAATTATGCGGTAATTTGATGATAATTGTAATACAATTGAGATATTTGGATATATTTTTGGGACTTGAAGAGTCCGATTTTGATGACATTCTGATTATTGACGAGAGAGTGATGATATAAGACTTACTGATGGCATTTGTGGTACTAGCTGATGCACTTGGGATAGCCTTTATAATGTTATGGCTATTATGCATATCATTATCATGTCATATTGCGTATATGTACTCGTACTATGGCATTGGCATGTATACATCTCATATTGAATCTGTACCATTGAGATACTATGATATTTGAAATAGTCATATTATTTTGGCATGCATTGCATCTATATTGCATTGGACCTGAGACATATGTATTACCTGATATCCCCCTCTTGACGCTAGAGCTCATCGAGGTGTCATCGATGCGAGAGTCCTTTGTGATGATGGAGAACTTTTTACCGCGCCAGAGTCCATCGACATGTCATCGGTGCCAACAACCTTCGTGACACTTAGAGAGATTTTGTATATGGTATGAAGAGACCCCCAAGGGTTCTACCTCATAGCTTCAGCTCGGTATATCTATACACCAGCATCAGAATCTGTCGTGATTCCACCTCATGCATCACATTATTACACTGCATATGATTGCATCACTGATTGCTTTTATTATTTGGTCGTATTATTGTATATATTTATATAGTGCACTAACCCTTTCCTTGCAAGCTACAGAATTTTTTGTTATTACATGCTTATCTGATTTCACTTACCCAGTCAGTTGAATCTACTAGGTACATTTTGGTGTACTCACCCCTACTTTGTTTCCTCCACGTAGATCGAGCATAGGGTAGTTGATCTCACTCTATCAAAGTTCTTCTCTATCTATCCAAATCTCAGCGGTGTGGCTCAAACTTTGATTCGTCATGGATCTTTGAGATTTTACTTAGTTGTTTCATTCCAAATATTGTATTAGACATTATCATCATTGTATGTTCATTTGAGACAGCTGTATTTACTCATTCGACTACTTTAGTTGTTCACTCATGACTCCAGATCTTGGGATTCGTACTAAATGTGTGGTTGTTTTACCTTACTTTATTCTCTTTAGTTGGGATGCAATTTTGGATCGTGACAAGTTTGGTATCAACACTTTAGGTTCGTTGAGCTCATGCGTCAAGAGCAGGGTGTCTAGTAGAGTCTCGCAGATTAGTATGTAGACGTCCATACCCATCTTGGGAAGGCTATAGGGTGTTTAATAGGAAAAACTTTCATATCTTGCTTTTGTTAGTGCATTTCTTCATATAACATGTTTTGGAAGTGTCTAATCTATTCCTTCTGCATAGATGTAGATTACTAGATCCCGACGATCAGTGGGAGAGCTCGAGCCAGCTAATATGGCTCCCACTCGTGGGCTAGGCAAGACTCATGATAGGGCCAGGGGTCAAGGACATGCTAGAGGGGCAGCTTCACCTAAAGGACAAACTAGATCAGCTTCTCCAGAGCCTAATTATGAGCGAGAGGGACCTATAGACCCTATTCTACCACCCTCTGCCCCAAATGATGCACCCTCAGTTTAGGAGTTACTTTTGAGAGCAGTGGCTAGATTGGAGGGAGCACCTCCTACCCCAGTGATTATTGATACACCAGTTTCTACACCACTGGTTGTCTCTTCTATATGAATCAGCTATGATTCATGTAGGTTCTTCCTCAGTTCTAGCAGATCCACATATGACTTCTATGGTTCCGTCTCAAACATCGCGGTCAAGTTCTAGGTCACACCTCCAAGGATTGGGTATTGCTTCGTCTATTGCACCTCCTAGTTTTTCTTGTGCCCCTACCTTTTGCTAGTCTTGTTATGTCCACAGCTGAGCAGAAGAGCTCTGAGCGGTTCGTACGGCTAGCTCCCTCGAGATTTGACAGTACCCCAAGTGATAGAGCTTATAATTTTTTATCAGAGTGTCAGGATTGGCTATGTAATTTGGTCATACTTGAGTCGCATAGAGTTTCTTATACCTCCTACAAGTTCACTAGCCTAGCTAAGGAGTGGTGGAGGTCTATTTTGGCTTGTTGAACTATTGGATCTCTAGTCATGATATGGGAGCAGTTCATAGAGGTATTTTTCTAGAGATTCATACCATATAGCCTTCAGGACAGTCACCGAATGGGTTCGAAAACTTCAGCAAGTCCCATGTTAGTTTCGAACTACGAGGCCAGATTCCATACATTGTCCAGAGACACCTTGTTCAGTATCCCTACAGATTTGAGAAGATTCGACAATTTGCTAAGGGATTGGCAGGGTATCTTCAAGAGGCTACAGCTTCGTTGGTTTTGACTGAAGGTACATTTTAGAGTGTAGTAGATCATGCTCATATGACAGAGCGTATTAGGCATGATAGACACAGGTGGCAGGAAAAGGTTATGTCAGTGAGGTCAATTTAGTAGATCCCCACTATGAGATGGGAAGTTCCAGAGGCAGGGCAATCAAGGCCGAGCAGTCCATGCAGCCATCCCCATAGTTGATAGTGTTGAAAGATCGAGGCCTATTCAGACAAGCCATGATAGTTCATCTAGTGTAGCCAGACATGGTGGCTTTTTAGGATAGCCATCTCAAGGGAGAAAGGCTAGGGCTTGCTATAGTTTTGATGAGGTTGGGATTTTGGCTAGATATTGCCCTTATCATGCATCTTCTACACAGGTTTTAGGATCTCATCCAGCTCGTCCATCCTCGCACCAATGGCCAGGGACACATCCCAAGCTATGAGAGGTAGTACCAGAGGAGGTCATGGTATAGGGAGCCCATAGAGCCCATAAGCTAGTGGTCAGCTTAGAGTCTACATATTGTCCCAAATAAAGTTGAGGCAGAGGCCTCTAATGTGATTATCAAAGGTATGGTTCCAGTGTGCCACCGTTCTGCTTCAATTTTATTTGATCCAAGCTCTACTTATTCCTATATGTCAGCCTATTTTGCTTCTATGTTTGATCCTCTTGCCAAGCCTATTTGTGTTTCAACTAATCTAGGTGAATCACTAGTGGTGAATCGAGTATATCAGTGTTGTGTTGTAACTTTTATGGGGAGAGATATTGTTGTTGACTTGATATTGTTGGACATGGTTGACTTTGACGTGATATTGGGCATGGTTGGTTGTTGCCTCATCATTTTATTCTTGACTACCATGCGAAGACCATGGCCTTATCTTTAACCGACTTGCCTAAGCTGGTATGGACTAGAGCACATATTTCATATCCTAAGGGTGTTATTTCCTATATGCATGTCTATCGGTTGATGGAGAAGGGATGCTTGGCATATTTGGCTCATGTTCGAGCCTGTTCTCAAGAGTCACTATCATTGGAGACCACTAGGGTTTCTAGAGAGTCTATAGATGTGTTTTAGACTAACTTACCTGGTGTCCCTCCAGATCGTGATATTGACCTTGCTATTAATATGGAGTCAAGCACTAAGCCCATACCTATTGCCCCTTATCGAATGGCTCCGACTGAATTCAAAGAGTTGAAGGAGCAATTGGAAAATTTATTGAAGAAGGGATTTATTCGTTCGAGTATATATCCTTAGGGTGCTCCTATATTATTTGTGAAGAAGAAGGATGGCACTATGTGTATGTGTATTGATTATCGCCAGCTGAACAAAGTGACCATCAAGAACAAGTATCCTTTGCCTTGCATTAATGATCTTTTTGATTTGTTGCAGGGTGCCTCAGTATTCTCCTAGATTGATTTGAGGTCTGGTTATCATGAGTTAAGCGTTCTGGAGTCTAATATCCCGAAGACAACTTTTAGGATCCGTTATAGGCACTATAAGTTCGTGGTTATGATGTCATTCAGGTTGACTAATGCCCCGGCTACTTTTATGGAGTTGATGAACCGAGTCTTCAAACCCTACTTGGACATATTTGTGATTGTGCTTATAAATGATATCTTAGTTTATTCCAAGAGTGAGGCAGATCATGTTCAGCACTTGACGATTGTGCTTTAGATATTAAGGGAAGAAAAGTTGTATGCAAAGTTCTCAAAGTGTGAGTTTTTCCTCGAATCTACGGCTTTCCTTGGGCATATGGTGACAATAGAAGGTATTATAGTAGATCTGGCCAAGGCAGCAACTGCTCATGAGTGAGCAAGGCCTATTTCTATGACTGAGATTTGGAGTTTCCTTGGTTTAGCGAGGTATTATCGATGTTTTGTTCAGGGATTCGCATCTGTAGCAGCCTCATTGACTAGAATTACTCAGAAGGATGTAGCATTTTAGTGGTCAGAGGAATGTGAGGCAAACTTCCAAACACTTAAGGATTTAATGACCTTAGCACTATTCTTTCCTATCTCGAGGAGGGAGAGCCATTTGTAGTGCATTGTGATAATTCTGGAGTAGGTTTTGGTGGTGTATTGATGCAAAAGGGGAAGGTGATAGCATATGCCTCTACACAATTGAAGGTGCATGACAGGAACTACCCTACCCATGATTTGGAGTTGGCGCCGATTCTGTTTGTGTTGAAGTTATGGAGACATTATCTTTATGGGATGCATTATGAGCTCTTTACTTATCACCGAAGTCTCAAATACATCTTTTCTCAGCCTAGTTTGAAGATGAGACAGCATAGGTGGTTGGAGTTGCTAAAATAATGATATGTCTATTTTATACCACCCCTGGAAGGCAAATGTAGTGGCAGATGCTTTTAGCCAGAAGGCTACTAGTATAGGGAGTTTGGCATTCTTGAGGATTGAGGAGAAGCCCCTAGAATCGGAGGTTCGGTCATTTGCTAAACAGATGGTTCGAATGGATATTTCTCCTCCTCAGAGTATTTTAGCATTTGTCGAGGCTAGATCTTCCTTGTTTGATAAGATTTCTGCTCATCAGTTTAAAGATGCTAGATTATGATTGATTCGTGACAAAGTGTTGAGGGCAAGTATTTATTTTGTGGGCATATTAAGGGTTAATGGTAGAGTTTGTGTGCCTAAGGTGGTAGATTGGGTGAGTGTGATATTAGAGAAAACCCATTGTGCTAGATATTCCATCCATCCGGGCATGGGAAAGATGTATCATGATCTAAAACAACATTATTAGTGGTTAGTGGTTCTGTATAAGAAAATACATAGCTGAGTCCGTGGCAAAGTGTTTGAATTTTCAACAAGTCAAGTATGAGCACCAAAGGCCTGGTGGATTTATGCAGAGGTTACACATTCCCGAGTAGAAATGGGAGCGGGTGACTATAAATATTGTTATAGGTTTGCCCATGGCTTTGGGAAAGTTCGATTCAGTTTGGAAGGTTGTTGATCGTTTGTCCAAGTTAGCTCACTTTCTACTGGTGAACATTAGCTACAGTGTAGAGCAATTAGTTAGCTTGTATATCCGGGACATTGTCAAATTACATGAAGTGCCAGTGCCTATAGTATCAAACAGAGGGTTTGTGTTCCCCTCCCATTTTGGCAGGCTCTATAGTGTGGTTTGGGTACTCGTTTGGATTTGACTTCAGCTTTTCACCCTCAGACTAATAGGCAGTATGAGCGCACCATTCAGATGTTGGAGGATATGCTTCGAGCTTGTGTGATCGATTTTGGGGCCTGTTAGGATCAGTATTTGCCTTTGGCGGAGTCCACTTACAACAACAATTATCATTCCAGCATCCAGATGGCACCATTTGAGGCTTGTATGGCTATAGATATAGATCGCCCATTGGATAGTTTGATTCAGTTTCAGCCAAGGTGTTGGGTGTTGATTTACTTCGAGATGCTAGGGATCGAGTATGATCAATTCAACATAGACTTTCGATAGCTCAGAGTCGCCAGAAGAGCTATGCAGAACGGAGAGTTAGGCCTCTCAAATTTTTTATTGGTGACAGTGTTTGGCTGAAAGTTTCACCCGTAAAGGGTGTGATGAGATTCGGGAGAGGGGCAAGCTCAACCCTAGATTTATTGGCCCATTTGAGATTTTGAGGAGATTTGGTGAGGTGGTCTATGAGTTGGCCTTGCCATCTCGATTATGAGTGGTTCATCTTATTTTCCATGTTTCCATGCTCCGTCGATACATTCCAGATAAGTCCCATGTGATCTTTTATGATTCAATTGAGTTGGGTCCAGATTTGTTATTTAAGAAGGAGCCAGTAGCTATATTGGAGAAGAGTTATCCATTTCTTGACTCAAACGTCGATGCAATCTTTGATGAACTACTTGAGATGAAACTCATTGAGTTACTAGAGATGAAATGACCGAATGAAGCAGTGAAGAGTGATGATCCAAACTACTGCAAGTACTATCAATTAGTTGGCCATCCTATTGAGAAATGCTTCGTCTTCAAGGATAAAATCATAGACTTAGCTTGCGAAGGAAAGATTGAACTTGAAGATGAGAAATCAAGTTCAAATCAAGTCATGATCTGCAATTTTGCAGAAGGATATGATGTCCTAAAAATGAATCTGACAAGAATGATTAAGTTTGGAGATTTTGATCCCGTTCATATTGATGAGTTATTGCCTCTCTTTACACTAAATGATGTGGCTTCCATAAGAGGAGAATTAGCAAAAAAAGATAGAGATCTGGAAGTTCATCTTGATGATTATGGATAGACTCTCGTGACTCATCATAGACGTTGCAAAGCAAGTTTACATAAGGTGTTGACTAAGAAATACATTAGGGGAAAGATGGTGAGAAGGCCCTGAATAAAAAAGCTGATTGTGCACTCAAAGGAGGAGGAAATGAAGGTGCATCAATACCAAGAGTTACATCGACCGATTACATTTTGAGATTATCTAGCAAGCTGGTTCTACACCAAGCCCACATGTGATTGTGCAAAAGCTTGACGCTGTAATATTGACAAGAAGGAAGCAAAAAATGCAACTTTGTCATATCCATCACTCAAAGACCTTCCGCAGTCAACTCCTGAGGCCTAGGACGTATGCATGGCCAAAATTACATTCTCTGATTATGATCTTTTACTTGGTGACACACCTCATAATCACCTTTTATTCATGGTTAGTTTTGTGCATGAGCAAAGAATAAATAGCATCCTAGTAGATGGCAGGTCTGGGATCAATATCCTTTCGATTTGCACAATGAAAGAACTTGGGATCTCAATGACAGATCTTACTGAAAGTCGCTTAATGATCCAAGAATTTAACCAAGGGGGACAAAGGGTCATAGGGATTGTCAAAGTGGACCTCACTATCAGAGAGTTATAATCAAACTATGGATACATGTAATTGATGCGAAGACTTCATATAACATCTTGCTCGGAAGGCCTTGGGTACATGAGAACAAAGTGATCCCATCTACCTACCACCAATGTCTGTATTATGAGGATGGAGTCGTAAAAAGGATTGTTGCAGATGATAATCCCTTCAGCGAAGATGAAGCATACTTTGTTGATGCAAAGTTTTACTTGAAGAAATATGTCACAAAAGCTGATGGCGTTGCAACCAAAGCAGTTAAACACCCAAATAAGAAGGTTGAGGTACATTGGCAAGATCAAAGCTGCAAACAAGGGAAACTCAAAGCTCAGCCATCTAGACAAGGTACCTAATGTAAATGGTGTTTCTTCTTGTAAAGGAAGTACCCATCTTATTAACCTTTGCTTCGCATCCTTTTTGGCCGTTAAATACTTATGTGCTGAGTGGTTTGTATGCGCTCTTTTTTCTTATGCTTAAATATTTCAATCATCACTTACTCTCTACTCTACAGTATGTTTACAAGTTCTCTTAGATATATCCTAGTGATCTAGATCTTATTTCTAATTCTGAGAGGATTGAAATTCTAGCCTAATTATGCCAATATGGGTATCAAAATTCATCTCTTAATGTCTAGTATCTATATTTGATAGTGGTCGATCATTTCGGTGATCGTTTGGAGGCTTGAGTTGATTGAAAACTTGTCCGAGTGCGATTTCAGCATCAAGGTAGGTTCAACTAACCTTTTGGGACTAGATATGTTCATGTGATAATTGTAAAATTTAGATTTTTTTCTAGAATATTTGGACTGATATGATAGAATTATGATGGAATGTGATACTGGTTATGTCGAAATTTGAGTATTGTATAATTCTATTGATAAATTGAGATGACATCTTGAGAATTGAGATACACTTGGTATAAATGTGATATTATGAGACTTGTGATACTATTTGGGAGAATTATGTGGTATGTTGATGATAAGTGTGATACAATTGAGATAATTGAGTATATTTTTGGGACTTGAAGAGTTTGGTTTTGATGACATTTTGATTATTGACGAGAGGATGATGATATGAGACTTATTTATGGCATTTGTGGTACTTGTTGATGCACTTAGCATAGCCTTTATGATGTTATGGCTATTATACATATCATTATCATGTCACATTGCATATATGTACTCGTATTGTGGCATTGGCATATATACATTCTCATATTTCATCTGTACCACTGAGATATTGTGATATTTGAGACAGTCATACTTAGTTTGAGATATTTTTACCAGCGCCATATTTGAGTCCCTTGAGGTATATTATTATTGTTATACATATTGATATTGTGACTTGGTATAAATTACATCTAGATTGCAATGGCCCTGAGATAGACGTATTACCTGATATCTCCCTCTCAGACAGACCCTGCCGAGGTATTATCGACGCCAGAGTCCGTCGTGATACTGGAGACCTCTTTACCAGTACCAAAGTCTATTGAGGTGTCATCCACGCCAACGACCATCATGACACTTGGAGAGATTTTGTATATAGTTTGACGAGACCCCCAATGGGTTCTACCTGGTAGCTTCAGCTTGATATATCTATACACCGACACCAGAGTCTGTCATGTGCACCTCATGCACGCATTCATACACTACATGTGCATTGCATCATTGATTGTTATAATTATTTGGTCTTATTATTGTGTATGTTTATATTTTACACTAACCCCTTCCTTGCAGGTATAGAATTCTTCATTATTACATGCTTATTCGATTTCACTTACCCAATCGTTGAACCTACTGGAGATATTTCGGTGCACTCACCCCTATTTTGTTTCCTCTTTGTAGGTCAAGTATAAGGTTGTTGATCTCACTCTATCAGATTTCTTCTCCATCTTTCCAAATCTCAGCGGTGAGGCTCAGACTTAGAGTTGCCATGGTTCTTTGAGATTTTCCTTTATTGTTTCATTCCAAACATTGTATTAGACATTATCAGCACTGTATTTTCATTTGAGACAGTTGTATTTACCCATTTGCACTACTTTAGTGCTCTTGTACTCATGACTCTAGGTTTTAATATTTCATAGTAAATGTGTGGTTGTTTTGGTTTACTTTATTCTCTTTAGTTGCGATCCAATTTTGGGTCGTGACACTTCCTTCATCTTTATTTTCTTTGTCATCATTGTTACCACCATTATTGCTACTTTTGTTGTTGTTACCATCAATTTTTATCTTTTTATTGTGTTTTTCTTTTTGAAGTTTTTTTATTTTTACAGACTATTTTGCTCTAGTTCTAAAAATTTTTTGAAAAAAGTAAGTCATCGAAAGAAATTTTGCAGATGATTTTTGTTTCAATGACTAACCATTTTATTGCAACAGACTATCTTCTAGTTGCAATAGGTGACCATTGTTAAACCGATGATCCTTTTGTTGCAACAGACGATCATTTTGTCCCTTTTGTTGCAACAGATGATCTTTCTATTGTAACAGATCGCTCTTCTTTTACTATAACACATGTGGTGATAGAAGAAGAGTGATGATTATTACAGGGCAACGGTGATGATGGAAGAGGAGAACAACATTGTGGTGGTGGAGGGGAAAATGAGATTGATAACAGTGGAGGAGGAATAGAAGGAGAGATGATGTCGGTAGAGTAGAGGAGAAGGTGGTGGTGATGACAGCAGCAACAGAAGAGGTGGTGGTGACAACAACAACATCGGAGGAGGAGGAGGTGTTAACGACGACGACGACAACAACAAGGAGGAGGTAGTAGCATGGAGGTGGAGGTAGAGGTGGCGACGGCGACACCGGTATAAGGAGTAAAAAGATGGTGGTGCAGAAGAAGTGGTCATGGGGAGTGGGGTGGAAAAATTAGGATTTTTGTGTAAATAATAAATTTGAGAGTTTTAAAATTAGTGTCAGTAATTATAATCTTAAAATTATCACCTCTACTCAATAATCAAGACTTTAGTCACTTTTTATTAATTTTGAAACTTTTTGGTCGTCTTTTAGAAAATTCTAACTTTTTAGTATGAAGGAAATAAGGTCAAAAATACCCTGAACTATTTGAAATGGAACAGATATACCCCTCCATTATGTTTGGGTTTAAAAATCCCCCTCTATTATATTTTTGGCTCAAAATACCCTTCCGTTAAATTTCTGGATCAAAAATACCCCTCATCCTAATAGAAATTAAAAAGGATGAAAAATATCCTTTGACTACTAGAAATGGAGCAAAAATACTCTTCCTTAGTTTTAGACTATAATTCCCCTCCTTAAAATTTTAAAGTTATTAGTTAAAATATACCTTTTTCATTAAAAAATTCAACCCCAACCTATCTTCAAAGAAATTTTTGTTAGACTTTGAATAGTCCAGATTCTTATTATATTAAAGAAAAAACTTTTATTTATAGTTGGAAATGAATTATCTCTTGAAACTGATATATAAGTATGTAATATTGCTATTATGAGCACAACAATTTCTATACAAGCTTTGTAGGTTCGAAAAATGTGAAGAATGGATCCTATTGAACTCAAGAAACTGATTGAAGGAGGAGGCAACGATTATAACGAGGATAAATCAATGTTATCATTTAGAGATCATCTTTTTTTAGACATTTGCAAGTGAATAACAGTCCCTTCTAAAATGAAAAGGCTAGTCTCAAAACTAATATCAGGGAAGAAAACCTCTTGGGTCCTTAAATGAAGTTTTACGTGGACTGATCATGTGGCTTTTTTGTCCACATAACATGCATGGTGTCATTTTCGTTAGAGATGATTTGTTTTTAAAAAAAAAAATTTAAGGAAGGGGTATTTTTGAATCAAAACCTTACCAAAAGGTATTCTTTTCTCCATTTCTGATAGCTCGGAGGTACTTTAATTTTTTTTTTTTTGTTTCCGTTAGAGAGGGCTATTTTTCAGCCAAAAATTTGATTGAGGGGTATCTTTTAGTCAAAACATAATGGGGGGGGGGGGTATTTTTGCTTTATTTCAAATTAGTTCAGGGGTATTTTTGACCTTTTTTCCTGGTATAAATAGTGAAACGATAATAATCTTTCCTATATTGATTTATTTTTATTTTTCTAACAAAAAAATAGCCAATATCTTCAAAGCTAAATAAGGTTTTTGTTGGGTTGCTCATTGTCTTGCTAGAGCATCTGTTTCTGTGTCTGGTTCGATGGAGTGGAATACTAACCCTCCATCTCTTATTACTGATGTATTTATTTTTTTATTTGAATATTACATGATGAAAGAATCATTTCAAGGAAAAAAAAAGTTGTTGCTTCACCAGCTTTATCCAATAGCTGGCCTTGACAAAGAAAGAGACAACACTACACAAAGAATCTCAAAGGAAGTTGGTTATTAGAGCACAAGGACGTGTTCCTATCCAGTTAGAACTTTATTGTTCTTGAGTTAGAATTGCTATTGTGGTTCCAAAACAAGATCTTGATTACTTTCTAGTAGGAATTGTTTCATATGTAACGAGACTTGGTTATTAAAGAGTTAGGAGAAAGGTTGAGGTAGGAGTACCAAGAACAGTTGCTTAGATTGTACAAGATGATTGTAACTTTAAATTGCTCGAGTTTTTTAAAAAATCCTACTAGAGATAGGTTATGATTTTGCCTCCCTAGTGAAAATTATTTGTGTTGATCCACTATTTATGTCAATATACAACTTTAACACCAAATGACCAAGGTCCTCCTATTACTGTGGCTTATAAATTGTTGTCCGATGTTAAAAACCATTGCCAAATTTCACTTCCATTAGATGGTAGAAGTGAAAGTTGGTAATATTCTTGGAAATCTGAAATCATACAGGGGGGAAAAAAGGTTTAGGACAATCCATCGTATACGTCAAAGTTTGTATAACTCCATCTCACAATTATCAATGTATGACATTTGTTTTCCCCATTTCAGATCATGTGCAACTCAAACATGAAAAAACAACGGTAACATTATTGTGCAAATAAATTTATTTTATTTTGTAGAGAAAAAAGGTTGTTCCAACTACAAATTTGGCATTCGAATCCCCTTTGGAGCCCTTTATCTGGCAGACTGGCACATAACATTATAGAGGAAAAAGGTTGTTATGAATGAGTCCAACTAGACAAGAAATATATTACAAATTTGGCATTCCAATTCCCTTTGGTAATGTAGCATGGTATTGGAGCCCTTTAGGTTTCCTTTGCTTGTACTCATGCTAACAATATCTTGCACATAAAATTATTCTATATAGAGAAAAAAAGGTTGTTACGAATGAGTTCAACTAGACAAGAAGAAATATATTACAAGTTTGGCATTCCAATTCCTTTGGTAAGGTAGCATGGTATTGGAGTACTTTACGTTTCCTTTGCCTCTAGTCGTGGATTGAAGGAGACCTATAGAGCTTCAGCTCACATGTCCATAAATGAGTTGAGTTGAGGACACCAGCAAAATCAACATCAGGCTGCACCAAGAGCTGACAATCAATGCAGTTAATCGAAGGGCAAAAGAGAAGCAAGTAATGGACAATACTTTTGTGCATAGAAAACAAACTCTAGGTTTCAACAGCAAATAAACCTGACATTTTTCCTAGCATCAGAAAAAAATGCTCAATCAAGAACTTTACAAGGAGTCAAGGATAAACCTAAATATGTTATACAAAGGGAATATAATAATGGGATCCTTACCAATATGTACTGCCCAAACAACAATTTACAATCAGTATAGCCCAACAATTTGCTACATCTAAATTAGCCAACATATGTTTAATTGAACTTCATGAAGCCAAATTGATTTTAATATTTGTTTTACCACCTTTCCTGAGATACCATAGAATCCTCTTCATTTCTCTTTTTCATTTCTAAATCTATATACGCAATGTACATATACTTTTATACTTTGCATATACATCATTGTATACTATTATACATTACATATAGAATGTATATATAATGTATAAGTAATGCATATGCTTTGTATAATAATGCATAAACACATTTAACCAACGGATTATAGGCGGACCTTGCATTCGCAGGCATCCCATTTAGGTTTTATCCCTCTATTGAGTACTTTTTAGATTTCAATTTTTGATAGTTGCATTATTGATTTGTTGATGTTTCACTAAGGACATGAGACGAGCGTGCTATAAAATAGCATATAAATTAATGATTTCCTGCGATCATGTATTGTAGATAGTCGAGCTTATGGGATTGGACCTTAGCTAGAGTTTGCTCACCAATACAAAAAGAATGTTAATTCAGTTAAGACTTTACTTAATATGCATTTGAAAACGAGAAAAGTTATGGGTTATTCATAGATTAAAAGATGAAGATTAATTTATATCTAACTCAGAGCTGATAGATCTTAGCATCTATCCAACTTAGAAGAAAACAAAAATAGACTTTTTTTATCTGGCATAAAAACTCGTGAAAAGAGATTTGAGAAAAGAAACAGGGATACGATGCAAACAGAAAAACGAAACTGTGAGTTACAATTAATCACATAGAAAGAATTCGAACTGGACTTTTAAAAAGAAGCGGCTTAATATACAACATAAGGCTATATCTAGTAATAAAAAATAGTCGGGTCAAATTCGGTTAACTAGAAGGCAAAACAGCAGCTATAGGCAATCATGTCTTTTAATTAATATAGGAATATGTAAAGGGAAAGTTTATATATACGTTCCTAATATGCGTTATTCACAACATAAAATCAAACTACTTCACAAAATTAGTCAGTCGAAACAAAGTAATTTCATTTTAGCTTTCCAAACTCACTTATCAAGCCACTTTTATTTCAATGGAAAGGAAAGTTCATTTTCTTTGCCCTATATATCCATGTTTTCAAAATAGCACACTTATTAATAGAGCAAAAGGATAATTTAGTTGGTTGAGGAGGTTTGGAATACACAAAAATTGATGAGCTGGAATTTTTTTCAACAAGCATTTTATATGTTTGCCATTGCTTCCAGTACTGCTAAACAATGAGCTGCAATTTTACTATCACAAACACACAAAATACGGAAGAATTAAGGAACTTTAATAAGGACAATATCTACTAAGGTACAGCTTGCCAAACTGTTACAGCTACAGGAATCTTTAAGCTCATCAAGCAATTAACCTATCTGAGTACAGACATTTGCGTACAAACAATAAACATTGTTCAGTTTTGATGCACCGACAAATAACAAAATTATATCAACTAGAGGCTATGTCAATGAGAAGGAGTTGATTCTAATATCCTCAGGGTAGCCATACTCCACAAATAATTAAGCTGCCTACAGCCTGTTTTATTCTATCCGGGTACATATTGCGGTGGTGCATGGGAGGGAATTCTTATTGCTTGGAAATTTTAGAGATCGTACAAGCGTTTATGTTAAAACGTGCACTATCCCCATAAACACCGGCAATTTGGACATGATGTTTCAGAAGATAGATAGACAAATAAAGACCATTACTCAAGCAGAATCACTTCAAAAAACCACTAGTTTCCCAAGTTTGTCAATGGTAGAACAAAATCAAATATCTCAACATGTAACGAAATGGGATGGAGTTGTACAAGGTTAGAGAGGAGTCTCCAAGTGAAATAAAATACTAAGATGATGAAACTTACAGGAAAGTTGAGATAGTCATATCATCACAAGTTCCAGTTCTACACTATGATGGATGTTAGTTGTGGAAGTCCAAAACCTTTGTTGAGGCAGTCAAAAGTGATTTCCTGGACATCCATTTTCTCTACCAGTGGCAAATCAAGAGTTGATCTAAATGCTATTTCTAGACCTTCCTGATTCATTTGACAATCAAGAAACATTTTATCTGCTGAACAATTTTCATATCCAGGCTTACAATTTTGATTTTCATGGTCACAAGCAACATCTGTATGGCTCTCAATAGATACAGAGGGATCCTCTAAAAACCTGAAATCCCAAATAAATAAATTAGAGGGTAATAACTATCTCTATAACAAAGATAAAGATGGTGGTGGTACTGATGAGGAGTGGTGATGCATGGATGGGGAAACGGGAAAAACAATATATTTTTCTACATTTGTTCAAACGTACTGATAAGGAAATAAAAGACATCAAAGCTGCACAAGTCTCAGTGCCAGAAATTATTAATGTATCTTGTTATAGTTATCTTATACAAAAAGTTAACAATGATTTGAGGATTGGAAGCTTGACGCATGGTATAAAGGTAAATTCTTACCCTTGTACGAACAAATTTAGGTCCTCATATCCATTAAAATTTTCACCATCACCACCGTGGACTGATGAAGATTGATTCCCCTCTTGCCCAGCATCAACACTTACTGGTGAATTCATCCCATACTGGATCAATGAGGAATGATGAAATTCTTGCTCATCCTCAAATGTCAAAGAAGCATCAAATACATTTAGGTTGTCGTATCCATCCATATTTTCACTAGCACCATGGACTGATAATCCCACATTGAGCTGGGTTGAAAGTGAATTTGTCCCATGCTTGATCGAAGAATAAGTTGAAAATTCTTCTCCAGCATCAGAACTTAATGAGTCTATCCCATACTGAAACGAAAGGAGCTCTCATTATCTTGTAGTATAGACAGTATTTCAGAGTCTTAAAATTTACCTGCTACTTAAATTTAATAATTAGTTCTCTCACAATGGACTTTCCACAGTCAGATGGAGCTAAAGATTCACTATTTTTTGGCTTTGGGGTATGATGGAATAAAGCAAAATGGCTCTTTAAACTATCTGCGCATCGTTCAATTATGAAGTAGCAGTTAGTCAATGTAACTTTCGACGCTCATCATGGGTCATCCGGAAACAGTCGACTCTATGTTTCAAACATAGGGGTCAGGCTGCGTACATCCGACCCCCTTTTACCCTGCAATGGGCGGGAGCCTTTGAGGCAATGTGGTAATGTTGTTGTAGTTCTCTCACAATGGCATTCATGAGAGTATCAAAAGATAACAATTAAAATTAAATTTAGAAATCTAAGAGCCCTTTGTTAATTTGTCCCCTACTACCACCATCCCTGTTCTTCTTATACCATCATATTATTCCAAAAATGAAAAGGTACAATCATATCATAGGCACCTTAATGATTCTGTTTCAAATCTAAGAGGACGAAACTAAATACTTATCCAACAATGATGTAATCATTTAGAGATCTTTTGCTCTCCATCAACAACATGGAGTAATTCCTTGTTTGGAGGTCCTCATCAAAATTATTAGTGCATTACAACAACAACAACAACATTACCCCAATGCCTCAAAGGCTCCCGCCCATTGCGGGGTAAGGGGGGGTCGGATGTAC
>JAOTQR010000007.1:12675891-12691129 GCA_025774065.1 Solanum ossicruentum
AAAGTTGCATTGACTAACTGCTACTTCACAATTGAAAGAAGCGCAAACAGTTTAAAGAGTCATTTTGCTTTATTCCACAAGCCAAAAAATAGTGAATCTTTAGCTCCATCCGAGATTGATGGAAAAAATTATTAGTGCATTAATTCAACAAAATAGGTTGTTTGAAGAAGCATGATCCAAGTATACTTTATGTTTTTATTTTGTTAAGAGAGTTTGATAGTAAGTCATCATAGCTTGGATGATGTTAATTTTGTGAAGATTCTTCTGAAATCTACAGTTTCCTAGATCACAAGAGAGCAGAAATTGCCATAACTCAATGCGTTCTTCCAAGAGAAACTAGTAACAAAATAAGAACTTCCTTACTTTTTCTTGGTAAACAAAACATATACTTCTGATGAGGTCAAACTTAAGAGTGAGCAAAACATAAGCTAGGGAAAGAGAATCCCGTTAAGCTTACTGTTGATCAATTGATGCTATATTTTCATTGTTTTGTTAGTACAGTCAACTAACCTAACTAAATTATCAAATAAAATCTGATAAAATGGTATAGTAATGAAAAACAAAAATCTTTCCATCTTGTTCAGAGTTTAGTGGAGAAATATAGGGAAAGAAAGGACCTTCATATGGCATTCATTGATCTCGAGAAGGCCTATGACAAAGTCCTGAGGGATGTCCTATGGAGGTGTCTAGAGGTGAAAGGTGTTCTAATGGTGTATATTAGGGCAATAAAGGACATGTATGACAGAGCCAAAACTCAGGTAAGAACAATAGGAGGAGACTCAAAGTATTTTCCTGTTGAGATGGGACTTCATCAACGATCTGTGTTGAGCCCTTTTCTTTTTGCCTTAGTAATGGATGAGCTGATACGGTCTATTTAGGAGGAGGTTCCATGGTGTATGCTATTTGTAGATGACACGGTACTAATTGATGAGACTCGGGCTAAAGTTAATGATAGATTGGAGGTTTGGAGATATACTTTGGAATCCTTTTGATTCAAACTGAGCAGGACAAAATAGAATACTTAGAGTGCAAATTCAGTGTTGTGAGGGATGAAGCAAACACTGAAGTGAGGCTTGCCACTCAATCTATTCCCAAGAAAGAAAACTTTAAATATCTTGGGTCCATAATCCAGGGTAGTGACAATATCGACGATGATGTCACACATCGTATTGGGGCAGCATGGACGAAATGGAGGCTTACCTCTAGATTATTGTGTGATAAGAAGATACCACCAAAACTTAAAGGTAATTTTTACGAAACGATGGTTAGACCATCTTTGCTATATGGGGTGGAGTATTGGCCAATCAAAAACTCACACGTTCAGAAGATGCAGGTCAGAGAGATGAGGATATTGAGATGGAAGCATAGACATACCAAGAGTGATAAGATTAGGAATGAGACCATCCGGGAGAATTTAGAGGTAGCCCCTATGGTTGATAAGATGAGGGAAGCGAGACTGCGATGGTTTAGACATGTGCAGAGAAGAAGTATTGATGCTCCTCAGGAGGTGCGGGAGGTTGGATTTAGGAGGTACACGGAGGGGTAGAGATAGACCGAAGAAGTATCGAGGGGAGGTAATCAAACAATATATGGCGAAACTTCATCTCACTGAGGACATGACCCGTAGAAAGGAGTAGATGTCGCGAATTAGGGTAGAAGGCTAATAGGCTAATAGGGGTAGATTGATGTATGGCCATGTGATATAGTAGATTAGTAGGATTAGTCGTGTCTTTATATCATGTACTGTCATTATCTGTCTTATATTGGTTACTTTTATCATATTTACATACTATAATTTGTTTTTCATTATTAGTCGTTTTCTTTTTTTTCTTCTCTTTTCCCTTTTTTCCATAACAAGTATCTTCTGCTTATAGAGCTTGATTTTTAAGACGAGGGTTTTCCGAAAACAACCTCTCTATCTTTATGTGGTAGTGGGAAGGTTTGCGTACATTTTACCCTCCTCAGACCGCACTTGTGGAATTCCACTGGGTATGTTGTTGTTGCTGATATAAATATTGTTTGGAGGTTTTATAATAATCTTCAGACTAATATAATTACAGCCAGAACATTAGACATGATGTCGATGACAAATTGTGAACATTCAAATGGTTCTCATACAGCTTCAATTTAAAAACTAGATTCACATAGATGGATCTTTCTGCCAATGATAGGGAACAATCAATTTTTTTTAAATGGGACGTAATGAAACGTGAAAGGAGTGATGATAATTTTGGGGGATGAAGTATCTGTTTAAGCCAAAAGAATGAAAACGAAAACTTACCAGAAAGTTTAGAGAGTCGGCTAACATTATATTGTCACAAGCTCCAGATGCTGCTGGTTTTGAACTATCATGGATGTTAGCAAAATCAGAATGAGGAAGTCTGGAACTGTTTTTGGTGCTACAGCCAAATATATTTCCCTGGTCATCCATTAGTTCTACTTGTGGCACATCAAAAGTAAATCCAAACTGCATTTCGACATCTTCCTGATTTAATTCACAATCCAGAAACATTTCATCAGGTATAAATTTTTTGGATTCCGGCTTAGACACTTCATTCTCTTTGTTGCAAACAAGATTTGTGTAGCTCTCAAAAGAAAAAGACGGTTCCTCCAAATACCTACAGAACCCAAATCAATAACATGTCAGAGGCCAATAATTGCTTTTGTATATAGAACAAAGGAAATGATGATACAATTAGAAATAGCAATAAAGATATATCAATGCCAGTTAGAAATTAGAGATATATAAAAACTATTACGTTACAAGGAACATGATAGTTGGAAGTTTGAAGCTTGATGTAAAGTTAACTCCTCACCCTAGTGGGTATGAAGTTAAGTCCTCGTACACATCCATATTTTCATTATTCCCATCATGGACTGATGAGCATTGATAGAACTCTTGCCAGGAATTAATCCCATGCTGCATCAGTGAAGAAGCCTGAAAGTCTGGCCCAGTATCAGAAGGTAAAGATGAACCAAATGAATTCAGGTCTTCATATGCATCCGTATTTTCGCTATCACAACCATGGATTAATGAACATGGATTGGGCTCTTTCCTAGCATCAAAGTTTGAAGGTAAATCCATACCATGTTGGACTGAAGAAGGCTGAATATCTTCCCCATCACAAAAAATTAATGAACTCATCCCATACTGCAATGCATAGAGTGGTCATTACAACTTTATAATTTACAAAAGAAGTGCAGAGAATAACTCTTTACTTATTGCTGCACATAATATATTTAGCCACTAATTGAAGTCATTATGATTTTCTATCAAAATTTTTTTTAAAAAAAAAACGATAATTAAAAGACAAATAATGGATTTGTTGGAAACATTTCAGCCAAGCACAGTACCTTGTTAGCCAGTTTTCAATTGTTTGTTTTGTAGTTATATCATTTCAATTAGGAAATTAACTCACAGTCTACTGCCAGAGCATCAATATGACCCCCACACTCCTATTATTCTAACTGAAAAGTCATTATAAAAAATGTCAGGTATCCATACCAATCCGTAGAATTTTATTAGTTTTGTTTAAAAAATAAAGTGAGTTTAACTGAAAAGGTTAAGACAAATGTATATCCAACAGTAGAGTAACCTTTTAGGCCCGAGAACTCTTCTCCAACTACATCCATAAAAACAAGCAAATTTGATAACTCATAATCAATATGATGAATGGCTACACAGAAGTGAGTAGATCAAAACAGAGCTATTGACTGTTGGATGACGCAAGATTTAAGTATACCTTATGTTTTGCAATTTCGTTAAGAGATTTTGAAATTGAGTCCTCCAATTTCCTAAGTTGTTGAATGTTATCAATCTTGTCAAGATTCTTCCAAAGCCTGCATATTCCAAATCACAACAGAAAATGAAATGTCATCTCTGGTTCTTAGCACTATCTCTGAAGAGGCAATGGCAAGAAAATGATGCATAATTAATAAAAATGATCTAAAAATAAGGGGTATTCCCAAAAGAGAATACAATTTTTTCTGGAAGAGAATGTATATGTTGACATGTGTGACCATCTCAATTGAAGTTTAGCCGTAGATAAAGTACATTTTTTTGCTTAATTGTGTCTCCAATATGAACCTCACATGCGAAAGGCTTAGTTCATTTCCATGGGCCAAATATGTGATATTCTTTTTTAAAAAACGGTAGTGGTGAGACTTGAATCCAGGAGTATGTAGCCCCTCGTCTAAAATTTTATGTTGTTAGAGAAAACACACTTTTATTTGCTTAGTGATTCTTTTAACATTATAACCTAATTAACATTTCTTCAGCTACACATCTAGCAAAGAGTGAAAAACAGACGAAGTGACTCAAAGGATTTGGGAAATACTGCCCAACAGAGCTCTCCACTACAAACTTAGTTGGTGGACATTTTGGATAAGATTATAGACTCATCCTTTATATATTTGTATAAAAGCCAAAAATTAGTTGGCAACTTTACCACAGTTTATTGGCCTCCCCAAAACAGCATTTGCTATGATCACATACACTAGACTATGCATCTTCCATCTCTAAGGTCGCAAGTGTCACAAAATTCTTTGATTTTTATTTAAATGCTTATCCAGCAGATGTGATAGATATGATCTCCATTTATTTGTATGACATGACCACAATGCTCAATCAAATCTATGATGAGAAAATGATCGTCAGTGCATTTGATAATGCGATTTGGAATAAAAAAAGGGTAGTTCTCCTCAAAATGTGAAGTTGGAATCTCTTAAGTGAGATAAGTCCACTCTCATGATATAAGGCTCAAGTAAAATTTGAAATCAATATTTTTCAGCAGTATTTGTATAACAATTTTGAGACTAACACCATAAAATCCACTTGCTATCATGTGAAGTAATGAAACAAAATCTCTTTGAACCAACTCTATCAGTTCACTTTCTCTTTCCGTCACAAAGTGTGGACAAGTCAGTATTGAAAATGCAATTAGTTCTGGCCTCCTGAGTCCATACAACTCAAAAAAATGGAGTCACAGCTTGATGTCATATAAACTCTTAAATGGAAATCATAAAAGCATACCAATAATGGATGCCTACATAAGAGGACAAGACATAGCCACATGTAACTTAATATCCCCAAAAAGATGCCTTCTCATACAATGTCAAACCACTATAAAATATAACTAGGTTTTGCCGTCCCCCCCCCCCCTGTTTACAGTCCTGACCACATGTCTGTTATGTGTGCATCAATCTTACTCTACTGGTCAACATCTGCACCTCGTTTTGGTTCACGTTCTTCAAGGAACACAGTCATGTAATTCATTCCCATGGGAGTTGTATTAACTAAAATGCTGCACCATACTAGTACAGGAGGAGTTGCATTTTAATCTTATTTCTGTTAACAATCAATTAACTTTCTTCTTCGCGAAGCATTGGACCAAGCAGAGTGGAAGAACCACTAGCATTTTAGTAGAGCTGTGTAACTTTAAGTCTTTGTTCGACCAGCTTTTCAAGTATTTTGCAAGCATTAGACACTGCTGAGGACTCTACTACCATCTAAAATAATTTGCTCACTGTTGAGACACAAAATCCCACATTGGTGGTTAATGGGATGGGTGGTCTCTTATAAGGCTTAGGCAATCCTCCTCCCTTTGAGCTAGCTTTTGGGGTGTGAGTTAGGCCTAAGACCTAATTTCAACATGGTATCAAAGCAGGGCCCGTCTCACCCAATGTTGGGCCCCCAAAAAAATTGTCCACGCACCAGATGCTAAGCATCTATGCGTGAGGGGGGGTGTTGAGACACAAAGTCCCACATTGGTGGTCAATGAGATGGGTGGACTCCTTATAAGGATTAGGCAATCCTCCTCCCTTTGAGCTAACTTTTGGGGTGTGAGTTAGGCCTAAAACCTAATTTCATCAGCGTACCCGCACCCCAACCCCACATTAGTATGATATTGTCCGCTTTGGATCAAACCCTCACGGATTTATTTTTGGGCATCTCCCAAAAGGCCTCATACTAATGAGATTGGGTTCAACCTTATAAGTTGATCATTTGCTCTTTCCACAATCGATGTGGGAGGAGTTTGCATACCCAACAAACCCCCCCCCTCCTCAAACTTTGACCACACAATCTCGTGGCCTCCCCTCCAGCGATTATCGCTTTGGATCTACCCACCATCTTGTACCGCCGCAACAACCTGCAGGACACGCCGTCTGACCATCCTGTCGGGAAGACTTTCAACTCAAGACATTACACCGCGGACCTCCACATCGCTAGGTTACACCATCTGATCTGTCAAATCATCTTGCACCGCCGTTATTGCCCAACGGGACACGTCGCCTGTACCATCACATGACAAGAAGACTTTCTACAAGGCACCCTTGCAGATCTTTGGTCCTAATGCCACACCGGTGACTCCGCCAAAGATCTGCAAGGGTGCCTAAGTCTTCTAAGGAGACCACCCATCCCATTAACCACCAATGTGGGACTTTGTGTCTCAACACTCCCTCCTCACGCCCAGTGCTTAGCCTCTGGTGCGTGGACAATTTTTTCAGGGACCCAACATTGGGTGAGACGGGTCTTGCTCTGATACCATGATGAAATTAGGTCTTAGGCCTAACTCACACCCCAAAAACTAGCTCAAAGGAAGGAGGATTGCCTAATCCTTATAAGGATTCCACCCATCTCATTAACCACCATGTGGGACTTTGTGTCTCAACACTCACTGTAACAATTCCAGAACAAATAACAAAACTTACAGAAAAAAGAACAACAGTGTTCATTCTAATCAAAATCACTAAATATATACTGAGACCAATCATAGAAGGCCTAATCTATAGTTTTGCTTTTGTTTAAGAGGGGAATACATCCTATAACAAGTATGATCAACGAAAAAGATCAATGAAGTTACCTGAGTCTACCCTCGATGTCTGAAAGTCGAATTCTTAATGAATGTGAGAGAAAATTTATATCCTGTACCAAACACAAAAAATTGAGTAAACATAACTATCATACCCACTAGTGCTTACAAATTTGATTGTCATAGTGATATGCTTGTGATAAATAAAATTAGTACCTCCATAGTCAAATCCCTGAAAAAGAACAAGCAGAAATTTCAGTATTCAAGTAAAAAGTGTAAACCTGAGAGGTCTTGCTCATATAAATGAAAGGTAAATCGAACTACTCGGTAATAAAATGAAACATACCCAGCAGAGAGCTGTTCTCCTATATTTACATCGTGATCAGACTTCTTGCAAGCTTTCTTTATTGTCTAAATGTTCAGATCCAGAGAAAGTCATCACCAATAAAGCACCTTAAATTTGAATGCACAAATAAGTGGAAACAGGCCATTCCTATAAAAAAGGGAGGTTGGACTTACTTCAAGGCACTCCATCTTCCTGTTGACAAGGTAAATGAACTGTTCTAAGAGTAACTCTTCACACATTTAATCATTTAATCAGTACAACTATTCACATGTGTGTGTTATGCTACCTTTTTGCCCTTTCTTCAGGATTTACTTCGGCAATCTTGGTAATCATGTCCTCGAAGCTACTGGAGGGACAATAATAAATGGATTTAAGATTTATCAGTAGAAAGGCTTTTGCAGAAACTGGTCTCTCAAGTTTGTCAGATTTAAATTAACAAACACATAATTATTAATATTGGCTATTTTTATTCAGCCATAAATTACTCATATCTCACAAAGTGTTGACTCGGAAGAAGTATCTTGACATCAAAAAGCAACAAGCGTATTTCTTGAAACAAAGTCAAGCACGCATTATTTTTCTCTCCTAAGGTTTAAAACATAAAGGAACTGAAATTTAAAGTTTAATAGTGAGTTCTCATGGTGGGAGAAAAAGTACCTGCTTTCTGACTTGTATACACTAGGCTTTCCACTTGGTGAAAACATGGCAAGAAAGATGTCAATGTCACACAATACTGACAGCTCATTAGCTTTCTTCAAGAGTCCCTTCTTTCGCCTTGAGTATACTCCTATACGGTTGCTACCATCCAGCTTATGCAGTTTCAGTTTTGCTCTCCCCATTCTGCATTTCCACAAGCACAGATTCAACTCTTTGATGCAGATAACATTAACTGACTTAAGAACACACAATATATTGAATTGTGATTGGTCAATGCCCCATCCATAATCCTATCTAACCATTTTCCTAGTGGATACAATTTGCGAAAAAAAAAACAAAATTGTTTCGGTGTGCCAAAATTATTATACATGAGTAATCCAGGATATTTGGAAAAAATCATGCCACCAAAAAATGTACTTAATGGATTCTCTCCATTTTTCTTGTCAGAGCTATCACAATAAACAACAGTTGAAGCACTGAGTTCAGGTAGAGAAGTAAATTTACCTTACCTTTGCTTCAAAGTCTCAACGCCTACTTCCCTACAAAATCCAAATACCGTGAAATTTCAAGAACAATGTCTCTCTTTCTTGACACCAGCAGTATAAAGGAGACCTGGAATAAAGTGCAGTGGAAGAAAAAGATAACCAGACTTTAGATTTGTAAAATTCTCACAAGAAAGAGATCCCCAGCAATGAACCATAATCATGTTTGTATGCAATATATTTTTTTATTTTTGATAGCGGAGTGGAAGTACCACTCCCTCTTAAACTACCTAGAATGAACTTCTATAACGTGTTATTTGAGAATATCTGCAAATAAACAACAAAAACCGTAGCAAAGTCACCATTTTCAAGGTCAAAATATATAAAGGTGTGTATGTAAAAGCACTTGTACAAGATACAAAATAAGCATCTCAGAAAATTCGCATATGGTTGATCTGTGTTCTTCACTATTCCCATGAAATTTCTGTTGAAGGGGGAAAAAGTAAAAGAGAAACAATGATCTGACAGTATATGATCATCCGTACATCACAAAAAGTATGGGGAAAGTAGTTGCATTTTGTTCAGTGTTCAAGTATAATGCATGTGTGATCCGGGAACTTTGGGGGGAAAAAAAGAAGACCAATCACCCTAAGATAACAAATTTACACAAATTGGAGATCCGGAATGTCATTGCTTACCAGACAGACCTTCATAAAATTGTACAAGTAATGGTACTGTCAATAAGCAACTACGCCAAGAAGTATGGTGATACCTAGAAACAAAATTAAAAATGAGTAAAATAATGAAACCATTCTTGAATGTCACTGAATTTTCATAATTATAAAACGGTTAGAAGGAAATGCGTAGGATTATACTTATTAATTGATTATGACAACCGTACCAATTTGATTATAGGCAGCAGCTCCATTTAGATTTGGCAATATCTGTACACCGAAACAAAGACTGATATTTCAATATTGAAAGGGAAAAGAAAACAATTGAACACACAAATGCATGAAAACAAAAAAGATGATGATGATACCCTAAGGAAGAAAAGCATGATTCAAGCCTCACAAATATAGAGCAGACATATCTCCAATGCCGTTCTATTAGAGATGAAACTCTCTGATCATAACAAAGACAATTGGAATGGAGGGGAGAAAAAGGGAGGTTTTTGGTTTTATAGGAGAAAGCTGCTGAGGCTTTTTCAAAGAGAGACTAATCTGCGGTCATAGTAACTCAATACGATTGAAACGGAGAAGCCGTTATTCCAACCATTTTGTGGTCTTGGAAAAATACAATTTTCATATGAATGTGTTGTAACATGTTTCAATTCAAAAAAAAATAATAACTATATGCCAGTCCAAATGTCCCCTAAATTGAAAATCTTCTAACAATACTAGTTAAATTTGACATTGAGCTTAACAGAATAAAATAATTTTTTTTAATTTTATAATTATATATTAAAATTATATCAAATGTATCAAAATATCTTTTTAATTTTGTGGCTTTAAACTTGCCACATAGACAGTGGCATAGCCACACATGGCCCAAAGTGTCAATTAAACGCTCTTTGTCAAGAAATTATATTACGTATTTTAAAAATTGTTTGAAAAATACTGATCAAAAATTATTTTTTATGCATGCATACATACATACATACATACATATATATATATATATATATATAAATCTTGGACACCGTTAATAAAATCTTTGGCTTCGCCATCACATGTGAAAAACTAAAATCAAAAAGAGAATGAGGTCATTTTTTAAAACAAACTAAAAAAGAAAGTAGGTCATTCTTTCTAAAACGCAAGAAGTAATAATTAACTAATTACACAAATATCCACGTACTATGACATAATTACCTTTACAATGATATATTTAAAATAAAAAACATAACTTATTTGTACATACAAAAGAAATCCTACATGAATGTACTTTGTATAGCAAGGATGGCGATAACAATAACATATTCATGTAATTCATTAGTATGAGAAGAGTGACATGTACACAAACATATTAGATTGTTTCAAATAGACCATTCACTCAAGTAAAATATCTCAAAACAACTAAGAAAAGAAAATATGCTAATAAAGAGACCATGATGAAAATTAAGGAGAAAAAAAGTGTTGGAGCACAACAAACAATATGATAATTGAAATAAAGAAAGTAACATATAATGATAAAATCATTGCATAAGATAATATAAGAATACAAGTAAAAATATTGATAAGTAAAAACTATACAATACTCGACTATTGATCAGTAACTTTCTACCTTGATACTAAAACTCTATATTCTTATATAATTCATCTTGTTAGTGAAATATAAAAAATGTAACTACTCCTTCTTGAGACGACCATAAGATTCTAGTAGTTTAGCATTTTTTAATAGATATTGATTTCTCAATGACTTATTAGTTTAACTGTAAGGCTCCGCAAATTAGAAAGTATAAAAATGCAGAAAAATACAAAAACTGAAAAATTGAAGGTCAATGTATGAGCCTCATATATGGCTAGTGGTCCAAACCACGGGTCATAAACATGACTCGTGGACTAGGTTAGTGAGAGTGGAAACTAGATAAATGTGGGGAGGTGATTTTTACGAGAAATTTTTACGGTTCGTAAATGAAACTATGGATCGTTTGAAGTAATCGTGGATTGGGGTTTGAGTTAGTGAAAATTTGAATTTCTGAATCTTGATTTATGAACTACAGGACGAGTTATGATTCATTTTACAGAACTGTAAACTGGTATCGTAGTTTGGGTCCTAAGTTGAGAAATTTTATAAGTGTGAGACGGGATTATGAGAAGTCCTTACGACTTATAAAACAAACGATGAACTGAAAAAAGGGTTCACAGATTGAGGTTCAAAGACGGTTTTAGGGGTACAATGTATAATCAAGATGAAACCCCCTATCGATGATCCATAAGTCAATATATGACTCATAGATTGGGTTTGTAGATGGAATCCAACGGACTTTAATGAAGGTAATTTCGCATCTCCTACATCCTAAGATCAATACTATGTCGTTTAAACCTATTTCCTACCACTGTTAGACCCACATCCTCTCCAATACTCTCATTCACTCTTCACACAAACTCCCTCTCAAATGTCCCCAAGGAAAAATCATCTCAAGTCAAGCTAGGGTTTCAAGTCGCAAGTTTCTATGTTAGGCTCTTAATCAAGGTATGTGGATTTGATTGTAGACTCCTTTCTATTCACAAAGCTTAAGTATATTTTCTATTTCATTAGCTTCCAAGTATGGATGTTTTACTAGATGCATGAAGTCTCTTTAAATGTTGATATTATGATAAATTTTCAGTTCTACGAGTTATGAAAAATGTAATGTTAAGAAATGTTATGAAGTTGATGA
Organism: Solanum ossicruentum; assembly: GCA_025774065.1. NCBI lineage: Eukaryota > Viridiplantae > Streptophyta > Magnoliopsida > Solanales > Solanaceae > Solanum > Solanum ossicruentum. Next base: position 12,687,571 of record JAOTQR010000007.1, read on the forward strand.
TTTTGCAAGATGAATTTCATGTTCCCTTACCTATGGTTTGAATGATTATGGTGGGTTATTTTAATAATGGTTTAAATTGATAAGTTGCATTATGTTTGCATGATTTAAAGCTTGCATATATTAATCCACCAAGTTTTAAGTTAAGTTTTAATGAAGCTCGTTATGAATGATGAAGGGTTTCATCATATGTTATGAAAATTTATGAAAGTTATAAAGTACTTTATAAAGATTTTTTTGTGATGTTTTAAAGATGATGAAAGGACAATTCTCACCAAAGGTGGATCATATTGTGAAAGAGATTTCTAATATAAGTCAACGAGATATTCTTAATATGATGATGTTATTTTTTAAAGATTATGAATGTATGATTATGCTTATGTTTTAAAGTCTTTTGTGGTACTTGACTTAGCATCTATTACAACTTGAGGCGAGGTTTAGTTAGGGGACCTTAGTAGCAATCTCTTGTCTCATTAATTATGTGCAACCATAGGAGCTCTTGTAGGCTAAGACTAGTGGATAAATAATAGCATAATGTTAAAGTTAAAGATGTGCATGCATAAGTGGATAAATAATAGCATTAGTAGTCTTCTCCTACTAATGTAGATGGTTGGGTTGGATTTTATGTTATAGCTTGCATGGTCTCGGGTGGCTCTAGGGATAGAAATGGAGTAGGTATCCTAATAAATAGGGGCCTTCGGGAGTATGTAATTGAGGTTAGGAGAATTAATGATAGGACAATGTCTAAACTTGTGATCGGTAGTCATATTGTGAATGCAGTCAGTGCCTATCCGCCCCAAGTGGGTCTGGATGAGGAAGTCAACAAACTATTTTAGAAAGATTTAGATGAGGTTGTGAGAAGTATATCGGACACAAAAGATCTTCATTGGGGGAGATTTTGATAGGCATATCAGTGCTACTTCCAGTGATTTTGACGATGTCCACGGAGATTTTGGTTTTGAGGAGAGAAATGAAGGTGGGATATCTCTCTTAGACTTTACTAAAGAGAGAAAATCACTTAGTTACCTTCCATAGTTTGATAGCTAAGACCTAAATTGATTACTTACTCCTCCAAAAGGGTAATAGAAACCTCTGTAAGAATTGTAAGGTAATTCCGAGTGAAAATATTTCCACTCAATATAGGCTTCAAGTGATGGATTTAGAGATTAAGAGGGGTAAGAGGAAGAAGGCTATTTATGCCCAACCAAAGATTAGATGGAGTGGCCTAACTCCTGCCCATTCTCGGGAGATGGGAGATAAGTTGAGTAATTTGGGCTCTTGGAGTAGCAGCAGATATGTGAACACTATGTGGGATACCATGGCTACCTAGTTCCGTTAGAAAAGTAGCCACTGAGGTACTAGGGGTTTCAAGAAGGACCTTTGGTGGCCATCAAAGTGATTGGTGGTAGAGTTGAGAAGTTCAAGGTAAAGTGAAAGCTAAGAAGCATGCATATATGAAGTAGTTGGAATGTAGAGATGAGGATGAAAAATGAAAACTTAAGGATATTTGTAAGACAACGAAGACAGAAGTGAAGACAACAATGACGAGTGCTAAGACAGCAATGTTCGAGCACTTGTATGTTGAGTTAGGTAAAAAAAAAGGTAGGGACAAGAGACTGCATTGGCTTGCGAAGGAGAGAGAGAGAGAGAAATTACGACTTAGATCAAGTGAAGTCCATTAAGGATAAGGAGAGTGAGGTGTTAGTGGATGAGACTTCCATTAATTTCAGGTGGCAAGTTTACTTTTATAAACTCTTAAATAAAAAAGGATATGGAGATATTAAATTGGGTGATTTGGTGCACTTCGATGTCATCGAGATTTCGATTACTATAGGTGTTTCAGAGTTGAGAAAGTTAGGCATGCTATGAGTAGGGTGAACAAAGGAAAAGCAATTGGACCCGATGAGATTCCAGTGGATTTTTGGAAGAGCATGGTCAAGGATGGTATTGAGTGTCTCACTAGGTTGTTTAATACTATTATGAAGACTACTAAGATGTCTGATGAATGGAGGAGGAGTATAATGGTTCTATTGTACAAGAATAAGGGTGATATTCAAAACTGTAACAATTAAAGGGATATCAAGTTATTAAGCCACACTATGAAGGTCTAGAGAGAGTGGTAGAGAATGCAGGTGAAGAAAGGTATGTCTATTTCAGAGAATTAGTTCAGATTTATGTCAGGAAGATCAACTACTGAAGCAATCCATCTTGTTCAGAGACTGGTGGAGAAATATAGAGAAAGAGAGAGAGAAAAAGGGACCTTCATATAGTGTTCATTGACTTTGAGAAGGCCTATGATAAAGTTTCGAGGGATGTGTTATGGAGATGTCTAGAGACGAAAGGTGTTCCAATGGTGTATATTAGGGTGATAAAAGACATGTATAATGGAGCCAAAAATCTTGTAAGAATGGTGGGAGGAGACTCAGAGTATTTTCCTATTTAGATGGGACTTCATCAAGGATCTGTGTTGAGCCCTTTTCTTTTTACCTTAGTAATGGATGAGCTGACACAGTCTATCCAGGAGGAAGTGTCATGGTATATTCTATTTACATATGAGATAGTACTGATTGATGAGAATCGGGCTAAAGTTAATGATAGATTGGAGGTTTAGAGATATAGTTTGGAATCCAAAGGGTTCAAACTGAGGACCAAAACAAAATACTTGAAGGTGAATTCAGTGTTGCAAGAGATGAAGCAGACATTAAAGTGACGTTTACCACTCAATCTTTTCCAAAGAGAGAGAACTTTAAGTATCTTGGGTCCATCATCTAGAGCAGTGACGATATCAATGATGATATCACACATCGTATTGGGATAGTATGGACGAAATTGAGCCTTGTCTTTGGAGTATTGTGTGATAAAAAGATACCACCTAAACTTAAAGGTAAGTTTTATAAAATGGTGATTAGACCATCTCTATTATGTGGGGAGGAGTACTTGCCAATTAAAAACTCACATATTCAGAAGATGCAGGTCGTGGAGATGAGGAAGTTGAGATGAATATGTAGATATATCAGGAGTGATAAGATTAGGAATGAGAACATCCGAAAGAAGTTAGAAGTGACCTTTGTGGCTGATAGGATAAGGAAAGCGAGACTGTAATAGTTTGAACATGTGCAGAGAAAAAATACTGATGCTCCTGTTAGGGGGTGCGAGAAGTTCGATATAGGGGTTACGCGGAGAGGTAGAGGTAGTGTTGACACCCAATTTTGTCCGACCTCTTCATAAATTAGTCGTCGAATTTTGAAAAGCTTTGAAATAATTGTTTTGGAAAAAATATACATTTTAGATCACCTTTTTAATTTAAAACCTTAAAAAAAATAAAAAAAATTAATTAATTAATTAACGGGCGCGTGACCCCACCGCCCCCAAAATCCCCAAAAACCTTTCTTCCTCCCTCACTCACGTGAAAACCCCATTCCCTTTCCCCTTCTTCTTCTCAAAGCCACAACCAGAAAAACCAAGAAAAACCAAAAATCCAGAAAAAACCTGGACGGCTCCATCTCTCTCACCCATTTTCCCTCTTCTTCTCACGTTCTTCCCCTTCTCCCCCAAACGCCAA
>JAOTQR010000007.1:12706828-12718939 GCA_025774065.1 Solanum ossicruentum
ATTGATGATTCTTTAGCGAGGATCTTCTATAGAGCTTTGAATGACAAGAGTAAAGTCGTCATCGTATGATAACTGGAGGATGATTATTGGATAGCCCTTTTGCTACGGTATCCTAAAGCTTGGAGAGAGTAGCAGAGATAAATCGTGTATGGGGAACGAGAAACTCTGAGATGACAAAGAGCTCTTTTTCAGTTAGTACAGATTCAGAGCAAGCTAAGATCAACTAGGAGGTACTATAAGACGTAGCCTAGATTAGTACTAATATTAGATTGTTAATGAAGCAAATCCAAAAGTGAGTAAACCCAATAAGTCAGCAACTACCAAGAGTGCCCCTTTATAATGACTTCTGTTGTAAGGAGGATACTTGCTTTGTTACTGATCAGATGGGGTTTTTTCAAACCAACCCCTAAGGATCTAATCAGGATTATTGCTGCGAAGGCCAAGGAAATCAAGGTCAGAATTAACAGGAACAATACTTATAGAGATAGCAAAAACTAAGAAGGTTACTATGACAGATAACAAGGGCCAAGATAGAGATGATGACTGGACATGCAGAGATGGGTATTGTAATGACCGTAATGGAGCTTATGTGCCACCACAAAACCATAATTCTGGAGCTGGTAGTTCGAAAATTGGAGAGATGTTTGGTAAGTTGCTCAAGAAAATGGATGCATGGGATGAGACTTTGAAAGAGATGAAAGCTGATATACCGAGGATTAATCAGTAGATTGAGTCTCATGCATTGGACATTAAATAGTTGGAGCAGTAATTTGGTCATATGTTGACGTAGTTGAACCAACACCATAAGGGGACATTGCCAAGCAACATAATGTAGATCCTAAGAATGATGGACATTGCATGGCAGTTATGACACGAGGTGGTAAGCAGGCGATTGAACCACCAATGTCGAAGTCAATGATGAAGTGAGAAAGGTGATTGCAGATGTCGCACCCTACTTTCTTGCACAAATAGGAACCTGTATGACGTTGTGGCACAACTCTTTTGTGATTTGAAGTGTTAGTGGAATAGTGGACACATAATGTTTTAAGGTGAATTAGGACACTATTCTTGCCTAATTAGTTCTAAAGGCCTGAGCCACCAGTGAATGAGTAAGGGTTCAAATTACCTCGAAGGAAAGGTATTATGCTCTCTTCGAGGTCCGCAAATGCGAGTCTTAACTGTATCTTGCATTTTATGTGGGGGTTTAAGGATTGAAAATAGGGTCTCAAATTTTTAGAAAAATATCCTAATAAAAATCTAAGAGATACAATAAATCAAAATATTAGAAAAGTAATACAACTGAAACAATTAAAAACAAACAATAAAGACAAAGCTAAGACTAAGCGATTTATTATACCACTCAGATCAGTTACTCAACTTTTATTTCTAGTAGACAAAATTAGATTTTGTCGTTTTAGCTCACTTGGCTTATCTAAGCTAAAGGACAAAAACCTATGTTTTACCCTATTAAGCTTGAGTTTTGAGTCATCCTTTCCGAGGGTCCTATATACCCCTTTCCCTCATAAGTTGATTTATTATTAACTTAAAGGCGCACTAAAGAAAATAAAAAATTCTAATCGTCTCTTAAAGTGTCTATCGTCCCTCCTGATGTCCAAGAGACATTTGACTTTTCTAATTTTGGTAGTTCTAGACTTAACGAGAATATAGGACTCTTCTCAGACTCCGCATCAAACAAAATATCAAATACGAGCATTTAGCAGAAAAGTCTCAAATTTGCCTCCAAAAAATTAACATTCTTCAAACACAAACAAATAGTGCAATTGATTCATTGTGTGTGCATCACATAATAATATTTAAACATTGGGACTCAACAAAAGATTTTTTCTAAAAATATTATATTAAAGGAACTTATTATAACATTTTTTTATATACTTTAAATGTTTAAAAATTTATTGAAGGCATTCAAGTTAAAAGAAAATAAAATAAAATCCTATAGGCATGCTTTCTAACATGTGGGGAAAAATATATTAAATATCCTAAAAAAGTATGTTTTCTATTATGAAAAATATTAAATCCTAAAAGGCATGATTTCCAACATGTGAGAAACATAATATTAAACCTAAAGTCATGATTTCTATTGCAATTATTTGAACAAATCCCTATAGGCAGTGTTTCTAACAACATGAAAAACTAAGTATTATTTTGAAGAAAAGACTATCAGCATGCTAAAACACCATTTTAAAAAATCTTATTAAATCATATAGGCATGATTTCTGTGTTACATGATATTTAAAAGTATGCAAATAATCATAAAACACAACAAATTATTTAAAAATTAGTTTTAAAAGAGGTTAGTGATCAAATTTCCAAATATGACCAATATAAAAATGTATTACTAACTTTGTGAAAAGTTTGTTAAGAAATTGTTTACCTCTTTTTATTTAGTCCTAAGCATAATTTAACAACTAATGACAAGTTAATTAATTCATACACAACAACAAAAAACTTTAAAAAAGAAAAAGAAAACACGTAGCAAAAGTGCCCGTAATTGTAATTTTCATATATCTCAAAATCTGTACGTGATACAAAAATCTAACATTATATTCTTGATTAGGGAAAAATATTAAGTGAGAAATGGGTATAACCCCAATTTTAGAACAACTGTAGTAAAATTTGATTTTCCTAAGTTTGTGCAAAACAGTGAAAGTCTACATTGCCTCCGTGATGCGGAGCCATCGCGGAGCAGTGTATTTTATTATCAGATTTCTTATTTTGGTCCAAGGCGGGGTCTTGGGTCTAAGTCTTCCTATGTGTAAAAACACATATACTTAGTAATATTTCAACCTCATACTATACAAGCCATTCCCCAATACTCTCTCAAACACTTAGACAAATATTTCACTCAAAATCAAGGGTCCCCAACTCATTCCAGATCTTAAGGAATTCACTCAAGCTTCATGTTCTTAATCAAATCTTCATCAAGGAATTCTTCAAAGTTAAGGTATGTAGGTTTCAACCATTGGGTCCTTTCACCCATGGTGTCCATCCTTCATCATTACATAAATTGTATATTTCAAAGTTGATTTACTTATATGTCTTATTTATCATGAATTTGACTATGGACTAAGTTAGGATTTCATAAAAGTATGAATGTTCAATTCTAAAATTATATATTTACGAGTTGTTATCATTGAAAGTATCTATAGTGTTGCAAGTTGACCATACCATAGATAAGGGTATATACCTCATCCACTTTGTCGGGTGGTGGCAATCCCATACTACCATAAATGAGGGGTATGTACCTAATCCACTTGTCGGGTGGTGGCAATCCCATACTACCGTAGATGGGGGGTAGTTCCTCATCCACCTTCCAAGCGGGTGGCATGCCTAGAATTCCATGTACTAAGTTGCTTGGTCTATGGTGATGGTATTTTCCTACATATGAAATATATTCTATATGAGCATGTTTTACTTCAATTATCATTCATGCATACCGTATTGCTATATGTTCATCCATTGCCTAATTGTGCATTTCGATTATGTTGCATATCTCTTGTTGCATTGTATCCTACATACTTAGTACATTCAAATGTACTAACGCATACTTTATGCCTATATGATGTTGCCATTTCGGAATCTGATCTCCACTTAATCATCTTTCTCACATGGCTAGTACTATCTCATCAAGCAAGTTTAGTAAGTGCTCAACTTCGAGGATGATATCTTTTGTTCTTATGTATGCAAAGACTCTCTCTTAATCTTATGGTATGCTTTTGATTATGAGGGTGAGTCCGGAAAGTTGTCTTGGACCCTGCTCAATTCTAAGTCCAGAGGTGTTGTTGGATAAGTTATGTAATGATGCTATAAGCTTTGACATTCTTGACTCTTATATGTTTGAACTATGAAAGCCTCCCTTAGTCCCTATGTCCTCATTTCTACTCTCTTATTGATTGTTCAATTGCTTCTGCGACCAAAGATGTGTAATGATATGTTAAGAGGCTTGTTTGGGGTCCCTTTGGGTTCCCCATTCGCCGTGTTATGTCTAGGCCCTAGGCTTGGGTCGTGACAAACTTGGTTTCAGAGTACCAGCTTGTTAATGGTCCTCGACATCCAACACACTGCATCGATTGGAGTCTTATTCATGGTTGTGTTGTACATCACGACTATGAGTAAGAGACTATGAGACATTTTAGGAAATGTTTCCAATCTTCATGGTCTATGTCGTGCTATAGAAGTTAGGTAAAGTTTCCCCTCTAACAGATGTTCCCTACCATTTTTAGATCATGCCCAACATAAGAGGGAGAAGGGCCAGCACACCCGAAGAACAACCAACTCATGGAGAGCTCCAGGATACTCTTACCATGCTAGCTCAAGCCATGGCTAATCAAGTCAATCAAGGGACCCAAGCCCCTCATGCTCCTACCCCTATATCTAGAGTGAGGGATTTTATGAGAATGAACCCATCGGAGATTCATGGGTCTAAAATGGATGGGGACCCTCAAGAATTTGTTGATGTGTTGGCTATGATGGGTGTTAGATCGGAGGAGAAGTCGGAGTAAGTGGCTTACCAACTCAAGGGGTGGCCCAAATATGGTTTACCCAATGGAAAGCGGAGAAGGGGAATAACAATGTGATTCTATGGGAGGAGTTTAAGGCAACATTCCTCAATCGATTCTTCCCTCTTGAGCTTAAGGAGGCCAAAATGATGGAGTTCATGAATTAGAAGTAAGGATCTATGAGTGTGAAGGAGTATGCCCTCAAGTTCAACCAACTTTCAAAATATGCTCCACAATTGGTTGCCGACCCAAGGTCTAAAATGAACAAATTTGTGATGGGGGTATAAGATTTGGTTAATGAGTATCATCCACTATGTTGATTAGTGAAATGGACTTGTCCCGCCTTATGAATTATGCCAAATAAGTTGAGGGAAGAGAAGTTGTATGTTAAGTATGAGAAGTGTGAGTTTAGGTTGCAAAAGGTTGCTTTCCTAGGTCATGTGGTGTCAGGGGATGATATTAAGGTAGATCCTAGGAGGATGAAAGTGATTAGAAATTGGCCTAGACCTTTTAATCCATCGGACGTTAGAAGTTTCTTGGGCTTAGCAGGTTACTACCGGAGATTTGTGAATGGGTTCTCTTCTATTGCTTCTCCTATGACTAAGCTGACCCAAAATAAGGATAAATATGTGTGGACCGATGAGTGTGAAAAGAATTCCAAACTTTGAAGGATAAGCTTGTGTCCGCACCTATCTTGTCTCTACCGGAAGGGTTGGAACGGTTTGTTGTGTATTGTAATGCCTCAAGGGTTGGTTTGGGATGTGTTTTGATACAAAATGGTAAGGTCATAGCCTATGCCTCTAGACAACTTAAGGTGCATGAAAAGAATTATCCTACTCATGACCTTGAATTTGCCGCCATGGTATTTGCTTTGAAAATTTAGTGTCATTATTTGTATGGGTTGCATGTTGATGTGTTTACCAATCGTAATAGTCTCCAATATGTTTTCACTCAAAAAGACCTCAAATTGAGACAACGAAGGTGGTTAGAACTCCTTAAGGATTATGACATGAGTATACATTATCACCCCGGTAAGGCTAATGTCATAGCCGATGCTTTGAATAGAGTGTCCATGGGTAACCTAGCAAACGTTAATGATGGGGACAAAGAGGTATCTAGAGAGGTCCATAGGTTATCTAGATTGGGGGTTAGGTTGGAAGAGGTTTATAATAGAGGTATTGTGGTTGTTGATGGTTCAAAATATTCCTTGGTTGATGAGGTAAAAGAAAATCAAGATCTTGACTCCTCTTTGTCAGAATTAAAGGCCTTAGTGAGAGATGGTAAGGTGGAGGTTTCCTCCCAAGGGAGAGATGGTGCCCTTAGATATCAAGGTAGGTTGTGTGTTCCTTGTGTTAATGACTTGAGAAAGAAGATTCTTGATGAGGCTCATAATTCTTGCTATTCTATTCACCCTAATTCTACAAAGATGTATAAAGATTTGAGGGAAGTGAATTAGTGGGGTGGTATGAAGAGGGATACTACTAAGTTTGTGTCCGATTGCCATAATTTCCAACAAGTCAAAGCCGAACATCAAAGGCCGGGACCCAAGATATAGAGGTTCCTACTTGGAAGTGGGAGGAAATCAACATTGATTTTGTGGTTGGGTTGGCTAAGACTAGAAAGGGCTTTGATTCTATTTGGATTGTGGTTTATAGAATGACAAAGTTGGCTCATTTCCTACTGGTTAAAACTACTTAAGATGCCAAAGATTATGCTAAGTTGTACAATCATGAGTTGGTTAGACTGCATGGGTGACTTTGTCTATCATATCGGATCGTGGTGCTTAATTCACTTCTCAGTTTTGGAGGTCCTTCCAAAGAGGTCTTGGTACCAATGTAAAGCTTACTATGGCCTTTCACCCTCAAACAGATGGCCAAGCCCAAAGAACTATCTAAACTCTTAAGGATGTGCTTAGAGCTTGTATTTTGGAGTTTAAGGGTAGTTGGGATGATCATCTCCATTGATTGAGTTTGCTTATAATAATAGTTATCATGCAAGTATTGGTATGGTCCCTTTTAAGGCCCTCTATGGTAGGTATTGTAGGTCCCTGGTTGGATAGTTTGAGGTATGAAAAATGGCTTTGTTGGGTCCAGATCTAGTTATTGAGGATATGGAGAAGGTAAGTTTGATTAGAGGAAGGTTGAAAACAACCAAATCGTCAAAAGTCCTATGCCGATGTGAGGAGAAGGGATCTTGAATTTAAGGTTGGTGATTAGGTCTATTTGAAGGTTTCACCTATGAAGAGTGTAGTTCATTTTGGTAAGAGGGGTAAGTTGAGTCTAAGATTTGTGGGTCCATGTAGGGTGTTGAGGAGAATTGGTAAGGTGGCCTATGAGTTGGAGTTTCCTGATGAAATGGACATAGTTCATCTGGTCTTTCATGTATTCATGATGAGGAAATGTATGGGTGACCCAAATGCTATTGTTCCATTGGATGTCGTGGGTGTTGTTGAAGGCAACTTAACATATGAAGAGGTTCCAGTAGAGATTTTGGATAGGCAGCTGAAGAAGTTGAGGAACAAGGATGTGGCTTCCGTTAAGGTTATTTTGGAGGAATCAACAAGTAGAATAGGATATTGTGGCTTCCACTTTACTCTAGCATAAGGTACTAATTCAATACCCTATGTAATTCCAAGTCCTAATTTTCAGTCCTCATGTCATTTGCATACATTTATGTTTAAATTGACAAGTCCATGATAATTGTTTTTCATTTATGTTGAGATTTTTGAAATGATGTTTTAGCGAGTTGTTGAATTCTTTTGTGGGATGAAATTATCTTTCTTATTTCTCTTATGTACATTTCTTTGGCATTCGGGATGAATGTTCCCTAAAGGAGGTATTGAAACGGCCCCAAAAAGTGCCCGAAAATGTGTCTCGAAAGTGCCCACACTCGTAATTTCCATATATCTCAAAATTCGTGCATGATATCAAAAATCCAACTTCATATTATTGATCAGGTTGCAAAATTGAGCTAGAAGTGAGTCTAATCCCAATTGTTGAGCAACCGCAGCAACAATTGCTTTTCCCAAGTTTGTGCAAAACAGTGGCAGTCCGTGTTGGCTTTGCAACGCAGAGTCGTCATAGAGCAGTGTATTTTGTTGCCGGTTTTCTTATTTCAGTCCAAGGCTTTGGGGTCTTGGGCCTAAGCATTCCTATGTATAAAAACACATATACTTAGTTATTTTTCAACCTTATATCATACAAGATATTCCCCAATACTCTCTTAAACACTTAGACAAATATTTCACTCAAAATCAAGGGTCCCCAACTCATTCCAGATCTTAAGGAATTTACTCAAGCTTCAAGTTCTCAATCAAATCTTCATCAAGGAATTCTCCAAAGTTGAGGTATGAATTTGACTATGAACTATGATGGGGTTTCATAAAAGTGTTAGTGTTCAAGCATGTTTTGAGCTATGAATCTAAGACTATTATGTGATTTGATGAAAGGTTTCCATGTATATTACATGAGGGTACTACCAACTGTTGGTGGGATGCTTTACTTCAAGTTTTCTTGCATAATTTCACTCTTGAATTGCATGGTTTTATACTAATATTACACACCCGCCAAGTGTTTGATAAAATGTATGGTTAAGATTTCTTGAGTTGTTGAAGGCCTAATGCATGGTATATGAGCTAAGTGATTTTATTGTGATGGAAGGAATGTATTTACGAGTTATTATCATAGAACGTATCTATAGTGTTGTAAGTTGACCATACCATAGATGAGGGGCATGTACCTCATCCACCTTGTTGGGTGGTGGCAATCCCGTACTATCATAGGTGAGGGGTATGTACCTCATGCACTTGTCAGGTGGTGGCAATCTCATACTACCATAGGTGAGGGGTATGTACCTTATCCACTTGTCGGGTTATGGCAATCCCGTACTACCATAATGGGGGTTATGTACCTTATCCACCTTCTAAGCAGTTGGCATGCCTTGGATTCCATGTACTAAGTTGCTTGGTCTATGATGATTGTCTCTTCCTACTCATGTAATATATTCTTTATGAGTATATTTTACTTTAAGTATCATTCATGCATGCCATATTGCTATATGTTTATCCATTGCCTAATTATGCATTTTGATTATGTTGCTTATCTTTTGTTGCATTGCATCCTACATACTTATTACATTCAAACTCAGTAACGCATACTCTATGCCTATATGATGCTACCATGTAGGAACCGGACCTCCACTTGATTATCTTCCTCCACGTGTCTAGTACTATCTCTTTAAGAAAGTTTTGTGAGTCCTCAACTCCGAGTATGATATCTTTTGTTCTTATGTATGCAAAGACTCTCTCTTAATCTTGTGGTATACTTTTGACTATTAGGGTGATCTCGGAAAGTTGTCGTGGCCCCGCACAATTCTAAGTTTAGAGGTGTTTTTAGACAAGTTATATAATGATGCTATAAGTTTTGACTCTCTTGACTCTTGTATGTTTGAGCTATGAAAGACTCTCTTAGTCCCTTTGCGCTTATTTCTATTCTCTTATTGATTATTTAATTGCTTCCGCAACCAATAATGTGAAATGATATCTTAAGAGGCTTGATTGGGGTCCCTTTGGTTTTTCCATTCACCATGTCATGTCTAGGCCCTAGGCTTGGGTCATGACAGGAGTATGGGGTTAATTTGCTGACTTTTCAGTGTTTGCATGGGGTTTTCGAGGAAAAGAAGGTTATTGTCCAGCAAAATTTTGAACAGCAAGGGAGATTTTTGGGATATTTTCTGGTGGATTTAGGGAGGGTGGAAGGTTCATCGGTGGTGGAGGGTTTCCATTAGTTTTCGACAGCGAGGAGAAGAGAGGGATACAGGGTCATTTTGGGTGGTCCTCCAGTGGGTTTGGGGTCATTTTACTAGTGGGGTTCAAAGGTGAGAGTGGAAAATAGGATTTTTCTAATGAGTTTGAATGAAGGAGAAAGAGGATCGATTGTTCAATGTTTTTTCAGTGATGGGGCCATTTGGTTGCTGCTGTTTTGTGGTGCTGCAAGGTGGTCGATAGGGGAGCTGGTGTCGCCGAAGTTACTCCTCTTTTTTGAGGATAAAATGGTCGTTGTCAAGAAATAGAACTAACCGAGGTTGGGGTTGAGTCCAAGGGAATACATACACTCAACATAATTCAATTAACGTAATTTGAGTAATTAACCAACATACTTCTTTGGGGGGGGGAGGGTTTACAATAATCAATGGAAAAAATAAACCTAACTAATCACAAGAGTGAAATTAATATGGAGAGAAACTAGCATTTGTGTTCCGCATGATTCGTTTAGTATTACTAGATAATCTAATTCTTTTCTAATGTGTAGCATGTAGGACAGTAAGTTAAGTTCATCAAACCCTTTGGTCCAAGTGAGAGGCGAATTTCACTACATGACTTGGCCCATTTCCATGTGCATTACTAACCTTTACCTTTTAAGGATTTACCATCCTTACGGAAAATGGATATATATGATAAGAATTCAGGTGCATTTGAGCACATAAACCCTTTTGGTAAAATTTCGCAAGGAAGGGTGACCAAGAGGGCGATTATGGTTGCAGTCTAGTTAACTAGCTGATTGCTCTCCAGGGCCTTTCTCGAAAAGCTTCATCGCTCGGATTTGTGCTGTAGCCTCGAAACAGAGAAATAAGGAGGCTGAGATGAGAAAAGAGAGACCTCACGGGTGAAACCTCCACTTCATTCATTTCCCTTACCAGCCATTATGTAATATAGGACATCTTCTCCTAAAATGGTAACTTCACTCTGCCCCTCAAGCTCCATTTAGTTCATTATGTGGACTATTCCTCCACATTAAATCTTCTTGTCTGGAAATGCATGTATGTCGGGGGCCCTTAATGGAAGATAAAAGACTTTACTAAGCAAGCTGTCTATTGGTCCCTGTTGGTTAATTGTGTCAACAGAGGCAAGGAGTACCAATGGGCTATCCTACTAGCGATCTTTGCCAGTGTATCAGGTCCCAGAAGTGCATGACAAATTCCGCCAAAGCCCAATACTGCAGAAGAAATTAAATGAAGTACTCTAGATACAAAGTATGGAAAGGTGTCTATAACTTCTCCCCCAGGGCCTACCCCCCAACCTAGAGTAGCTAGGTGGGGAAGTAAAATCAATCCCAGTACAACCTCCCCTTGGCCTAATTCGGCTGATTAGATGAGAACATATCAATTGAATCTTGTTAATTAATCTCTTTTCCTATTCATTACTACCTTGGTCTAGTCAGTAACACTAGGCAAATTCTAATGTTGGCCACCACTAGAAAACATGCAAAACAAAGAGAATTAATTAATATATGCATGCAAGCTTTCCAAGAATTATGAATTATTTGATTTTACCTTGTTAGTTCTTCATCCCACAATCCTAGTTGTTGATTTAACTACTCATGATTTGTGTAGATGCAAGACTTATGATGGAATAAAAAAATAGAACACTTACACAATTTAATTAAGAACAAACCAATCCAACTTCAAAGAGAATCACAAGATTAAAGATGAAATCAAAGTACAAGTGTTCTCAAAACTCTCCAATGTAATCTCACAAATTTCTCTCTCCAATTACTGAGTTTTCTGTGTACTATGTGAAAACTTATGTAAAATAACATAAAAAAAACTTATTTATAATATTTAAAATACAAGTCCTAAATAGAATTACATAACTGGGTCAACATGCCTCATGAATTGGTTTACGGGCCATATTGCATTCCACGACCCGTAATCGGGGTCTCGTATAATGTTGCTGGAAATCTAGACTTCAAGTCTACAACACCCCCTCAATGACTGGTAAAGTGGTTTATGACCCGTATGGGAGGTTTCGTTTGATGAATCTTTAGAAAGTTCTAATCTCTAATCCTCAGGGTACAAACCATATTCTACGACTTGTAAATCATTCCTCGACCCATCTATATGTTCGCAGAACCAACTTAAAAAAATCAAGCCCTTACTGGAATTATCCACAAAACTCACTTCACAACCCATAGAGTGATCAATGGCCCGTAAAGGGTCATATACTGCATAAAAAATCAGCAACTTCTGTATTTCTTCCCAAAATCAAGCCTAACCCTAGAATCCGGTAAACATAACACAAAAACATATAAAATCAACTAACATCGCATTGAAAACACACAAAATTCCAAGTTTTAAGCATCAAATGTGTTGTATTTTGATAACACATCAGGACATATTTTCTAGATGGGGCTGTTGGTTTGGTGGTTGTCATGGGTAGTAGAGAGAGACTGCCTGCGTGGCTACCTAGAGGTAGCGGCATAGAGACAAAAGAGACGTCGACGGTTGTCTGGAGTAGGTGCTGCTAGGAGGTGATTAAAAAGGGTAGAATGTAGAAATGAAATTAGTGGTTTTGGTGGGTATCATATTAAAAAGGAAAGAAAGAAAAATTTAATCTGAACTATGGATTGATAACAAACAAATGGACCATATTAGTTGTAACACCTGGTAAAATTATCAAAATACTCTTAGAATGAAATCGTACAAATAACGTGTCTTCCCAAGCTCTAATGGAAAATTTGAAACCAGATTTGCAAAGCAGAAAAAATTGAATGGGGAAATGGTCTCAATCATATTTTAGAGCGATCGACTCAAAAAA
>JAOTQR010000007.1:12719039-12827167 GCA_025774065.1 Solanum ossicruentum
ATACTTTGGCTCTTATTACACTCTTCTTGGACTGAAAATAAGGTCCATTTATGATGCTAAAATATGGGATAAAATTATACCCTTCAAACTGATTTTATTCGTCATTGAACTTGGGCAAATTTGACGTCGAACCTCGTCTCCGTTTAGCTAGCAAATTCAAGGTAAGAAAGTTGGTGACTCACCTACTAGATTATTAATTTATACAAACACCTTAATTCTCTTACTTTATTTAAGGTTGTGATATCTTCAATTTTGCACAAGACATATATACACTCGACCCTCTTAAGTGTTAGATGCCCATATCGCCCATTAATATGAGAATCAAGCACTTTCAAGAATTGACACTATTTTGACCAATCCATATCATGATTTATTCACATAGCATTAGTACATGTAAAATGTGGGGTGTTACATGAGGAGGAGAATGTGGGTCATTTGATGGTGATGCTTAAAAAATTGAGAGAAGAGAAGTTATATGCTAAGTATGAGAAGTGTGAATTTTTGTTGAAAGAGGTTGCCTTTCTAGGTCATATGGTGTTGGGGGATGGTATTAAGGTGGACCCTAAGAAGAAGAAATTTATTAGAAATTTTCTTAGACCTTTGACCCCATCGGATATTAGAAGCTTCTTGTCTGAGCAGGTTACTATCGGAGGTTTGTGAATGGGTTCTCTTATATTTCTTATTCCATGACTAAGTTCACACAAAAGAAGGCTAAATTTGTTTGAACCGATGAGTGTAAAGAGATTTTCTAAACCTTGAATGATAAGATTGTGTCCACTCCTATCTTGTCTCTATCAAAAGGGTTGGAAGGGTTTGTTATGTATTATGACACCTCCCGGATTTGTTTGGGTTGTGTTTTGATGTAAAATGGTGAGGTGATAGTCTATCCTACTCAAAATCTTGAATTTTCTGCCATGGTATTTGCCTTGAAAATTCAGCTTCATTATTTGCATAGGGTGCATGTTGATTTGTTTACCAATCATAAGAGTCTACAATATGTGTTCACTCAAAAGGATCTGAAACTTGAGGCAATAAAGATGGTTAGAGCTTCTTAAGGGTTATAATATAAGTGTACATTATCATTCCGATAAAGCTAATCTTATGGCGGATGCTTTGAGTATGGTGTCTATTGTTGCCTAGATCACGTTGATGATGGGGGCAAAGGGGTAACTACTGAGGTTCATTGGTTGACTAGATTAATGGTTAGGTTAGAAGAGGTTGATTATTGTGGTACTGTGATCATTGATGGTTAAAAATCTTCCTTATTTGATGAGGTAAAAGCAAAGCAAGATCTTGACCACTCTTTGTTAGAATTGAAGGCCTTGGTGAGAGAGGCCATGGTGGAGATTTTCTCCCAAGGGGGAGATGGTGCCCTTAGGTACAAAGGTAGGTTGTTTATGCCTTGTGTTGATGGCTTGAGAGAGAAGAATCTTGATAAGGCTCATAATTCTTCCTATTCCACTCACCTAGGTTCAACCTAGATGTATAGTGATTTGAGGGATGTATTTTGGTGGCGAGGTATGAAGAAAGACATTTTCATATTTGTATCCGGTTGTCATAGTTGCCAACAAGTCAAAGACGAGCATCAAAGGTCAGGTGGCTAACCCAAGATACAGAGATTCCTACTTAGAAGTGGGAGGATATTAACATGGATTTAGTGATTGTGTTGCCTAAGACTAGAAAGGGTTTTGGTTTTATTTGGATTGTGGTTGATAGAAAGACAAAGTCGGCTGATTTCTTACCAGTTAAGACTAGTTATAGGGTCGAAGACTATGCTAATTTAAAGATTCATGAGTTGGTAAGATTACATGAGGTGCCTTTGTCTATCATATCGGATCGTGATGCTCAATTCACTTCACACTTTTAAAGGTCTTTCCAAAGAGGTCCTGGTACCAAGGTCAAGCTTAGTATGGGCTTTCACCCTCAAATGGATGGCCAAGATGAATGAACTATCCAAACTCTTTAGGATATGGTTATAGCTTTTATTTTGGAGTTTTACGGTAGTTGGGATAATCATATTCCATTGATTGAGTTGAATTATAATAATAGCTATCTTTTTACCATTGGTATGGCTCTTTTTTGAGGCCCTATATAGTAGGCATTATAGATCACCAGTTGGGTGATTTGATGTTGGAAAAATGGTTGTTTTGGTTCCAGATTTGGTTATGGAGGCTATGGAGAAGGTAAGGGTGATTAGGAAGAGGTTTAAAACAGTGCAAAGTCATCAAAAGTCCTATGCTGATGTGAGGAGTAGGGAACTTGAATTTAAAGTTGGTGATTGGGTCTATTTGAAGGTTTCACCTATGAAGGGTGTGGTTTATTTCAATAAAAAATTTAAATTGTTTCCAAGATATGTGAGTCCTTATGGGATGTTGAGGAGGATTGGTAAGGTAGCCTATGCATTAGAGTTGCCTAGTGAAATGGACTTGGTTTATCCGACCTTTCATGTATCCATCTTGAGAAATGTCTGTGTGACCCGAACGCTATTGTTCCATGTTGTGGGTGTTGTTGAAAACAACCTGACTTATGATGAGGTTCCAATAGAAAACTTGGATAGACAAGTGAAGAAATTGAGGAACAAGGATGTTTCTTCCGTAAAGGTCCTTAGGAGGAATCAACAAGTCAAAAGTGCTACATGGGAACCCGAGGTGGACATGCAAAGGAGATATTCCTTTCTATTCCCTCAACTCAAGCCTAAGGTACTAAATGTAAATGTTCTATGTGATTTCATGTCTCAATTATCATCCCTTTATGTCATTGCATGCATTAATGTTTATGTTGACAAGTTCATGCGGATTTTGACAATTATGTTGAGATTTTTTAAACGATGTTTAAGTGCATTATTGCATTCTTTTAGGGGCTGATTTTTTCATGATTACTTTTATTTTGTATGTTTCTTTGGCATTTGGGGAAGAGTACTCCCAAGGGAGAAATATTGAAATGACCCCTAGAAAAAGTGCCCGAAAATGTGCCTCGGAAGTGTCTGGCATCGTAATTTCCATATATCACAAAATTCATGTGTGATATTAAGATCCGACTTCATATTCTTGTTCAGGGGGAAATATTGATTGGGAAATGGGTCTAACCTCGATTTTGGAGCAACCGAATCAAATTCAAAAATCCAAAAATTTCCGTATCCAGCATTGATCTGCGCCCCTAGCGCGATGCAACTGGGGCGCGGACTAGTGTTAAAATGGTGTCAGTTTTATTGTTAGGTCCAAGACTTTTGTGTCTTGGGCCTAAGCCTTCCCATGCGTACAAATACCTATACTTAGCCATTTTCACCTTTATATCATACAACAGATTTCCCAATACTCTCTCAAACACTTAGACAAATATTTCACCCCAAATTTCAAGTGCCAAAACTCATTTCGGATCTTAAGGATTTAACTCAAGCTTCAAATCTCCATTTCCAATCCTCAATAAGGAATTCTCCAAACCTAAGGTATGTGGGTTTCAACCATTGTGTCCTTTCACCCATGGTGCCCAATCTTCCTTTTCACTTAAATTACATGTTTCCAAGTTGATTTTACTTATGGTTCTTCTATTATGAATTCAACTATGATCTATGTTGGGGTTTTGTAAAAGTGTTACTTTTTAAGCATGTTTTCAGCAATGAATCCTTGACCTATCTTGAGATTTGAGGAAGGGTTTTGATGTACTTTGCAAGGTGGTATTACCAAGTTTTAGTAGTTTGATTTACTTCAAGATATCTTGCATGATTCACTCTTTAATTGTATTGTTTTAAACTACCATTACACACCCACCAAGTGTTTAATAAAATGTCCAGTTAGGATTATTGAACTATTAATGATCCATTGCTTGACATATGACTTATATGACTTTATGATGATGAAAGAGATATATATATAAATTGATTTCATCAGTAGAATCTATAACATTTCAAGTTGACAACACCTCGTTGGGGGGATGGTAGGCCCGAACAACTATGTTATGTGTTTTGTACCTCAATTGCCTCGCTCAGGATGTAGTAGGGTCGTACAACCATATTTGGGGGTTTGTACCTCAATTGCCTCGCTCAAGAGGTAGTAGGCTCATGCAACTATGTTGGGGGATTTTTACCTCACCCGCCTCACTCGAATGGTGGTAGGCCCATGCAACCACGTTGGGGGGTGGGTTTGTACTGATGATGTTCACGCTTCAATAAGAAAGCAGTCATTGTCAGCAATTAACCTAACCGAAGGTTAGGATCAAATCCACAGGGCAAGGCTTGACTACAAGACTTCACTATTAAGAATTTCAAGCCTTTATAATGAAAATCTCTAAATGGGGGGGGGAGGGTTGTCATTCAGAAACAAAGTAAAATAAACACTATAATACAACACGGGAAGCACTTAATTTTAGCGATAACTTGGGAATTGCATTCCCCATGGTTCGTTCACTTGATTACCCTGCATAACATTACTGTAATTGGAGATTCGCATGCAGGATCATAACTTAGGTTCTTCCACTTTTGTGGAAGTGAAAATCGAATTTCACCATGGTGCTTAGTTGGCTACCATAGTGTGCCAACTAACCGTTATCTATTGTCCCAGTCAACCTCCCCTTTGTTAGGTTTAGTTGATTAGATGAGAACACATCAACTAAATAATTTCATCTATTTCCCTTTTCCTATTTGTCACTACCTTGGTCGGGATCGTAATAGTAGGCGAAGTTTGGTGTTGGCCACCAGCAAACAATAATCAATATGAAGAGAAATAGATAATACATGCAAAACCGCAATTATAGAAATGCAATAAACCTAGGTCATCTCAAGTCAACTACCCGTGGTTCCCACAACCCCATGTTCTGGGTGCTTAGCAACTCATAGCGAAGGCAAAACCAACAAAAATGCAAATACAAGACATAGTTGAGAGCTTTACCACAAGCAATGAAGAATGTAGACACTACATGTTGCAAACCCAAAAGCTTGATAGAATGACACAGTGTACAAGGAAAGATTTCCATTCCTCCAAATGGGTTTTCCAAATGTAAATGATAAACTTATGCCAAACCCTAAAATATTCTTGAGAGAATTTTCAAAGGCAAGTTCTAACTCTACAATGTCTCCTTTGTAAATAGAACCCTAACTTAACATTTATAGTGCTTACAAATAAACCCAAAAACTTCTACAGAAAAGATAGCTAGCAGCTGGTACGTCTCGTAGGTATGACTCATAGGGTAGCCTACGAGTCGTAGTCGGGGTCGTGTATTAGGATCTTGGCATCTTGGACTCAGCTAGCACGACCCACTTGTATGAGTTGTTGCTTGGCTATGACTCATATGTTCCTCTCGTAGTCTATGCCTTCAGTTTTTTGGTCCAACATTTTGGCTCTCTGATTCCTGCTATAAGTCCACACATAATTGTCATAGTGAGACTTACAACTTGTAGGGGTGACCTCCACTTAGAAGATTTCTGATTTTTGGTCTCTGTTTTTGCTATAGTACATCCTACGACTTGTGAATTAGGCTACAACTCGTAGGTGATTTCTTATGTCCTATGATTTAGCAAAATCAAAAACTTTTCTTCAAAATCATGCCAACCTAACTTTTCTTCAAGAACAACACAGAAACACATAAAACCATAAGAAGTCGCATTAAGTACTCACAAAATCCCTTGTTTTAGGCATCAGATATATTGTATTTTGAAAGCACATCAACACCCTCAACTATCCCTCATACTCACTTAAAAAGCATTTAGAATTCAGGGACTGAGGAAGCATTATCACTCTCATAATTGAAATTCATGCATAATGATTAACACCATATGCTTGCCCTTATACTCATCATCCGGTTTGGTGACAAAGAGGATTTAGATACTTTAGGACTTATGGGCTTCTAACATAGGTTCAAGGGGCTTTGGTATGGCATTTTGGGCTAGTAGTGACTAAAAACTATCCTTGAACTATGTTTACCAATACTTTCTGCGATCATGACCCAACCCTTTTCAATATATCGACCCTTATTCTCCAAGTTCAAACTTTTCTCGAGTGTTTCTTTCTATTTTCAGTTATGCCTTATTTCTGAACTCAATTCTTGCTACATTTTCTCAACTCAAGGAACTTTTATTTTCTTTTTTCTTCACTCAGCTTATGATATTTCATTTGTTTCTTTATTTCCCAACTATCCACCTCATTGTTATTACTTTACCATAATAAGGGTCACCCTCAACTCAGGCATTTAGCTTGAGGTGAAGCACACAATATCCATTCCTCAAACCAGAACCACAATTTGTAGCCACCCTCAACTTAAGCTTTTAGCCTCAATTATGGTTCACATGTTCAAGGATAGACCAGGATCAATATCAAGGTACTTCATCAAATTCTAAGATTAAGTTAGCAAGGTGTCAAGAAAGAATGAGTACATGAGAATCTCAAACATTTGGAACAAGGGATTCACTTGCTCACTTGGTAGGTTATTTTGGTAAAAGTGGGCTCACTAATAGAATAAAGGCCTAAGATACTTTCGAAATCAACCAAATCACCAAACAAATGTTAGAGTACTAAGGTAAGTTCTGAGTCCATACATGATACATGAATACGTCAAAATAAGTTCACCGTACACATGGTACTACATACACAATCAAGTATAGACTCACAGGTTATGCTTCTAGACTCAACTTACCTTCACAATATTAGAACAAATATTGCAAGATACTCTAAATGCATGAATGAATCAACACCCATAATCTCAAAGTTTTTTAGGGTACCTTATTTTTCATCAAAATTTAAAGAACATTTAAAAACTATGCATATGCCAACAGCTAACATCATTATGTATTTACAAACAATCTACACTACCAAAACATTACCAAGTCAATAGAAAATTAAACCTCCACAAGGAAAAAAAATGCACGACAAGAAAAGCTTAGGATTAAAAATAAACAAAGTTATGGACTCGAGGCTACTCAAACTTCACCTTAATCAATAAATTCCCACATCCCACCAAAATAGAATACTTTGTCCTCAAACTAAAGACACATAGAAAGGGTAAAAGGTGCATACCTTGGGTTGCCTCCTAAGAAGTCCCTGATTTTTTATCGCGGCACAACAAGAAGCTTTTGTGCTCATGCCTCCTCAAGGTCCCATTCTTCCACTATCTTAATTTCTTTCATGTCACCCATGTATAATTTGACCCTTGATCCATTGACTTTGAATGTTTTACTATCCCTACTTTCTAACTTAATGGCTCCATAATTCAAAATGCATACGACTCTGAAGAGCCCCATCCACTTAGATCTGAGTTTCCCAGGAAACCACCTCAACGTAGAGTTATAAAGCAACACCATGTCTCCTGGTGCAATTGGCTATTCTCAATTCCGCAATTCTGTTGAACCTTTACCTTTTGCTTTTATAAGCAGAGCTCTCATATGCTTGCAGCCTAAGCTTATTGAGTTTATTTACTTGCATCAATCTAGATGTTGCTGCTTTATTCCAGTCTAGATTCTACTTCTTAAGTGCCTATAGTGCCTTACGCTAAAGCTCAACTGCTAGGTGACAGGCTTTCCCAAACATCAACTGATAAAGGGACATTCTGATCAATGTTTTGAAAGCAGCGCGATAGGACAATAAAGCATCGTCTAACTTTCTTAACCAGTCAATGCGATTTACATTCATCATTTCGGATAGGATTTGCTTGATTTCCCTATTTGATACTTCTACTTGCCCACTTGTTTAGGGATTAAATGGGGCTACCACTTTATACTTCACACAATAACTTTCAAGGAGAGCTTTTAACAGTTTGTTGCAAAAATGAGAACCTCCATACTAATAATTGCCTGAGGTGTACCGAAATTGGAGAAATCCCAGTAACACTCTTACATTCATTGTTTGATAGAGCTATGCGCTCTACTCATTTAGAGATATAATCAAATGCAAACAGAATGTACTTATTACGATATGAGCTAACAAAGGGTCCTATAAAGTCAATGCCCAAATCATCGAATAGTTCTATCACCAAGATAGGATTTAGAGGAAGTTCGTGCCTTCACGATACCCCACCCTCTCTTTGACATCTATCACATGAGTTGGCGTAATCATGGGCATCCTGATGTATGGACGGCCAATAATAACAAAAATGTAACACCTTCTAAGCAGTTCGAGCTTAACTATAATGACCACCAACAAATGAAGAATGGCATGCTTCAAGAATACTCATCAGTACCACTTCTAGAAAACATTTCTAGATGATCCCATTTGCACAAATACGAAATTAATAAGGGTTATCCCAAAAGAACTT
This sequence comes from Solanum ossicruentum, assembly GCA_025774065.1. NCBI lineage: Eukaryota > Viridiplantae > Streptophyta > Magnoliopsida > Solanales > Solanaceae > Solanum > Solanum ossicruentum. The sequence goes on from JAOTQR010000007.1 coordinate 12,727,278, forward strand.
CTTTACATCGTGCATAAACTTGCAGCGCTATTGGATGTTCAGCTCAGAAGGTACTATATCACTCACCAAATAGTTGGCATAGTCAGCAAATTAAGGTATAAGGTCATGTGATGCCGCCAAACCTCTCTTATTAGTAAATCAGTTATTAATGTCAAGTCCATCATAAAACTTTGTGAAACGATCCCAAAAAGTGCCCGAAAATGTGCCTCGGAAGTATCTGGAATTGTAATTTCCATATATCTAAAAGTCCATTGTTATTTCAAAAATTCGACTTCATATTCTTGCTTAGGGCGTCAAATTGAGTGGAAAATGGGTCTAACCCAAATTTTAGAGCAACCATATCAAAATTTGAAAATCACAATATACGTTATTTAGGAGGGTCAAATTTGAAGGGGCATATCTCTTAGCACACAAAGAACTAGGTATGACATAACATACCAACTTAAAACCCTTTAATTGGCTTTCCAACGCACTTCATTTTACCTCATTCCAAGTTTTGATGAAAGACTTATGCCCATTTTCGTAAAACTCATTCGTGCAAAAAAGGCAGATTTCCAGTGAGCATCTGCGTCGCCTCAGCGATGCGGACCAATGTTATTTTTGCCCTAGTTTTTTGATTTAGGTCCAAGACTTTCAACTCTTGATCCCAAGGGTTTCCATACATGTTTATACTTATACTTACCTTATTTTCACTCTCATATCATCCTCAATATACCCCAATATCCTCTAAAACACTTAGACTCATATTCCACCCTAAATTCAAGTCCCAAACTCAAGACCAATCTTAAGGATTGCTTCAAGGATTTTACTCAAGCCTTAAGTCTCCATTGAAGTCTTTTTGAAGAACCTCTCAAAAGCTAAGGTATGTGGTGTTGAACCATTGGGTCTCTTCACCCTATGGCACTTAAACCTTCTTTTACTTTAAATTACATGATTTAAAGTTGATTTTACTTGTGGTCTTGTATATTGAGAAATTTACTGCAAAGTAATTCTTGTTTTTGAAAGTATGGTTGTTTTAGCATGTTTTGAGCTTCAAATCATGGATCTAATGTTGGGTTTGATGAGGGGTTTTGATATGACTGTCTTAGGGGTGTTGTGAGGGTGGGTCTAATATTGGTAACCTCTATGCCATATTGCTATATGCTTATTCATTACCTATGTTTATGCACTTCGATTATGTTGCCTATCTCTTGTTGCATAGTATGTCTACATACTTAGTACATTCAAATATACTAATACATACTCTATGCCTACATGATGTTACCATGTTGGAACCGGGCCTCCACTTGATCATCCTCCTTCTCTAAGTGGCTAGTACGATGACTCTCAGGCAAGTTGGTGAGTCCTCATGGGGGCAATGTCTTGAACCTTATCTATGTATAAAGTCTCTCTTTCCTTTTATTGTATGCTTTGACTATAAGGGTGAGCCCAGTTGCTTGACTTCGACCCAGCTAAGTTCAATGCTTAGAGGTGTTGTTGGACAAGTTATGTAATGATGTTATAAGCTTTGACTCCCTTGACTCTTTGATGTTCATGATATGAAAGTGCCCCTTAGCCCCGTATTACCCCATATTTTATCTATTGTTGTTATTTCATTGTTTCTGTGACTAAGTATTTGTAATGATATGTTAAGACACTTGATTAGGGTCCCTTCAGGTTCCCTATTCGTTGTGTCATGTCTAGGCTATAGGGTTGGGTGGTGACAACTACTTTTTATCTCTCAAGGTTTGCAAGACAACCCTCAAATTCTCTTTGTGATCTTCTTCTTCCCATGAATAGACCAAAATGTCATGAATGAATACCACTACAAATATATCATGGTATGGATTGAACACCATATTCATAAGGTTCATAAAAACAGCTAGTGAATTAGTTAACCTGAAGGACATCACTATAAATTTGAAATGTCTATACCTTGTCCAACCTAAGCCTAAGGCCGAGATGTGGCACAACGCATGGGGAGCCCGAAGGGATCCAAAGCAAGCCTCCTATCATATCATTACATATCATTGGTCGCGGAAGCAATAAAATAATAACATGAGTATAAAGCAAGTATAAGGGACTAAGGGAACTTTTCCATATCATTACACATTAAAGCATTAAGAGAGTGTCAATCTCATAGCATTATTACATGACTTGTCCAATAACACCTCTACACATAAAACTTAGCGAGGGACAAGACAAGCAACCGGGCTCACCCTCATAGTCAAAGCATAGAAATAAAGGAAAAGGAGTCTTAGAATAACATAAGAGAAAGAAATCATCGTTGGAGTTGAGAACTCACAAACTATTTTAAGAGAGATCATAGTAGCCACGTGTAGGAGGAGGATGATCAAGCGGGGCTCCAGTTCCTACATGGTGACATCATTTAGGCATCAAGTATGCATTAGTATGTTTGACTGTATTAAATATGTAGGATGCAATGCAATAAGAGATAAGCAACATCATCAAAGTGCATAAACATAGGCAATGAATAAGCATATAGAAATATGACATGCATAAGTGATTCTTTCAGTAAATCATGATTACATCGAACATAATGCATGTGTAAGAAGTGACCAACAATATAGAATATCCAAGGCCTACCACCTCCTTTAATAGGCGATTGAGGTACAAACCTCTCAACTTAGTTATTGAGGTACATACCCCCCCAATATGGTAGCACAGACCTACTACCTCCCGAGCGAGGCAATTGAGGTACAAACCCCTTAATGTGGTTATTGAGTTACGTACCTCACAATCATGGTAGCACGAGCCTACTACCTTCTGAGCGAGGCAATTGAGGTACCAACCCCTCAATATAGTTACCCGGGCCTACAGCCCCCCGAGCGAGGCTTGGTCTACTCACGACATTATAAAGGAAACTAGAACATATATACATTCCTTTCATCATCAAAAAGTCATTCAAATCATAAGTCATGCTTTAGAGCTTTAACAACTAAATATTCCATAACCGTACATTTTTTCAAACATTTGGTGGGTGTGTAATGCTAGTGTAAAATCATGCAAGAAAATCCAATGTAGAACCATCCACTAATGCTAGTAATACCATCATGCAATATACATCAAAACCTTGCATCAAATCTCAAGGTAATCCCAAGATTCATAGCTCAAAACATATTTAAACAGTCACACTTTTATGAAACCCCAACATAGTTCATAGTCAAATTCATAGTAAGTAAGACCCATGAGCAAATCAACTTAGAAACATGATATTTAAGTATAAAGGAAGCTTGGGCACCATGGGTGAAAGGACCCAATGGTTGAAACATGCATACCTTATCGTTGGAGAATTCTTGATGAATATTGAAAATGGAGACTTGAAGCTTGAGTGAAACCCTTAAGATCCGGATGAGTTTTGGCACTTGAAATTTGGGATGAAATATTTGTCTAAGTATTTGAGAGAGTATTGTGGAATATCTTGTATGATATTAAGGTGAAATATGGCTAAGTGTAAGTATATTCACACATAGGAAGACTTAGGACCCAGAGCCAAAGGTCTCGGACCGAACAACAAAATTGGCAATTTTTTAACACTAGTTCGCGCCCCAGAAGCGTCGCACTAGGGGCGCGGATCAATAGGTACGCGGATCAATAATGGATAAGGGAAATCTGGGAATATGAAATTTTTATTCACTTGCTCTAAAATTGAGGTTAGACCCATTCCCCACTCAATTTTTCCCCTTGATCACGAATATGAAGTCAAATTTTCTATATCACAGATGAATTTTAAGATATATAAAAATTACAAATATGGTCATTTTCGAGGCACATTTTCAGGCACTGTTGGGGCCATTTTGTAGGTAATGGTTAGTAATGCACACTATGGAGATGGTCCAAGTCGCATAGTAAAATTCGCTTCTCACCTTTTACCAAAGGGCTTGGTTAACTTAAATTACCGCTCTGCAGGCTATGACCTAGATAAGAATTAGGTTATCTGGGGAGACTGAAATGGGGAAGCATGGGGAATAGACTACACTAGTTGCTCACTATTATTCTCTCATGATAGTGAGTTAGCTTATTTTCTCATTGATTATTGCAAACTGTCCCCCCTTTTTAGGAATTGAGTTGGTTAACTACTCGAATTGCATATTACTGAATTTTTCTTGAGTTTATGTATTCTATGTAGGTTTGGCCTTAACCTTGGTTAGGTTCTATTTGTTGACATAGATCGCTTTATCCTCTAAAAAGGAGGTTTAACTTGGGAAACATGAAGATTTTGGCTTTTTTGCCAAGGGCTACAGCTAGACTTAGTGAATTCTTTAGTCATTTGAATTTTAATCCTTAGTCCTTTTATTTTACTTTTGTTTTTGTTTTAGTTGTTTGCAGGGTGTACAAGTAGTGTATGACCAATACTCGGAGTCAACGCAAGCCCTTAACTTCATTTCATCCAGAGATCGACCAAACTATAAGAAGAATGGTCCAAGACAATACCAAGAACGCTGGCAATGCAACCCTTAATAGGAAAAATAATGATGATGATAGGAATGAGAATTCCACCACCTTTGGAAGATAATCGATAGTCTCTGAAGTTCAATGCCAATGCTTACCAGTGGAATTAGTACAGGTTGAATCCCATGGTAATGGATGTGACTGAAGCTATTATGTTGCTAGCACTACTGATAGACACAAAGTTCACATTCTCTAGTGTGTTAATTCCGATGCTACAAAACTGTAGGCCATTTGCAGGCTTACCGTTAGAGAATCCACATAGAAACTTGCACAACATTGAATTTACTTGTAATAGTGTGATGAGGACACAAAATCTATCTATGGATGTTATGAGACTTCATGTCTTCCTATTGTCTCTTACGGTCAATGTTGCGTTATGGCTATCTGAGATCCCGCAGAGTTCAATCACCAGCTGGGTACATTTGTAGAAGGCCTTTTTGGAGAGATACTTCCCTAGATCAAAGAATCTTAAGTTAAATTACCAGACCAACAACATCGACAAAATTCCTCGTAATTCAATAAGCATTACTTAGGAGCGGTTTATGAATATTTGAGGAGCATCCCTGACCACAAGATAATTGATGATGCCTTGGTGGAGATCCTCTACTGTGCCCTTAAAACAATCAATCTTGTGCTGACACTATTGATGTACTGTCAAAATATGACACATTTGATGCCACAAGCAAGGGATTTTGTGTGTTTTTAATGCAACTTTTTATGGTTTTTATGTGTTTTTGTGTTGTTCTTGCAAAAAAGTTAGGTTGGTATGAATTTTGAGGAAAATTGCAGATTGTATTAAAGCATATGACATATGAGTCCACCTATGAGTCATAGCCCAAGCTACAAGTAGTAGGTTGTTATCGTAGCAAGAAACATAGAACAAAAATCAGAAATCTGCTAAGTGAAGGTCAACCCTATGAGGCCATTGTACAAGTCATATGTCTCACTATAACTCGTATCGATGTACTCATACCAAGAAACAGAGAGCCCTAACTTTGGATTAAAACCTGAAGGCATAGACTATGAGAGGAACATAGTAGTCGCAGTCTAAGCAATGACTCATACCAGTGGGTCATACAGTTGAGCATAAGATGCCAAGAACCTGATACGAGACCCCGATTAAGACTCGTAGGTCACCCTACGAGTCGTACCTATGAGGCATACCAGCAGTCTTTTCTGTTTAATTTTTTGGGTTAAACTTGTAACTACTATAAGTACTCTATGTTAGGTTTTATAGGGGAGATTCCTACTTTTCGACATTGAATGTACCTTTGAATATTCTCTCAAGAATATTTTAGGTTTTTACCGAAGTTCTTATTGGAAAATCCATTTTTTGGGGATTACAAATCTTGCTTTGTACTAATTGTCATTCATTCAAGGTTGTGGTTTGCAACTTGTGGTGTCTTCAATCTTCATTGCTTTGTGTAAATTTCTTAACTATGTCTTGCATTTGTATTTTTGTTGGTTTTGCCTTAGCCATGAGTAGCTAAGCACCCACAACTTGGGATTGTGGGAACCATGAGTAGTTGACTTGAGATGACTTAGGTTTGTGCATTTCTATGATTGGGGTTTTGCATGTATTATCTATTTCCTTTATTTATGATTGTTGTTTGGTGGCGGCCAACACCACCCCCCGCCTACTATCAAGATCCTGACCAAGGTAGTGATGAATATGAAAAGGAAAGTAGATGACAGGATTCGAATGATGTGCTCTCATTAAATCAACCAAACCTAACAAAAGGGAGTTTGAATGGGATAATAGGTAAAGGTTAGTTGGCATGCCATGGTTACCGACCTAAACCATTGTGAAATTCGACCTTCACCTTCATATGAGGGATGGAAGAACCTAATTTAACGCCCTGCATACGAATATCTAACTATAGTTATGTTATCTAGGTTACTTGAGTCAACGAACCATAGGGAACACAATTCCCAAATTGTCCCTAAAATTGAGTTTTTTCTCACTTTGTAGTATAGTGTTTATTTTTTTTCTTGAATCACAAACCCTCCCCCCCTCTTCTAGAGATTTTAGTTATACTTGAAATGATTGGTAGTGAAGTCATGCACTCAAACCCTGTATTCCCTATGGATTCGACCCTAACCTTCAGTTAGGTTAATTGTTGACAATGATTGCTTCCTTATTGGAGTGTAAACATCATCAAATATTATGGCGCCATTGCTGGGAATACAACTCGGTTTTGACATGATTTCACTATTAGTTAGTTCAAGTTTTAATTTCTAGACTCTCTTGTATTTTACTTTTATTTTTTATTTTGCTATTTGATTTTAATTGCAAGGTGTACCAGGTTGTATGCCCAACACAAGGAGCCAAGGAAATCCCTTAGCTCAAATTAATTTGGAGATCCATTGACTCTTTAGATGTATAGCTCAAGTGAATAAGGATATCAAGGCTGAGGAAGAAATAAGTATGAATGATGATATGGGAAGAAAGGGGCATCCACCACCAAGGGATAACAGGACACAACCGAGGGAATTTAATGAGAGCACTTATTGATGGAACCAATATCACTTGAACCCTATGGTTACGGACATTATTTGGTGCTATAGTGTTGCCTCTGCTACTGGCAGATGCTAAATTCCCGGAATCAAGTGAATTAGTTCAAATGCTCAAAAACCATAGGTTATTCATAGGGATACCTTTAGAGGATCCCCAACGTCATCTCTATAATGTGGTTTCTTTTGCAAGATTGTTATGCGGACACAAAATCTTTCTCTGGATGCCATTGGTTTATGTGTTTTTTAATTGTCACTGACTGGAAATGTAGTTGTGTGGTTGTCTGAGCTTTGTCTATGTAAAATAACAAGTTCGGCAGAGATTTACAGAGTATTTCTTGAAAGATATTTCCCAAAATCTATGAAGTTAAAGCTTAAAGATCAAGTAAAAAACTTTGAGCAATTATCGGGTGACTCTATTAGCACAACATGGTAGAGGTTTACCAAATCCTTGATGATGGTCCCCGATCACAAGATTGTTGATGATGCTTTGGTTGAGATTTTCTATTTGGCACTTGATGAGAATAGACAAGCTTAAACTGACACATTCATGGGAGACATCTTTCTCGACCAACCTTTTGCATTCATAGCCGCAAGGATGGAGCAAGTGGTTAAAACCTATAGAGCACGGGGTCAATGAGAGCGAGGTGCAATGAAGACTTACTGTGTGGTCAACACTAACAATGAGTGTGCAAAGGTCAATGAAGAGAACATGGAGCAACTTGCCCAACTTCGTATAAGCATGGACTTGGTTTTAAAGCAAACCCAAGCAAGTGTCAAAGTGGTCACTCACCAACCTCCTAAGGCTCTAGTATATGAAGATCCATTTTTTCATGAGATACTTGTTTTATGAGTAATCAAGAAGTGATTTTTCAAAATAAACCCCAACTCGAACTATAGGAGGCAAGGTTTCGACAATCAAGGTCGGAACTGCAACCGTGATGGTGCTTATAGGGACAATAGAGGTTGTTACTATGAAAGGGAGTGAGTGTTGGATGCCAAATTGGGTAGAAGAGATGGTTATTGGAATGTTCTTTATGTCCCACCCCACAACCGTGATGTCGTGCCAAGCACTTCTATGCTTGAAGAGATGTTCGACAAGTTGTTGAAGAGAGCATCAAAATGATGAGACTTTAAAAGGAATGAAGATGGATATTTCATGCATTAGTCAGAAAATTGAGTCTGACTCCGTGGCAATAAAGTAACTAGAACAAATATTTGGGCAAGTTTCTTCGCAATTGAACCAACACCAAAAGGGAAACTTAACAAGCGACACAATTCACAATCCTAAGAACGAAGGGCATGATGTGGCGGTGATGACTCAGGGTGGCAAAAGCACTATTGATCCTCCTATGCCAAAGGTTGGAGATGGAAGCCATAGAAAGAGGGTGAACAAGGACACTGAGAGTCCCAACACAAACAAGCAACCAACGAAATCTAAAACGTTTCCAACTCCCCCACCACCTTTTCCCTAAAGGCTTGGGAAGGGAAAAGATGAAGGTAATTTTGAACAATTCTTGGCGATGCTTAAGAAGTTGTCTATGGACATCCCCTTAGTTGAGGCTCTTGAGAGGACATTGGGATATACAAAATGGATGAAAGATTTGGTCAAGAAGAAGCACAAAGTTAACCAAGACCTCTCCAAAAATTTCCAACATTGCAGTGCCTACTCCACGAAGTCTTTGGAGTAGAAATGTGAAGATACGGGTGCATTAAACATACCATGCACAATTGGGGAACTTGCATTTGCTAGAGCACTATGTGACTTGGGAGCCAGTATCAATTTGATGCCTCTTGACATATTCAGAGTGCTCGGTTTGGGTAACCTTATTCCTATAAAGATGCAACTGTTGATGGTAGACAGAATATATAAGAAGCCTGTAGGGATACTTTATGATGTGTTGGTCATGGTAGATAAATTTATATTTTCCACAAATTTTGTTATACTTGACTATGAGGTTGATTGTGCAGGTCCTCTCATCTTGGGGAGACCCTTCTTAGCCACAGAGAGAGCATTAGTTGATATGGAAAAGAGCCTGCTTACCTTCAAGTTCGGTGAAGAGGCGGTTGTGTTTCAAGTGGGGAAACGGTGAATGCTCTTGGGGTGTCATTTGGGCCTAAGCGACAGGCTAGGTTAGGGTTAGACTGGTGCAACATGGAAATGCCACCGAGGAAACTTTCTGTAGAAGTCCCTCTAGATTTAGAAGTAAAGGCACTACCAACATATCCGAAAATATGCATACTTGGCTGAGAATAGTACATTGTTTGTGATAATTTCAGCTAACTTAAACAAAGCCCAAATAGAGGACCTCATCTTCGTTCTCAAGCAATTCAAAAGGGCCATCGGGTGGGCAATTGCAAATATCATTGGCATACCTCTTGGAATATATACTCATAAGATTCAATCGGTCAAGGATTACATGCCCAACATTGAGCATCCAAGATGATTGAACCCCATAATACAAGAGGTTGTGTGGAATGAAATAATCAAGTGGTTAGATGCAAGAGTAATCTACCCAATTGCTAATAGTGAATGGGTTAGTCTAGTGCAGTGTGTTAAAAAAAAAGGAGGTATCTTAGTGGTGCCTAATGAGAAGAATGAGTTGATTTCTATGAGATCAATTACTTGGTGGAGAGTATGTATGGATTAAAGGAACCTCAATGCTTCTACCGAGAATGATCATTTCTCTATGCTCTTCATGGATCAAATCCTTGATAGACTGGCAAAAAAGGGATGGTATTGTTTCCTTGACGACAATTCTGGGTATAAACAAATTGTTATTGCGCCCAAGGATCAAGAGAAAACTTTCACTTTCCCATATGGTATCTTTGCATTTAAGAAAATACCTTTTGGATTATGTAATGCTCCAGCCACATTTCAAAGATGCATGATGTCTATTTTCTCAGACATGATTAAAAGCACTATTGAGATGTTCATGGATGATTTTAGTGTTGTTGGCCAGTCTTTTGAAGAATGCATGTTATATTTATGTCATGTGTTGCAGAGGTGTATTGAGAACCATTTGGTGCTGAACTGGGAGAAATGTCATTTTATGGTCAAAGAAGGTGTAGTGCTTGGTCATAGAATTTCAGGCAAGGGAATCGAGGTGGATAAAGCAAAAATTTAGGTTATCGAGAAACTTCCACCACTATTTTCGTTAGAAGGTATCAGGAGCTTTCTAGACCACGTATGATTCTACCATCGCTCCACAGAGGAATTCTCCAAGATCTTGCAACCCTTGTGCTAGTTGTTAGAGAAAGATGCCTAGTTTGTATTTGATGATGCATGCATTCAAGCCTTCGAAGAATTGAAAAGAAGGCTGACTTCTGCACCTATTATTGTGGTTCCATATTAGTCATAACCATTTGAAATAATGTATGATGTAATTGGGGTTATGCTAGGTGTGGAGTTGGGGCAGTGGAAGGGATAGAATTTTTCATCTTATCTATTAAGCTGGCGAAGAACTAAATATGCCAAAAAAAATATACAATCATCGAACAAGAATTTCTTTCCTTAGTCTTTGCCTTTGAAAAATTTCTTTAGTACTTGTTGGGAGTTAAGGTGATCATGCACACAGACCATGCAACGCTCAAATATCGAAAGGCTAAAAAGGATGCAAAACCAAGACTGATCAGATGGGTAATTCTCTTGCAAGAATTCAATTTGATGTTATCGACAGAAAGGGGTCAGAAAATCAGGTAGCCGATCACCTTTCTAGATTTGAAGATGAAGCTATGGTGAAGTTTTATGATGCACTTCACATTAGTGATTCATTCCCTGATGAGAGAGCTTTGGCAGCCTCACATGATCTTATACCCTAGTTTGCTTACTATGCTAACTAATTGGTAAGTGATATAGTCCCTCCTGATTTGACAACCCATCAGGGTCAGTAGTATATGCACGATGTAAAGAAGTTCTTTTGGGATGAGCCATATTTATTTTGTATTTGGGCGTATGAGATCATCCATAGATGTGTGCCAGAAGTGGTAATGATGAGTATTCTTGAAGCATACCACTCTTCATTGGTGGGTGGTCATCACAGTGGAGCTCGAACTGCTTATAAGGTGTAACAGTGTGGATGCTATTTTCCATCTATACAACAACATGCCTATGATTATGTCATGTCGTGTGATAGATTTCAAAGAGAGGGCGGGGTCTCACGAAGGCACAAACTTCTTCTAAATCCTATTTTTGTTATAGAACTATTCGACATTTGGGGCATTGACTTTATGGGACCCTTTGGTAGATTTCATAGTAATAAGTACATTTTGGTTGAGGTTGACTATGTCTCTAGATAGGTAGAGGCCATATATCTACCAAACAATGAAGGCAAGAGTGTTATCAGGTTTCTTCGAAGAAATATCTTTTCCAGGTTTGATATACCTGGGCAATTATCAATGATGGAGGCTCTCATTTTTGCAATCGACTGTTCAAAGCTTTCCCTTATTGATATGGTGTGAAGCACCGAGTGGTAAACCCGTGCCATCCCCAAACAAGTGGGAAAGTAGAAGTATCAAATAGGGAATTAATGCAAATCCTATCCAAAACTGTAAATGTAAATCTTACTAATTGGTGAAGAAAGTTGGATGATACTTTATGGGCCTACCGCACAGCTTTCAAAACCCCGATAGGAATGTCCACTTATCAATTTTTTTTTGGGAAATCCTTTCACCTACCAGTTGAACTTGAGCACAAGGAACTATGGGCACTAAAGAAGCTGAATCTAGACTAGAATAGATTAGCAACATCTAGATTGATGCAAGTAAATGAACTCGATTAGTTTAGGGTGTGAGCATATGAGAGCTCAGCATTGTGCAAGAAAAGGATGAAAGTTCATCATGATTGCAGAATTGAGAAACACCAATTTGTTCTAGGAGAAACGGTGTTGCTTTATGACTTTACGTTGAAGTTGTTTGCCAGGACACTTAGATCCAAGTGGATGGGACCTTTTAGGGTGGTACATATTTTTTCTTAGGGATCCATTGAGTTAGTAAGCAGGGACGGTGAAATTTTCAAGGTCAACGAGTAGAGGGACAAATTCTACATGGGTGACATGGAAGAAATCAAGATAGTGGAAGACTGGGACCTTGAAGAGGCATGAGCAGAAAAGCTTCCTATCATGCTACGACAAAACAATCAGGCGCTTCCTGGGAAGCAACCGAGGTATGCTCTTTGTACCTATTCTATGTGTCTTTACTTTGAGGACAAAGTATTCTATTTTTGTGGGGTGTGGGAAGTTATGGATTAAGGTGAAGTTTGAGTAGCCTCGAGTCCATAACTTTCCCTATTTTTGATCCCAAGATTTTCTTGCGGTGTTTCTTTTTCCTTGTGGACAATTAATTTTATGTTAAACTAGAATATTTTAGGTGGTTTAGATAGTTTGTAGATACCTAGTAATGTTATCTATTGGCATATACAGTCTTTAAATGCTTTTAAAATTTTGATGAAAAATTTGGTACCCTTAATTTTTGAGATTGTGGTTATTGACACAGTTATGCATTTTGAGTATTTGGCGATGTTTTTTCTGGTAATGTAAAGGTAAACTGAGCTCGAAAGCGGGACCTGTGAGTCTATACTTGATTGTATTCGTAAAATGCCATGTGTTTTGTGAGCTAATTTTGTCGCATTCATGCATCTCGTATGGACTTAGAACTGGTCTTGTTACTTTAAGATTGGTTTGGTGATTTGGTTGGTTTGGAAAGGTTTTGAGGCCTTTGTTCTTTTATTGAACCTACTTTTGCCTAAATGACCTACCAAATGAGCTAGTGAATCCCTTGATCCAATTTTTTGAGCCTCTCATGTACTCATTCTTCCCTGACACCTTGATAACTTAACCTTGCTTGATTAAATACCTTGATATCAGCCCTGGTCATTCCTTGAACATATGAACCTTGGCTGAGGCTAAAAGACTAAGTTGAGGGCAGCTACAATAGGTGGCCTTAGTTTGAGGCATAGATATTGTTACTTCACCTCAGGCTAAAAGCCTAAGTTGAGGGTGGCCTTTATTGTGGTAAATTAACAAAAATAAGGTGGTTAGCTTTGAAAGAAGGAAATAAAATGAATAATCATGAGCTGAGTCAAGAAAAAAGAAAAGAAAAGTGTCTTGATTGAAGATATTAACACAAAAAGAGTTCAAGATTGAGGCACAGCTAAAAAAGAGAAAGAAAGCACCCACGGAAAGCTTGAGACAGGAGAATAAGAGTGGATTTAGTTAAAATGATTGCGTTATGAAGGCAAAAGTGTTGGTAAACATGGTTCAAGGATAGATTTTAGTCACTACTTACCTAAAATGCCATACCAAAACCCGCTGAACCTATGTTACAAGCCCTTAAATCCTAAAGTGATCCAAATCCACTTTTTCACCAAGCCAGAAGATGAGTATAAAGGCAAGCCTATGGTGTTAGTCATTTTGCATATATTTCATGTGAGAGTGAGAATGCTTCTTCAGTCCCTAAATTGTAAATGCTTTTTGAGTGAGTAAGAGGGACTTCTTTTCTGTCAGGGCGTTTGCAGTACTTGATTAGAATATGGCTATACAATGATTGTGGAGGGTTGATGCTCTTAGCTTATCAAAGTTGGGTTGCCAGATTCATCATCATGTTTTTGTTGTTCTTAGCAGCTTTGCAATCTGATTTTGAAAATGATAGTTGGGTACCAGGATTAGAGTGGATGATGTATATGCCATTGTTATAGCTACTATGTATTTTGCATTTCCACATTAATTGTGTTATCGCTTAAGGACAAGCAACAATTCTAAGTTGAGGGTGTTGATGTGTTGTCAAAATACTGCACATTTGATGCCTAAAATAAGGATTTTGTGAGTTCTTAATGCCACTTTTTATGGTTTTTATGTGTTTTTGTGTTCATGCAAAAGATTTAGATTGGCATCAATTTAAGGAAAATTGCAGATTTTGGCTGAAGCATAGGACATACGAGTTCACTTGCGAGTCGTAGCCTAGATTATGACTCATGAGGTGTTATCATAGCAAGAAACAGAAACCAAAAATCATAAATCTTCTAAGTGGAGGACAACCCTACAAGGCCATCTTATGATTCATAAGTCTCACTACGACTCATATAGGTGTATTCGTAGAAGGAAACAGAGAGCCCAAACTTTGGATCAAAAACTGAAGGCCTAGACTATGAGAGGAGCATACGAGTCATAGTCCAAGCAACGACTCGTACCAGTGGAACATACCAGTTGAGTCCAAGATGCTAAGAACCTGATACGAGATCTTAATTACCTCTAGTAGGTCACCCTACGAGTCATATTTGTAAGGTGTACCAGCTGCCAACTGTCTTTTTTGTGTAATTATTAGGGTAAAACTTTTAACTACTATAAATACTCTATCTTAGGTTTCATATGGCTGATTCCAGCTTTTAGAGGTTGAATCTGCCTTTAAATATTCTCTCAAGAATATTTTAGGATTTTAGAAAAGTTCTTTATATTTCTCTTGGAAAATCCACTTTTCGGGATTGCAAATCTTGTTTTGTGCAAATTATCAATCTATCAAGCTTGTGGTTTACAACATGTCGTGTCTTCAATCTTCATTGCTTTGGGTAAAATTCTCAAATATGTCTTGCATTTGAATTTTTATTGGTTTTGCCTTAGCCATAAGTAGCTAAGCACCCACAACTAGGGGTTGTGGGAACCATGGGTAGGTGACTTGAGATGACTTAGGTTTTTGCATTACTATGATTGGAGTTTTGCATGTATTGTCTATTTCCCTTAATTACGATTATTGTTTGGTGGTGGCCAGCACCAAACCCTATCTACTATAACAATATTGACCAAGGTATTGATGAATAGGAAAAGGAAAGTAGATGATAGGACTCGATTGATGTGTTCTTGTCTAATCAACAAAACCTGACCAAAGGGAGGTTGACTGGGACAATAAGTAATGGTTACTTGGCACGTCATCATTTCTGACCAAACGCAATGGTGAAATTTGACCTTCACCTTCAAATGAGGGCTGTAAGAACCTAAGATATTGCCCTGCATGCGAATCTCTAATTGTAGTTATGTTATCTAGTTTAATTGAGTCAACGAACCATGGGGAACATAATTCCCAAGTTGTCTCTAAAATTGAGGGTTTTCTCGCTTCGTAGTATAGTGTCTATTTATTTTTGTTCTTGAATCACAACCCTCTATTTAGAGGTTTTAGCTATAGATACTTGAAATGATTGGTAGTGAAGTCTTGTAGTCAAACCTTGTATTCCCTGTGGATTCGACCCTTAACTTTGGTTAGGTTAATTGCTGACAGCGATCGCTTTCTTATTTGAGCGTGATCATCAGCAACTATCAGGGGGGGGGGGATATTTCTGGATCAATCATTTACAAGTATTGTAGAACCATGGAGCAAGTGTCAAGACAAATCGTGCAAGGGGGCAGCAAGAAAGAGCTTCCACAAAGAGTTGATATGATGTCTGTATGGGGTTAGAGAAAGCCAAAATCAATGAAGAAATTGTGCAGCAACTTGCTCAACTTCGTACAAGCATGGATGTGGTAATAAAGAAGAACAAAGAAGAGTGAACCCAGTTGTTCACCAACCCACGTGTGCACCCATGTATGAGGAGCTATACTATGATGAAGACGCTTATTCTTTTAATGATCAAATGAGCGGGTTTCTAGACCAATGCCCATGGGTCTAATCAGGACAATTCGCATTGAGGTTAAGAAAACAAAGATCAGAACTTTGGCAGAGATGGAGCTTATGAGGACAACCGCAGAGGCTATTATGATAGGAATAGGGTACAAATACAGATTAGGGTAGCAAAGAAGGCTTCAGAAATTGTCCTTATGTGCCACCACATAACTGCAATATAGGTGCAAACAATTATGGAATTGTGGAAATGTTTGATCGGTTGTTGAAGAAGGCTGATGAAAAGTCCCAAAAGTACACAAAAATGTGCCTTGAAATTGCCTATATTTGCAATTTTCATATTTCTCAAAATTTGTGCATGATATAAAAAATTTGACTTCATATTTTAGGGAGAAAAATTGAGTGGGGAGTGGTTCTGACCCCAATTTAGGGCAACCATATTAAAATTTCATTTTCTAAAAATTATAAAAAATAGAATCGATCCGCGCTAGCGAAGCAGCCACAGCACGGACCTATATATTTTTT
Organism: Solanum ossicruentum; assembly: GCA_025774065.1. NCBI lineage: Eukaryota > Viridiplantae > Streptophyta > Magnoliopsida > Solanales > Solanaceae > Solanum > Solanum ossicruentum. Next base: position 12,743,373 of record JAOTQR010000007.1, read on the forward strand.
GGCCAGTTTTACTTACTTAGGCCCAAGGACTTTGGATCTTGGGTATAAGCCTTCATATGTGTAAAAACACTTATACTTAGTGATTATTCAGCACCATATCATACAAGACATTCCCTAAAACCCTCTCTAACTCTTAACAAATATTTCACGCAAAACACAAGTGTCCAAATCGTATTTTGGATCTAAGGATTTCAGCAAGATTCATGTTCTGAACCAAATCTTTATCAAGAAAACCTCCAAAGTTGAGGTCTATGGGTTTTAACCATTGGATTCTGTCACCCATGGTGCCCAACCTTCCTTTTTACATAAATTGATGTTCCTAAGTTGATTTACGTTTGGATATTTCTTATTAAAATTTTAGTTATAAACTGTATTGGTTTCATAAAATTGTGACTATTTAAGCATGTTTTGAGCTATGAATAGATTATCTGGTATGTTGTTTGATGAATGTTTTGATGTATCTTTCATAAGGTTATTACCAAATGTTGTTGGGTGATTTTATCTTTATTTTCTCATATGATTTCACTCTTGAATTGTATGATTTTTGTAGTAGTATTACACACCCACCAAGTATTTGAGTTGCTGAAGGTCTAATGCAGGACATATGAGTTAAGTGACTTTAGAATAATAAAAGGAATGTATATTTGTGTTGATTTCCTGAATAGTATCTATTGTTTTGCAAGTTGACCATGCCTCATTCGGGGGGTGGTAGGCTCAAATAGCCATGTTGGGGAGTTTGTACCTCAATCTCCTCGCTGAGGGGTAGTAGGCTCATGCGACCGTGTTGGGGGGTTTGTACCTTAATCGTCTCGCCAAGTGAGTGGTAGGCCTTGGTTTATATTATGATGATCTTTTCCTACACATGTAATATGTTCTATATAAGCATGTTTTGCTTCAAGCATCATTCATGCATGCCATATTATTACTATGCTCAGCTACTACCGATATGTACGAATTTTGCTTATGTTGCCAATGTCTTGTTGTATTGCATCCTATATACTTAGTACATTAAAACATACTAACCAATACTCTATGCCTACATGTTGTTGCCATGTAGGAAATAGAGCTCTACTTGATCATCTTTCTGCTCCACGTGGCTAGTCCTATCCTTGAAGCAAGTATGGTGAGTCCTCAACTCTGAAGATGTTATCTTTTAATCTTTTGTTATGCAAAGACTCTCTTTCTTTTAATATATGCTTTTGACTATGAGGCTGAGCCTGTAAAGTTGCATTAACCCTCGCTTAGCCCTATGTTTAGAGATGTTGTTGGACAAGTTATGTATTTATACATTAAGCTTTGACTCCTTTGATGATTTATGTTATGAATACTTCCCTTAGTCCCTTTATCCTTATTATGTTCTCTTATTGTTGCTTGATTGCTTCCGTGACCAAGGATGTGTAAATGATATGCTAAGAGGCTTGTTTGGGTTTCTTTTGGGTTCCCATCCACTGTGTCACCTCTAGGCCCTAGGCTTGGATCGTGATAAACTTGGTATCAGAACATAAGATTGTTAATCGTTGTCAGCATCCAACACACTATGTCAATTAGACTCTTATTAACGGTTCTGAAGTACACCACAACTATGAAGAAGAGATTATGAGGTGTTTTAGGAAATGTTTCCCTTTTTCATGATCCATGTCATGCTATAGAAGTTAAGGTAATGTTTTCCCCTAACAAATGTTCTTGGCTATGCTAGATCATGCCTATCCCAAGAGGAAGAAAAGCTTGTACACCAGAAGAACAACTAACTCATGAAGAGTTCTAGGATGTTATTACCATGCTAGCTCAAGCTATGACTAATCAAATCAACCAAGGGGCCCAAGCCCCTCATGCTCCTACTCCAGTATCTTGGTAAGGAATTTCATAAGAATGAACCCACGGGAGATCCATAGTCTAATGTGCATGAGGACCCTCAAGAATTTTTTAATAATGTGCACAAAGAGTTGTTTATTATGGGTGTTAGATCGGAGGAGAAGGCGGCCTACAAACTCAAAGTGGTGGCCAAAATATGGTTTACTTAATGGAAGGAGGAGAAAGGGAACAACAATGTGATCCTTTAGGAGGACTTTAGGGTGACGTCTTTTAACCGTTTCTTCCCTCTTAAGCTAAGGGATGCAAAAATGATGGAGTTCATGAATTTGAAGCAAGGTTCCATGAGTTTGAGGGAGTATTCCCTCAAGCTCAACCTGCTCTCTAAGTATACTCCATAATTGGTGGTCGAGCCAAGGTCTAGGATGAACAAGTGTGTGATGCGTTTGTCCAACTTAGTAAATGAAGAATGTCGTCATGCTATGTTGATTGGTTATAAGGACTTGTCCAGCCTTATGACTGATGCTGAACAATTGGAGGGGGAAAGGTTTAGAAAGAGAAGGGGTAATGAGGTCAAAAGGGCCCATTTTGATTGTATATTCCAAAGCCTAAAAGGTAGCAAATTTCATCAAGGCCAAGGGTCTTCTTATGCTTTTAATAGAATTTTTACTAATGACAACCCAAGGTTCCAAGGTGACTGTGGAGTGGTGCCTAATGCTATGTGTCCAAAATGTTGTAAGGGTCGTGGTGACCAATGCTTAAGGGATACTAATGCTTGTTATAGTTGTGAGGAAGTGGGGCATAAGGCTATGGATTTCCCTCATAGCCGGAACAATAAAAATGGTCGTCCACAAGGCTAGGGTGCAAATGTGTTACCTTTGGGAAGGGAAGGTTAACAAGATGGTGCCCTAAGGCACAATTGGTTTTATTCTCTTCAAGAGAGGCAAAGAGTATATGACGTTCTCGATGTCATCACCGATATGTTAAAAGTTTTTTATTATGATGTGTATACATTGATTGACTCAAGTACCACTCTCTCTTTTGTACTCCTTTTGTTGCCACAAATTTTTATGTCGAACTCGAATTGTTGTGTGAGCCATATGAAGTGTCAACTATCGTTGTGTATCTATTGTAGCTAGAAGAGTCTAAAAAGATTTCCCCTTTTGCATTTTGCATAAAATATTTCCATGTGACTTTGTTGAGTAGGATATGGTTTTTCTTAATGTCATTCTTGGGATGGATTGGTTGTATGCATAATATTCTTTTATTGGTTATAGAAATCGTAGGGTCAAATTTCAATTCACAAATAAACCCATTCTTGAGTGGGAGAGTCATGATGTGGTGATAAAGGGTAGATTTATTTCTTGCATTAAATCCCATAAGTTGGTTTCTAATGGGTGTCTCTATCATCTTGTGAGGGTTATAGATGTTGAGTCCAAGTTCCCTCCAATAGATTTAGTTCCAATGGTTAATGAGAATCTTGATGTCTTCCCTAATGATCTTCTCAGTGTACCTCTCAAAAGGGTAATAGACTTTGGGCTAGACTTCCTTCCTGATACTCCACCCATTTCTATTCCCCATTACCGTATAGCCTTGGCAGAGTAAAAGGAATTGAAGCAGCAATTGAAGGATTTGTTGGAGAAAGTTTTTATTAGGCTAGCTTGGGAGGTAGTAGGCCTGTGAAACCATGTTGGGGGGTTTGTACCTCAATTGCCTCACTTGAGAGGTAGTAAGCTCGTGCAACCATATTGTGGTGTTTGTACCTCAATTATCTTGCTCGGGAGTAGTAGCTCGGGCAACCATGTTGAGGGGTTCGTACCTCATCTACCTCGCTTGGAGGTTGGTAGGCCCATCCAATGTATATGAGGGTCTGTATCTCGTCTGCCTCGCTTGTCCTACACATGTAATATGTTCTATGTAAGCATGTTTTACTACAAGCATCATTCATGCATGTTATATTGCTATATGTTCATTTATTGCCTAAGTATGCATTTCGATTATGTTGCATATCTCTTGTTGCATTGCATCCTACATACTTAATAAATTAAAATATACTAATATATACTCTACCCCTACATTATGTTATCAAGTAGGAATCGGGGCTCCACTTGATCATTCTCCTCCTACATGTGGCTAGTACGATTACTCTCAACTAAGTTGGTGAGTCCTCAATTTCGGAGACAGTATCTTTGACTTTATGCTATGTATAAAGACTCTCTTTCCTTTTAGTGCATGCCTTGACTGTGAGGGTGGATTGGTTGTCTTGGCCCCCACTAAGTTCTATGTGTAGAGATATTGTTGGACAAGTTATGTAATAATGCTATGAGCTTTGACTCCCTTGACTCTTTGATGTTCATGAAATGAATGATGCCCCTTAGCCCAATATTAGCCCTTTTTCTATCTATTGTTCTTATTTTATTGCTTTTGCAACCAAGGATGTGTAATTATATGTAAAGAGGCTTGATTGAGATCCCTTTGGGTTCCCCCTTTGTCGTGTCACATCAAGGCCCTAGTCTTAGGATGTGAAAAATTTGGTATCAGAGCACTAGGTTGTTAATGTTCCTCGGCATCCAACACATTGCATCCGTTAGAGCCTTATTCATGGTTGTGTTGTATACCACAACTATGAGTAGGAGGCTATGAGACGTTTTAGGAAATGTTTCCCTTCTTCTTACTCTATGTCGTCCTATAGAAGTTAGGTAAGGTTTCCCCTCTAACGAATGTTCTTTGTTATGCTATATCATGCCTAAGCCAAGATGAAGAAGAGCCCGCACATCCGAGGAACAAATAGCTCATAGAGATCTTTGGGATACTCTCACCTTTCTAGCATAAGTTGTGGCTAATCAAGTTAATCAAGGGACCTAACCCCCTCATGTTTGTACTCTGGCATCTCGGGTGAGAGACTTTATGAGGATGAATCCACTGATGTTCAATGGTTCTAAGGTGGATGAGGACCCTCAAGAAATTATTGATGATGTATATAAAGTATTGGCTATCATGGGTGTGAGGTTGGAAGAGAAAGCAGACTTTAAGGCTTACAAACTCAAGGGGGTGTCTAAAATATGGTAAACTTAATGGAAGGAGGAGAAGTGGAACAACAATATGGCCCTATGGGAGGAGTTTAAGGTGGCTTTCCTCAATCGGTTCTTTCTTCTTGACTTTAGGGAGGCAAAAGTAGTGGAGTTCATGAATTTAAGGCAAGAATCTATGATTTTGAAGGGGTATGCCCTCAAGTTCAACCAACTCTCTAAATATGCTCCACACTTGGTTACTAACACGAGGTCTTGGAAAAGTAAGTTTGTAATGGGTGTAGTCGATTTGGTTAGTGACGAATGTCATACTACCATGTTTATAAGTGACATGGACTTGCCCCTCCTTATAACTTATGCGAATAATTAGAGTGGGAGAACTTGAGGAAGACAATGGGGAATGAGGCCAAGAGGGCTCGTTTTGATGGAAAGTTCAAAGGTTTCAAATGTGGCCGGTTTCTTCAAGGCCAAGGGTCTTCTCATGCTCCTAATAGGAGGTTTGCCAATAACTACCCAAGGGACCAAGGTGATGGTGGTGTAGGTCCCAATGCTATGTGTCCAAAGTTTGGTAAAGGTCATAGTGGGCCATGCTTAACGGCTACTAATGCTTGTTATAGTTGTGGGGAAGTGGGGCATAAGGCAATGGATTGTCCGTGTAATCACAACAAGGGTAAAGAGGTACATCCACCAGGTTGGAGTGCTACTACGGATCCTTTGGGAAGACACCAAGACACAATCGGTTCTATGCACTCCAAGGGAGACAAGGGGTCGATGAGATGCCTGACATCACCGGTATGTTAATGTCTTTGATTTTGATATGTATGCATTGGTAGAACTGGGTACCACTATTTCTTTTGTTACTCATTTTTTTGCCAAATAGTTTCATGTTGAGCCTGAATTATTATGGGAGTCTTATAAGGTGTCTACTCCCATTGGTGCATTTCCTTATTTTTTCTAGAAAGGTCTATAGAAATTGTTCCATTTGCATCTTTTAAAAAATATTGCCTAATGATGTTGCTGAGTTGGATATGGTGGATTTTGATATCATTCTTAGGATTGATTGGTTGCATGCATATTATGCCTCTATTGATTGTATAACCCATAGGGTCAAATTTCAATTCCCAAATGAACCCATCCTTTAGTGGGAGAGTCATGATGTGGTGGCCAAGCATAGGTTCATCTATTGCATTAAAGCCCAAAAGTTGATCTCTATAGGGTGTCTCTATCATTTTGTGAGGGTTAGGGATGTTAAGTCTAATGTATATCCCATAGAGTTGGTTCCGGTGGTAAATAAGTTTCTTAATGTCTTCCTTAATGACCTTCCCAGTGTTCCTCCTAAAATGAAAATAGACTTTAGTATAGACCTCCTTCTCGATACTCAACCCACATTCATTCTCCTTTACCTTATGTCCCTGGCGGAGTTACAGGAGTTGAAGGAGCAATTAAGGGACTTATTAGAGAAGGATTTTATTAGGCCTAGTCAATAACCTTAGGGTGTACTGGTGTTATTTGTAAAGAAGAAGGATGACTCCCTTAAAGTGTGTATTGACTACCGACAACTTCATATGGTCACCATAAATTAGTATTCTCTACCAAGGATTGATTATTTATTTGACTAACTTCAAGGGGCTAGTTACTTCTCTAAGATTGATCTTCGGTCTGGGCATCATCAAGTGAAGGTGAGGGTTTTTGAAATTCCCAAAACGGCTTTCTGAACTAGGTTGGAAGGGTTTGTTGTGTATTGTGATGCCTCCCGAATTGGTTTGGGTTGTGTTTTGATGCAAAACGGTAAGGTGATAGCCTATGATTCTAGACAACTCAAAGTGCATGAAAAGAATTATCCTACTCACGATCTTGAATTGGCTGCCGTGGTATTTGCCTTGAAAATTCGGTGTCATCTTTTGCATGTGTGTATGTTGACGTGTTTACCAATCATAAAAGTCTATAATATATGTTCACCCGAAAGGATCTAAACATGAGGAAATGAAGCTAGTTATAACTTCTTGAAGATTATGATATAAGTTTGCATTATCATCTCGGTAAGGCTAATGTAATGGCGGATGCTTTAAGTAGGGTGTTAATGAGTAGCCTAGCTCATGTTGATGATTGGGGAAAGGGGTGGCTAGAGAGGTTCATTGGTTAGCAAGATTGGTGGTTAGGTTGGAAAAGGTTGATAATGTGGTATTGTGATCATTGATAGTTCAAAATCATCCTTGTTTGATAAGGTAAAAGCAAAGCAAGATCTTGACCCCTCCTTGTTAGAATTAAAGGCCATGGTAAGAGAGAGCAAGTTAGAGGTTTTCTCCCACGAGGGAGATGGTGCCCATAGGTACCAAGGTAGGTTCTGTATGCCTTGTGTTGATGTATTGAGAGAAAAGATTCTTAATGAGGCTCATAATTCTTCCTATTCCATTCACCCAGATTCTACCTAGATGTATAGAGATTTAAGGGATGTGTTTTGGTGGGGAGATATGAAGAAAGACATTATGAAATTTGTATCTGGTTGTCATAGATGCCAATAGTCAAAGATGATAATCAAAGGTTAGGTGGCCTAACCCAAGATATAGAGATTCCTACTAGGAAGTGGGAGGATACTAACATGGATTTTATGGTTGGGATGTCTAAGAGTAGAAAGGGTTTGGATTCTATTAGGTTTGTGGTTGATGGAATGAGAAAGTTGGCTCATTTCTTACCGATTAAGACTACATATGGGGCCAAAGACTACGCTTAATTGTATTTTCATGAGTTTGTTATAATGCATGCGGTGCCTTTTTCTATCATAAAATCATCGTGCTCAATTCACTTCACACTTTTGGAGGTCCTTCAAAAGAGGTCTTGGTACCAAGGTCAAGCTTAGCACAACCTTTCACCCTTATACGGATGGCCAAGCCAACAGAACTATCCAAACTCTTGAGGATATTCTTAGAGCTTGTGTTTTTCAGTTTTAGGATAGTTGGAATGATCATCTTCCATTGATTGAGTTTGCTTATAATAATAGCTATCATTTAAGCATTGTTATGGCTCCTTCTGAGGCCCTATATGGGAGGCGTTGTAGATCACCGATTAGGAGGTTTGAAGTGGGATACATGGCTTTGTTGGATCTGTATCTGTTCATGGAGGTTATGGAGAAGGTATGGGTGATTAGGGAGATGTTGAAAACAGCCCAATGTCATCAAAAGTCCTATGCCAATGTGAGGAGAATGGAGCTTGAATTTAAAGTTGGTGATTGGGTCTATTTGAAGGATTCACCAATGAAGGGTGTGGTTTGTTTTGGTAAAAAGGCTAAATTGAATCAAAGATATGTGGGTCTTTATGGGGTGTTTAGTAGATTGGTAAGGAAGCCAATAAGTTGGAGTTGCCTAGTGAAATGGACTTAGTTCATCTAGTAATTCATGTATCCATGTTAAGGAAATATCTGGGTGACTCGAATGCTATTGCTCCACTAGTTGTTGTAGGTGTTGTTGAAAACAACATGACCTATGAAGAGTTTCCAATATAGATCTTTGATAGCCAAGTGAAAAGATTGAGAAACAAGGATATGGCTTCCGTTAAGTTCCTTTAGATGAATCAACAAGTCGAAAGTGCAAGCGATATCCCTATCTTTTCCATTCAACTCAAACCTAAGGTACTAATTCTAAGTCCTCTATGTAATTTCACAACTCATATATCAGCCCTTTATTTCATTGTATGTATTCATGTTTATGCTGACAAGTTCATGCAGATTTTGACACTTCTGTTGAGATTTTTGAAACAATGTTTAAGTGTATTATTGCATTCTTGTTGGGGATAATTTCTTCATGATTACTCTTCTTATGTACATTTCTTTGAAGTTTTGGAATGAATCTTCCTAAGAGGGAGATATTGAAATGACCCCCAAATAAAGTGCTCGAAAGTGTACCTCAGAAGTGCCTAGAATCGTAATTTCTATATATCTCAAAATTTGTGCATGATGTTGAAATTTCAAATTCATATTTTTGTTTAGGTTGAAATATTGAGGGGAAACTTTTAGAGCAACTATATGAAAATTCAAAAATCCAAAAATTTCCTTATACAGTGTTGATCCGTGCCCCTAGCGCGACGCGTCTAAGGCGCTGACCAATGTTAAAATGGTGCCAGTTTTGTTGTTCGGTCCAAGACTTTTGGGTCTTGGGCCTATGTCTTCCCATGCATTAAAATACCTATACTAGCTATATTTAACCTTCATATTGTACAAGACATTCCCCAATACTCTCTCACACACTTAGACAAATATTTCACCCCAAAACTTAAGTGCCAAAACTCATTCCGGATCTTAAGGATTTCACTCAAGCTTCAAGTCTCCATTTCCAATCGTCATTAAGGAATTCTCCAAAGATAAGTTATGTGGATTTCAACCATTAGGTCCTTTCACCCCTGTGTCCAAGCTTCCTTTTTACTAAAATTACATGTTTCTAAGTTGATTTTACTTATGAGTCTTAAATTATGAATTTGACTATGAACTGTGTTGGGGTTTTACAAAAGTGTGACTGTTTAAGCATGTTTTGAGCTATGAATCTTTGATCTATCTTAAGATTTGATGAAGGGTTTTGATGTAATTTGCAATGTTGTATTACCAAGTGTTGGCGGGTTGATTTACGTCAAAACTTCTTGCATGATTTCACACTTTAATTGCATGATTTTAAATTAGCATTACATACCCACCAAGTGTTCGATAAAATATCCGGTTAGTGTTCTTGAACTATTGATGATCCATTGCTTGACCTATGACTTGTATGACCTTATGATGATGAAAGGGATGTATATATGTATTGATTTCATGAATAAAATCTATAGTGTTGCAAGTTAACCATGCCTCGTTTGGGGGGTGGTAGGCTCGAAGAACCATGTTGAGGGGTTTGTATCTCAATTGCCTCACTCATGAGGTAGTAGGCCCGTGCAACCATATTGGGGCGTTTGTACCTCAATTGCCTCACTCGGGAAGTAGTAGGCCCGTGAAACTATATTGGGGGGTTTGTACCATAATATCCTCGCTCGGGAGGTAGTAGGCCCGTGCAATCATGGGGGGGGGGGGAGGGTTTTGTACCTCATCCGCCTCGCTCGGGTGGTGGTAGGCCCGTGCAACTATGTTAGGGGCTTTTTACCTCAATCGCCTTGCCAAAGAGGTGGTATGCTTTGACAATGAGGGTGATCCCTGTTAATTGTCTTAGTCCCTGGTAAGTTTTTTTTTTAGAGGTTTTATTGCACAACTTATGCAATGATCCTATGAGCTTTGACTCCCTTAGTTCTTTGATGTTCATGACATGAAAGATGCTTCTTAGCCCTGTATTACCCCTTTTTCTATCTATTGTTGTTATTTTATTACTTTCGCGACCAAGGGTGTGTAATAATATGCTAAGAGGCTTGATTGGGTCCCTTCGAGTTCCCCATTCGTCGTGTCAAGTCTAGGCCATAGGCTTGGGTCGTGACAACCACTTTTTATCTCTCAAGGTTTATAAGACTAGCCTCAAATGATCTTTGTGATCTTATTATTCCCGTGGATAGACAAAAATGTCATGAATGAATACCACCATAAATATATCAAGGTACGGATTGAACACCCTAACTACAAATTTGAAAATTTTATACCTTGTCTTGTCACGACCTAAGCATAAGGTCTAGCCGTGATACGATGCATGGGGAACCCGAACAGACATCAAGTAAGCCTCTTATCATATCATTACACATCATTGGTCGCGGAAGCAATAAAACAACATGAGTATAAATAAAGGATAAAGGACTAAGGGAACTTTCCCATATCATAAACATTAAAGAGTCAAGAGAGATTCAATCTCTTAGCATTATTACATGACTTTCCAATGAAACGACCCCAAAAAGTTCCTGAAAACGTGCCTCGGAAGTAACCGGAAACTTGTTTTCCATATATCAAAAAATTCATTTGGAATTTACAAAATCTGACTTCATATTCTTGTTTAAAGCATCAAAATTAGGGTTCCAAGGGTCTAACCTCGATTTTAAAGCAAAGGAATCAAATTATGAAATTTGCACTAGGTGCAATTTCCAGAGACGGTCTATGATCTCTCTGCGACACGGAGAGGTTGTTTTCCTGCACAGTCACATGCTAGTTGATCCAGATTTTTCTAAGTGTTGGACCTATGTTTTTCCATACATATTTTCACCTATACTTAGCGTTTTTCCACCCTTATATCACACCAAAACATTCCCCAATATTTCCCCAAAATTCAAGTCCCAAACTCATGGCCAATCTCAAGGATTTCTTCAAAGATCTCACCCAATCTTCTAATCTCCATTAAAATCTTCTTCAAGAACTTCACAAAAACTAATGAATATGGTGTTGAATCATTGGTTCCTTCCACCGATTGTTCCTAAACCCTCTTTTACTTAATAATGCATGATTTAAAGTTTATTTTACATGTTAGTCTTGAATATTGAGAAATTCACTACACTGTGATTTTAATACATGAAAGTATGGTTGTTTAAGCATGTTTTAAGCTTCAAAATCTTGGATCTAATGTTGGAATTGATGAGGGGTTTTGATATGAATGTCTTAGGGGTGTTGCAAGGCATTTATTAAAGGTTTTACCACTGATTTTCCTACATTTTCATCTCTAAATTGCATGCTCTTTAACCCTTATTACACAACCCCAAGGTGTTTGATAAAATGTCCAATTATGGTTTCTTGAGGAATTGAAGTACCAAAGCATGAGATGTGATATGAATGATGTTATGATGATGAAATGAGCTTATGTATATGATTATTCCTATATGAGATATTGCATTAGATCCTATGACGAATCCTATATAAAGTGTTGCATAGATCATGCCTGATCTAGGGGGGAAAAGAGCTTGGGTAACCATGTGAGGGATTTATACTTCGTCACCGTGGATTTTTGGGGTGTGACCATCATCAACCATGTGAGGGGTTTATACCTCGTCAACATGGATGGAGGGGTACGACTACCATCAACCATCCAAGGGGTTTATACTTCATCAACATGGATGGCAGGTTACGACCAACATCAACAACAAAGGGGTTTATACCTTGGAGAGCTTTCTTGGTATCATTCTTCACATATTATATTGTACATGAACATAGTATGCCTAAGCATGATTTACTTATGCATCGATCATACATGTTATCTTGCTACAATATGCATATTATGTATCGTCTTGCATTTTGGATTATGATGCCTATCTCTTGTTGCATTGTGTCCCACATACTAAGTATATTCAAACTTACTAATGCATACTCTAGCCTACATAATATATGCATGTAGGAACCGGTGTCCAAGTTAATCATCCTCCTTCTCCACGTGGCTAGGTGGTGCTATTCCAAGCTTATGGGTGAAGCCTCCACTTCGGGGACTTTGGTTTATGTCTTTCTCTATTATCTATATATTAAGACACTACATTATGTTGTCTTTGACTATGAGGGTGAGTCTGATTAATTTCTCTTGGCCCCCGCTCTTCCTATGTCTTAGAGGTGTATGTTGGACAAGGTGTATACTATGTATGAGCTTGACTCTTGACTTTTGACTATCATGATTATGCATGTTTCTCCCTCAGTCCCGTTGCCCTTAGTTTTATTTGAATATGTCTTTTGTATGCTTCCGCAACAAAGAATATGTGACGATATGCTAAGAGGCTTATTTGGGGTCCCTTCGGTTTCTCCATTCACCGTGTCATGTCTAGGCCCTAGGCTTGGGTAGCTAAAAACTTGGTATCAAAGCACTAGGTTGATAGATCCTCGAAGTCTAACACACCGTGTTGATTAGAGTCCTATTCATGGTTGTAAAGTACGCCATGACTATGAATAGGAGGCTTTGAGGGGTTTTAGGAAATGTTTCCCTTCTTCATGTCCTAAGTCATGCTATAGAGTTATGATAAGTATTCCCCCCTAACAATTGTTCTTTGCTTTGCTACATCATGTCGAATACTAGAGGAGGATGTACCCAAACTCCCGAGGAGCAACCTACCAATGGTCAACTCTGGATGCTTTGAAAATGCTTTCCTAAGTAATAACCAACCAAGTCCAACAAGGGGCCCAAGCCCCTCATGCTACACCCCTGGGGCTAAGGTAAGGGATTTCATGAGGATGAATCCTCCGATCTTTCATGGGTTAAAGGTGGATGAGGATCGACAAGAGTTTATTGATGAAATCTATGAAATCTTGTCGATCATAGGTGTTGGTCCAAATGAGAAGGTGGAGTTGACGGTGTACCAACTCAAGGGGGTGTCCAAAATTTGGTTTGATCAATAGAAAGGTGAGAAGGGTAATGGCTACGTGGTGCTTTGGGAGGAATTCAAATTGGCCTTCCTTAATCGGTTCTTCCCTCTTGAGCTTAAGGAAGCAAAGTTGGTTAAGTTTATGAACTTGAAACAAGGTGGTATGAGTGTGAGGGAGTATTCCCTTAAATTTAATCAACTTATAAAGTATGCTCCTCACTTGGTGGCCGATTCTAGGTCAAGGATGAACAAGTTTGTTATGGGGTCTCCGATTTGGTAGGTGAAGAGTGCCGGTCTGCAATGCTTGGTAGTGACATGGAATTATCTCGGTTGATGATATATGCCAAGAAAATGGAAGAAGAGAAGTTGAGAAAGAAGAGGGGCTATGAGGCCAAGAGAGCCCGATTTGATGGCAAGTTTCCCAAGGGTGTTAGATTTCCTCAAGGCCAAAGGCCTCCTTATGCTACTAATAAAGGGTTTGCAAATGACTTCCCTAAACCTCAAGGTAATATTGGGTGGATCCTAATGATGTGTGTCCTAGATGTGGAGGGAGTCATATGAGCCCATGCTTGAAGGGTTCCAATGCATGCTTTTAATGTGGGGAGCTTGGCCACAAGAAAGTAGATTGTCCAAGAAACCATAGCAAGGTTCAGGGTGCAAATGCAGTTCCATTGGGTAGAGGTGGTCCTCAAGGTTGTGCCCCAAGGAATAATCACTTTTATGCTCTACATGGGAGGCAAGGGGTGGGTGAGGTCCCCGATGTTGTTACTGGTATGTTGAAATTTTTTTATCTTGATGTATGTGCTTTGATTGACTCGAGTGCTACCCTTTCCTTTATTACCCCCTTTGTAAAAAGTTCCATGTTGAGTCGGAGTTATTGCATGAGTCATATGAAGTGTATTCTCCTATTGGTTCATCTATTGTTGTCAGAAATGTGTATAGAAATTGGCCAGTTTGCATCTTGCACAAAAACTTACCTTGTGATCTTATTGAATTAGATATGGTTGATTTTGATTATATCCTTTGGATAGATTGGTTGCATGTATACTATGCTTCTATCGATTGTAGAACCCACAGGGTGAAGTCTCAATTTCCAAATGAACCCATCCTAGAGTGGGGAAGTCATGATGTAATAGTGAGGGGTAGGTTTATCTCATGCATTAAAGCCCATAGTTTGATTTCCAAGGGGTGTTCGTATCTTCTTGTGAGGGTCAAAGATATGGAGTCCAAAGACCCTTCCATTGAGTAGGTCCTGGTAGTAAATGAGTTTCTTGATGTCTTCCCAAATGACCTTCCCGGCATCCCTCCAGATAGGGAGATAGAATTTGGCATAGATCTCCTTCCCATCACCCAACCTATCTCCATTCCCCCTTACCGTATGGCCCCGGTGGAGTTGAAGGAATTAAAGGAGCAATTGAAGGATTTATTAGAGAAAGCATTTATTAGACCTAGCCAATCCCCTTGGGGTGAACCCTTATTATTTGTAAAGAAGAAAGATGGGTCACTTAGAATGTGTATTAACTATCGGCAACTCAATAGGGTCACTATAAGGAATAGATATCCTCTTCCAAGGATTGGTGACTTGTTTGACCAATTGCAAGGGGATAGCTTTTTCTCTAACATTGATCTTCGGTCCGGGTACCATCAAGTGAAGGCAAGGGAGTGTGATATTCCCAAAACTGCCTTTCAGACTAGACTTAGGCATTATGAATTTGTGGTGATGTCCATTGGGTTGACCAATACACCGGCCATCTTCATGGACCTAATGACTAAGGTCTTCAAGCCCTACCTTGATTCCTTTGTTGTGGTTTTCATTGATGATATATTGATCTAGTCACATAGTAGTGAGGAGCATATGGGTCATTTGAGGGTTGTGTTACAAAGATTAAGGGAGGAGTTTGCATGCTAAATATGATGTGTGTGAATTTTGGTTAAAGGAGGTTGCATTTTTGGGTCATGTAGTGTTGGGGGATGGTATAAAAGTGGATTGTAAGAAAACCGATGTGATTAGGAATTGGCCTAGACCATTGACATCGTCGGACTTTAGGATTTTCTTGGGCCTTACGGTTTACTATAGAAGGTTTGTGAATGGGTTCTCCTCCAGTGCTTCTCCTATGACAAATTTCAATCAAAAGAAGGTTATGTTTGTATGGACCAATGAATGTGAGAAAAGTTTCCAATCATTGAAATATAGACTTCTAGGCAAACTAAAGTGCATGAAAAGAACAACCCTACCCATGATCTTGAATTGGCCGCTGTGATATCTGCATTAAAGATTTGACATCATTATTTGTGTGGGGTGCATGTTGATGTCTTCAGCGATCATAAAAGCCATCAATATGTCTTCACTCAAAAAGATCTCAACTAGAGACATAGAAGGTGGCTAGAACTCCTTAAGGACTATGACATGAGTGTACATTACCATACGGGTAAGGCAAATATTGTGGCAGATGCCTTGAGTCGAGTGTCAATGGGAAGCCTCACTTATGTGGATGGTGGTGAAAATGATATGGCTAGGGAGGTGGATGGGTTGGCTAGATTAGTGTTGAGGTTGGAAGATAGGGGTGATGGTGTTTTTGTGGTTGAAGGTTCTAAATCTTCTTAAGTTGATGAGGTGATAGCAAAACAAGATCTAGACTTCTCCTTGCTTGAGTTGAAGGCCTTGGTGAAAGAAGGAAAGATAGAGATTTTCTCCCAAGGGGGAGATGAGGCCCTTAGATACCAAGGTAGGTTGTGTGTCCCATGTGTTGATGCTTTGAGGGAGAGAATTCTTGATGAAGATAATCATTCCTCTTATTCTATTCACCCTAGTTACACCAAAATGTGTAGATACTTGAGGGATTTGTATTGGTGGGGAGGCATGAAGAAGGTCATTGCCAAATTTGTTTCCGGTTGCCATAGTAGCCAACAAGTCAAAGTCGAACATCAAAGGTCGGGTGGCCTAACCTAAGACATAGAGACTCCTACTTGGAAGTGGGAGGTAGTTGATATGAATTTCGTGGTTGTGTTGCCCAAGACTAGCAAAGGTTTTGATTCCATATGGGTTGTGGTTGATAGGATGATGAAATTGGCTCACCTTCTACCAGTCAAAACTACAGATGGGATTGAAGAGTATGCAAGGTTGTACATCCATAAGTTGGTGAGGTTGCATAGGATTCCCTTATCCATTATATCGGATCGTGGTGCACAATTGAGTTCCCACTTTTGGAGATCTTTTCAAAGGGGTCTTGGTACCAAAGTTCACTTTAGTACAACCTTCCACCCTAAAATGGATGGCCAAGCTTAGAGGAGAATTAAAACACTAGAGGATATTCTAAGGGATTGTGTCTTGGAGCTTAAAGGTAATTAGGATGACCATCTTCCATTGATTGAGTTTGCCTACAACAATAGCTATCACTCTAGCATCGGTATGGCTCCTTTTGAAGCTCTTTAAAGGAGACATTGTAGATCACCGATGGTTGGTTTGAGGTTGGAGAGGTGGCCTTATTGGGGATGGATCTAGTTATTGATGCTCTTGTGAAGGTTAAGATGATTAGGGAAAGATTGAGGATAGCCCAAAGTTGTCAAAAATCTTATGCCTATGTAAGAAGAAGAGACCTAGAAGTTCAAGTGGGTGATTGGGTCTATTTGAAAATTTCTCCAATGAATGGTGTGGTTTGTTTTGGTATGAAAGGGAAATTGAGTCCTAGGTATGTTGGTCCTTATGAGGTGGTAAAGAGGATTTGTAAGGTGGCTTATGAGTTTAGGTTGCCTAATGAGATTAATTTGGTCCATCCGGTATTCCATGTTTCTATATTGAGAAAGTGTGTTGGTGATCCTAATGCCATTGTGCCTCTTAATATTGTGGGTATTGTTGAGGATAACTTGACATATGAGAGGGTTTCAGTTTAGATCATGGATAGGCATGTAAACAGATTGAGGAACAAAGAGGTCGTGAGGAGTTTATACTTCGTCACCATGGATGTTTGGGGTGTGACCATCATCAACCATGCAAGGAGTTTATACCTCGTCACCATGGATGGCGGGGTGCGACCACCACAAACCATGCGAGGGGTTTATACTTCATCACCATGGATGGCGGGGTGCGACCACCATCAACCACCAAGGGGTTTATACATTGGAGAGTTTTCTTGGTCTCATTCTTCACATATGATATTCTATATGATCATGATATACTTAAGCATGATTTACTTATGCATTGGTCATGCATGCCATCTTACTACAATATGCCGATTATCTATCGTCTTGCATTTAGGATTATGATGCCTATCTCTTGTTGTATTGCATCACGCATACTTAGTACATTAAAACGTACTGACACATACTCTTACCTACATGATATCACCATGTAGGAACCGGTGCCCGAGTTCAACATTCTCCTCTTCCACGTGGCTAGACGGTGCTATTCCAAGCTTGTGGGTGAGTCCTCCACTACGGGGACTTTGGTTTATGTCTTTTCTCTACTATCTATGTATTCAGACACTATCTTGTGTTATCATTTACTATGAGGGTGAGCCTGGTTAGTTTGTCTTGGCCCCCGCTCTTTTTATGATTTAGAGGTGTATTTTGGACAAGGTGTGTATTATGTATGAGCTTGACTCTTGCCTTTTAACTTCAATGATTATGAAAGTTTCTCCCTTAGTGTCATTGCCCTTACTTTTATTTGTATATGTCTTTTGTATGCTTCGGCAACAAAGGATGTGTGACGATATGCTAAGAGGCTCTTTTGGGATCCTTTCAGGTTCCCCATTCGTCGTGTCACACCTAGGCCTTAGGCTTGGGTCATGATATCCAACAACACATCTACACATAGTACTTAACGAGGCAAGACAAGGAACCGGGCTACCCTCATAGTCAAAGAAAAGAAATAAAGGAAAGAGAGACCTAACATAACCTAAGAGCAAAAGAAATCATTCACGGAGTTGAACACTCACCAACTAGTTTGAGAGAGATCGTACTAGCCACATGGAGGAGGGGGAGGACCAAGCGGGGCTTCAGTTCCTGCATGGTGATATCATCTAAGCATAGAGTATGCATTAGTATGTTTGAATGTACTAAGTATATAGGATGCAATGCAATAAGAGATAAGCGACATGATCGAAGTACATAAACATAGGCGATGAATAATCATATAGCAATACGGTATGGATGGATGATGCTTTGAGTAAATCATGCTTACATAGAACATAATACATGTGTAAGAAGTGACCATCAATATAGAATGTCCAAAGCTTACCACCTCCTTGGAGAAGTGATTAAGGTACAAACCCCTTAACATGGTCATTGAGGTACATATCTGCCAACATAGTAGCACAGGCCTACTGCCTCTTGAGTGATGCAATTACAAACCCCTCAATTTGTACATACCCCCCAATCATGGTAGCACGGGCCTACTACCTCACGAGCATGGCAATCGAGGTGCCAATCCCTCAATGTGGTTATCCGAGCCTACAACCCCCAAGCGAGGCTTTGTCAACTCACAACACTATAGAGGAAACTAGCACATTTATACATTCCTTTCATCATAAAAAAGTCAATCAAATAATAAGCCATGGTTTAGACCTTCAACAACTAAAGAAACCATAACCAGACATTCTATCAAACACTTGGCGGGTATGTAATACTCGTGTAAAACCATGCAATTCAAGAGTGAAATCATGCAAGAAAATCCAATGTAAAACCACCCACTAATACTAGTAATACCATCATGTAATATACATCAAAACCTGTATCAAATCTCAAGATAGACCGAAGATTCATTGCTCAAATCAAACTTAAATAGTTACACTTTTATGAAACCCCAACATAGTTCATAGTCAAATTCATATAAAGTAAGGCCCATAAGAAAATCAACTTAGAAACAAGAGATTTAGGTAAAAAGTAAGCTTAGGCACCATGGGTAAAAGAAACCAATGGTTAAAACACACATACCTTATCTTTGGAGAATTCTTGATGAAGATTGGAAATAGAGACTAGAAGCTTGAATGAAACCCTTAAGATCCGGATGAGTTTTGGAACTTGAAATTTGTGTGTAAGTGTTTGAGAGTGTTTTGGGGAATGTCTTGTATGATATTAAGGTGAAATATGGCTACATATAGGTATTTTCACCCATAGGAAGACATAGGCCCAAGACCTTGTCTTTGATTGAGCAACAAAATAGGAAACTTTTTAACACTGGTCCACACAGCAGCCGCGTCACGCCAAGGGCGCGGATCAACACTAAATAAGAAATATTTTGGATTGTGAAATTGTTATTTGTTTGCTCTAAAATCAGGTGATAGAACCATTCCCCACTCAATTTTTCTCCCTGACCAAGAATATGAAGTCAGAATTTCAATATCACATATGAATTTTGAAATATATGGAAATTACGATTCCAGAAACTTTCAAAGCATATTTTCGGGCACTTTTTTTGAATTGTTTCAATATCTGCCCCTTTGGAACATTCATTTCTAATTGTCAAAGAAGTGCACATAAGAAGAGTAATCATGAAGTGATTACCCCCAACAAGAATGCATCAACACACTTGAACCCCATTTGCAAAATCTCAATATAAGTGTTAAAATCACCATGAACTTTGTTAACGTAAACATGAATGCATGCAGATAACATAGGCGATGAAACATGAGACATGAAATCACATATAAGACTTAGAATTAATACCTTAGGCTTGAGTAGAATGGACAAGATAGGGGTATCCCTTTTGTATGTCTACTTTCGCCTCCTATGTAGCACTTTCGACTTGTTAATTCCTCCAAAGGACCTTAACGGAAGCAACATTCTTGTTCCTAAAACTCTTCACTTGTCTATCTAAGATCTATATTGGAAATTCTTCATAAGTCAAGTTGTCTTCAACAACCCCCACAATATCCAATGGAACAATAGCATTTGGATCACCCACACACTTCGTCAACATAGACACATGGAAAATAAGATGAACCAAATCCATTTCACTAGGCAATTCCAACTCATATACAACCTTACCGATCCTCCTCAACAACCTATAAGGACCTATAAATATTTGACTTAACTTACCCTTCTTACCAAAATGAACCACACTCTTTATGGGTGACACCTTCAAAAGACCCAATCACCAACTTTAAATTCAACGTCTCTTCTCCTCCCATCATCATAGAGCTTTTGATAACTTTGGACTATCTTCAACACCTTACTTTCTCTATAGCCTCCATAACTAGCTCCGAACCCAACAAAGCCATTTGTCCTACTTCAAACTACCTAATTGGTGATCTACACATCTACCATAGAGGGCCTCAAAAGGAGCCATACCAATGCTAGAATGATAGCTATTATTATAAGCAAACTCAATCAATGGAAGATGATCATCCAAACTACCCTTAATGTCCAAAATACAAGCCCTAAGGATATCGTCAGAGTTTGGATAGTTCTTTCAGCTTGGCCATCCGTTTGAGGTCAAAATATTGTACTAAGCTTTACCTTAGTTCCAAGACCCCTTTGGAAGGACCTCCAAAAATGTGAAGTGAACTAAGCATCATGATTCGATATAATAGACAAGGGCACCCATGTAATCTCAGTAACTCATGAATGTACAATTTAGCATAGTCTTCAGTTCCATAAATAGTCTTAACCGATAGGAAATAAGCCGACTTTGTCATCTTATCAACCAAAACCTAAATAGAATCAAAACACTTTCTAGTCTTAGGCAACCCAACCACAAAGTCCATGTTAATTTGCTCCCACTTCCAAGTAGGAATCTCTACGTCTTGGGTTAGGCCAGCCGGCCTTTGGCGCTTGGCTTTGACTTGTTGACAACTATGACAACTGGATACCAATTTGGCAATGTATTTCTTCATACCTTCCTACCAAAACATATTCCTCAAATCTCAATACATCTTTGTAGAATCGGGGTAGATGGAATAGTAAGAATTATGAGCCTCATAAAGAATATTCTATCTCAAATCATCAACACTAGGCATACACAACCTACTTGGTACCTAAAGGCTCCATCTCCCCCTTAGGAGAAAACCTCCACCTTGACCTCTTTCAACAAGGCCTTTAATTCTACCAAGGAGGGATCAAGATCTTGCCTTGCTTTTGCCTCATCAACCAAGGAAGATTTTTAACCATCAACAACCATAATGCCACCATTATAAAACTCTTCAAACCTAACCTCCAATCTAGCCAACCAATGAACTTCCCTATTCAACTCTTTTCCCCCACCAACTACATGAGCTAGGCTACCCATAGACACCCTACACAAGGCATCCGCCATAACATTAGCCTTATTGGGATCATAATGCACACTCATATCATAATCTTGAAGAAATTTAACCACATTTTTTTCTCAAGTTAAGATCCTTTTGAGTGAACACATATTGAACTCTTATGATCGGTAAACACATCAACATGCACACTATACAAATAATGACACCAAATTTTCAAAGTATAATAAACAGTGACAAATCAACATCATGAGTGTGATAATTCTTTTCATGCACTTTGAGTTTCCTAGAAGCATAGGCTATCTGCTTACCATTTTGCATCAAAACACAACCCAAACCAATCCTGGAGGTATCACAATACACAACGAACCCATCTAATCCTTCCGGAAGAGACAAGATAGGAGCGAGAGAAAGCTTATCCTTCAAGGTTAGGAAACTCTTTTTACATTCATTGATCCACACAAACATAGACTTCTTGTGAGTCAACTTAGTCATGGGAGAAGCAATAAAACAGAACCCATTTATGAACCTCCAGTAGAAACCCTCTAAGCCCAAGATTCTTCTAATGTCTTTTCTAATCACATTTGTTATTTTAGGATCCACCTTAATACCATCCGTTGACATCACATGAACTAGAAAGGTAACCTCTCTCTACCGAAATTCACACTTCTCATATTTAGCGTACAACTTTTCTTCCTTCAATCATTGTGGAACTACTCTAAAATGAGCCACATGCTCTTCCTTACTATTAGAATAGATCAAAATGTCATCAATAAAAACCACAACAAACAAATTAGTGTAGGGTTTAAAGACCTTATTCATAAGATCCATGAAGATAGCCAGTGCATTGGTCAACCAAAAAGACATAACCAGAAATTTATAATACCCATACCTAGTCGAGAAGGTCGTCTTAGGATTGACACACTCTCTCACTTCACGTGATTATACCCGAACCAGAGATCTATCTTAGAGAAGTGATTATCTACTTGAAATTGATCAAACAAATCATTGATTCTTGGGAGAGGATATTTATTCTTGATGGTGACCCTATTAAGTTGCTAGTAGTCAATACACATTCTAAGGGACCCATTCTTCTTCTTCACAAAAAACACAGGTACACCCCAAGTTGATTTGCTAGGCCTAATAAAACCCTTCTCCAATAAGTCTCTCAATTGCTGTTTCAACTCCTTTAACTCTATGGGGGTCATATTGTAAGGGGGAATAGAAATGGGTTGAGTATAAAGGAGGAGGTCTATACCGAAATTCCCCTTTCGGGAGGAACACTGGGAAGGTCATTTGGAAAGAAACGAAGAAACTCACTAACCATTGGAACCAACTCTATAGGAATGACTTTGAACTCAACATCCCTAACCCTCACAAGATGGTAGAGACACCCCTTAGAGATCAACTTTCGGGCCTTAATGTAAGAGATAAACCTACCCTTGATAACCACATCATGACTCTCCCACACAAGAACGGGTTCATTTGGGAATTGGAATTTGACCCAATGAGTTCTACAATCAATAGAGGCATAATATGCATGCAATCAATCCATCCTAGGAACAATATCAAAATCAACCATATCCAACTCAACCAGATCACAAGGCAATATATTATACAAGATGCAAATGGCCCAATTTTTATAGACCTCTCTAGCAACAATAGATGCACCAATATGAGTAGACACCTTATAAGACTCACACAACAATTTGGGCTCAACATGAAACTTTTATGCAATAAGAGGAGTAACAAATGAAAAAGTGGCACCCAGGTCTATCAAAGCATATACATCAAAATCAAAGACTTTTAACACACCAGTGATGGCATTGGGAACCTCATCAACCCCTTGCCTCTCATGAAGAGCATAAAACCGATTGTCCCTTGGGGCACCACCTTGTTGACCTCTACTTCCCAAAGGAACCGTATTGGCACCCTAGCCTTCTGGATGAACATCCTTACCCTTATTCCTGTTACGAGGGCAATCTATCATCTTGTTGCCTACTGCCAACACAACTATAGCAAGCATTAGTAGCCCTCAAGCATGGGCCACTATGACCCTTACCACTCCTTGGACACATATCATTAGGACCCACACCACCATCACCTTGGGCCCTTGGGATGTCATTGGCAAACCTCCAATTAAAAGCATGCGAAGACCCTTGAACTTGATGAAATCGGCCACCTTTGTGACTTTTGAATCTACCCTTAAAATGGGCCCTATTGGCCTCATGACCCCTTCTTTTCCTCAACTTGTCCTCCTACATTTATTCAGCATAAGTCATCAAGCAGGACAAGTCCATGTCACTAATCAACATAGCGGACTGGCACTCCTTACTCAGCAAGTTGGATACCCCCATCACGAACTTGTTCATTCTAGACCTTGGGTCGGCAACCAAGTGTGGAGTGTATTTTGGGAGTTGGTTGAACTTGAGGGAATACTCCCTCACACTGATAGATTCTTGCATCAAATTCATTAACTCAACTATTTTGGCCTCTCTAAGTGAAAGACCCAAAAAAGTGTCTGAAAATAAGACTCAAAAGTGCCAGGAATTGTAATTTCCATACATCTCAAAATTCATGTGTGATATCAAAAGTACGATCAAATATTCTTGATTAGGGGGTCAAATTGAGTAGGCAATGGGTCTAACCCAAGTTTTAGAGCAAATGTATCAAAATTTGAAAATCGCAAAAATGTTATTTTCAGAGAGCATTACGCCTTGGCGCTACGTGCCAAGGGTGCACTATAGTGTATGTTTGGTTGTCAGTTTCTATCTCGGTCTAAGTAGTTTTGGTCTTGGTCATAAGCCTTCTCATACTTAAAAATACCTATACTTAGCCATATGTTACCTTCACATCACACAAGACATTTGCCAAAACTCTCTCAAACATTTTGACTATTATTTCACCAAAAATCAAGTGCCCAAATCTCTTTCAGGTCATAAGAAATTCATCAAAGCTTCAAGTCTCGATTCAAATCTTCATCAAGGAATTCTCCAAAGTCAAGATATGTGGTTTCAACTATTGGGTCCTTTCACCCATGGTGTCCAAGCTTCCTTTTTATCTAAATTACATGATTTAAAGTTGATTTACTAATAGTTCTTACTTATTATGAATTTCACTACACACCATGTTGGGATCTCATGAAATTGTGATTGTTTTAGCGTGTTTTGATATATAAATATGAAATCTATTATGAGATTTGATGAAGGATTTTGATCTATATAGTTTGAGGGTGTTACCAAGTATCTATTGATTGTTTTATATTGGATTTTCTAGCACGATTCTGCTCTTGAATTGCATGATTTTACACTAGCATTACACATCAACCAACTGTTTGATAATATGTCTGGTTATTTATTCTTAAGTTGTTGAAGTCCTAATGTATGGCATATGAGTTTAATGATCTTATGATGATGAAAGGAATGTATATCCATGGTATTTTGCTCTATAATATTGTGAGATAACCACTTTGATTGAGGGTGTGATGTTTATTAACCTAATTGAGGGGTTGATACCTCATTAACCTAATTGAAGGGTTGATACCTCATTAACCTAATTAAGGGGTTGATACCTCATTAACCCAATTAAGTGGTTGATACCTTATCAACCCAATTGATGGGTTGATAACTTATTAACCTAATTGAGGGGTGGATGACTCATTACATAATTGAGGGGTTGATACCTCAATTATCGAGGATGAAAGGTGGTACATTCAACAACCATGTCAAGGAGTTTGTAACTTAACAACCAATTGAGGGGTTTGTAACTCAATCACCATGGGATGGTAGGCTCCACCACCCAAACAAGGTGTTTGTACCTTGATAAACTATGTACTCTATAATGATGGTTTCTTCTTACACATATATTATGATTTATGTAAGCATGCTTTACTTTAAACATCTTCCAGGCATTCCATATTTTTATATATTTCTCATTGCATACGCTTATGCATTTAGATTATGATTCTTATCTCTTGTTGCATTGCATCCTACAAACTTAGTACATTCAAATGTAATAACGCATCCTTTATGCCTCCATGATGTTACCACGTAGGAGCCGGAGCTCCTTTTGGTCATCCTCCTCTACCACGTGGCTAGTGGTTCCTATTCAAGCTAGTTAGTGAGTCCTCCATCCTGACATCTATGTCTATGTTCTTATGCTATGTATTAAAGACTCTTTTTCTTTGTGATATGCTTTTACTATTAGGGTGAGCCCAGTTGCTTGTCTTGGCCCCCACTAATTTCTACGTTAGAGGTGTTATTGGACAAGTTATGTATTATGCTTGAGCTTTGACTCACTTATGTTATTCGACTTTTTTAACTCTTTCCCTTAGTCCCAGTTTCCCTTGTTTATGTTTCTTATGTTGTTCTATTTTTCTTCCGCAACCAAGGATGCGTGTATGATATGCGAAGAGGCTTGTTTGGGGGTTTTTCTATTTCTCTTTCATCGTGTCATGTCTAGGCCCTATTTTGGGTCATGAAAAACTTTGTATTAGAGCACTAGGTTGTTAGATCCTCTCCGTCCAACACACTATCTTGATCAAAGTTGTGTTCATGGTGCACCACAACTATGAGTAAGAGGCTAATAGACGTTTTAGGAAATGTTTCCCTCCTACATGATCAATGTCGTGCTATAGAGTTTAGGTAAGGTTAACCCCCCTAACAATTGTTCTTTGATATGCTAGATCATGCTTAATACAAGAGGAAGAAGAGCCTACTCTCCGAAGAACAACCATCTCATGAAGAATTGTGGTATGCTCTTACCATGTTTACTCATGCCATGACCAATCAAATAAACCAAGGGGATTAAGCACCATGTTCGTACCCCAGCATATTGAGTGAGGGACTTTATAAGGATGAACCTGCCAGAGATCTATGGGTCTAAGGTAATTGAGGATCCCCAAGAATTTGTCAATGAGATGTACAAAGTATTGACTATCATAGGTGTTAGATTGGATGTTAAGGCAGAGTTGGCAGCCCACCAACTCAAGGGGTGACCCAAATATGGTATGCTCAATGAAAGAAGGAGAAGGGAAACAATAATGTGGTACTATGGGAGGAGTTTAAGGTGGATTTTCTTAATCGATTCTTCCCTCTTGAGCTTAGCGAGGCAGAGATGATAGAGTTCATGAATTTGAAGCAAGAGTTAATGAGTTTGAAGAAGTATGTCCTCAACTTCAACCAACTTTCTAGACATGTTCCCCAAATGATGGCTGATCTAAGGGCTAGGATGAACAAATTCATAATGGGTGTATCAAATTTTGTAAGTGAGGAATGTCAGTCCTCTATATTGATAAATAACATGGATTTGTCCGGCCTAATCATATATGTTGAACAATCGAAAGAGGAAAAGATGAGGAAGAGAAGGGGTAAAGAGGCCAAGAGAGCCCGTTTTAATGGAAAGTTTTGATGTCCTAATGATAGAGATAATGCTATGTGTCCAATCGTGGTAAGGTTCATAGAGGCCCGTATTTGAAGGACACCAATGCTTATTTCCATTGTGGTGAGGAGGCACAAGAGAAGAATAATTGTCGTAAGCAAGGAAAGGGTGAAGATGTCCTTACTCTAGGTGTGTCCCAAGGAACAATAGGTTCTATGCTCTTCAAAGAAGGTAAGGAGGATATAAGATGCCCAATGATACTACTGGTAAATTAGAGGTTTCCTTGATTTTATTGTTCTTGCTTTATGGTTCTGGGAGTTTCTATATCTTTCACTATCCCTTTTATTTCTAGAAAGATTTGGTTATATGACTCTATTGGTTCTAGAAAGGCTTATAAGGGTTACTCCATGTCCTTATTGCATAACGTCTTATCTTATGATCTATGTTGAATTTGGTTTGATGGGTTTAAAGTCTTGAGGTAGTTTGGCTACATGCATATCATGTTTCTAATGTAGGACTTGTAAGGTTGAATTATGATGGTTAAGGATGGACGATCTATTGGGCCAACTACAATGTGCTAGTCATTCCTCTATGATTGATTTGTGGTTCGGGTTTTGTCTCTATGTTAGGATGAGGATAGGTTATATTCCTAGGTCTCCGTTTGGGATAGGACTGAAGATTTGAGTATTGGTGGAGTTATTTAGTTGACTTATGCACTGGATATGTTTATGGGTTTCATGAATAGGGTCTTTAAACCCACCTTGATGTCTTTAAGGTGGCCTATATTGTAGAGCATTGATTTATTTAGAGCTGGTGGACCATTGGAGGGTAGTGTTAAAAGTCTTGAGGGATGAGATGTTGTTTGCTAAATATGATAGCTATGAGTTGAGGGTAACAAGAATGTTGTTAGAACTCCTTAAGGATTATGATATGAGTGTACATTATTTTCCCCGGTAAAGCTAGTGTTGTAGTCGGTGCTCTAAGTAGCCTAGCATATGTTGATGATTGTGGCAAAAGGGGTGACTAGAGAGGTCCATCATTTAGCTAGAGTGGGGGTTAGGTTGGAGAAAGATGAGCATGGAGGTGTAGTGTTCTTGATGGCTGCAAATCTTCTCGGGTTGAAGAGGTGTACTTTAAGCAAGGCCTTGTTTGGCCTTATTAGTGTTGGAACTTTTGGGTGGAAGGATGGTATAGTGGATGTTGTCTCCCAAGGGGGAGATAGTGGTTTAAGGTACCAAGTGGGTTATATGTGTTTGAGGTTGACAATTTGGTTAAAATTGGGTGTGAGTCCTTATAGGAATTAAAGGAAGATTTGTGAGGTTGAATATGAATGGGAATTTCCTATGGATATAGGTATGGCTCGTTCAGTTCTTTATGCTTCTAGGTTGAGGGTTGTTTCGGTGACTCTAGTGCTACAGAACACTTTGAGGTCATGGGTGTTGTAGAGGATAAGTTAGCTTAGGAGTAGGTCCCGGTAGAGGCATTAACTAAATGGGCGGAGAAGTTGATTAATAGGAGGTAATGTTCGTCAATGTCCTTTTGAAGAATCGTCAAGTCGAAAGTGTCCCTCGGGGAGCGGGGGCGGAATGCAAAAGCAATATCCATATCTCCTTCATTCTACTCAAGGTTATGATAATGCGTCAAGTACTTTTCCCACAGTTTCAAGTCATAAGTCTCAACCCTCATATCATTTGCGTAATTCATGTTTATATTGACAAGTTCATGTTGATTTTGACACTTACTTTGAGGTTTTTCAGAATGATGTTTACGTGAATATTGAATTCTTGTGTGAGCTGAAATCACCCTATTTATTTGTATTATATGTATTTTTTTCGCATTCGGGGACGAATGCTCCCAAGGGGGACATGTTGAAACAACCACAAAAAGTGCCCGAAAATGTGCCTTGGAAGTCCCCGGAATAATAATTTTGATATATCTCAAAATCCCTGTGTTATATCAAGAATTCGACTTTATATTCTTGATCAGGGGGCCAAATTGAGTGGGGAATGGGTATGACCTCGATTCTAGAGCAACTGTATCAAATTCAAAAATCGCAAAAAATGCGATTTCCAAAGAGCATTCGCACCCCTAGTGCGACGAGCCACGGACACACTGTAGTGTATTATTCGCTGCTAGTTTCTATCTTGGTCCAAGGCTTTTGTGTCATCGTCACAAGCCTTCCCATACGTGAAAACACATATAATTAGCCACATTTCACCTTTACATCACACATGACATTCCCCAAAACCCTTCAAGAAATTTAGACAATTATTTAACTCAAAATCAAGTGTCCAAATCTCTTCCAGATCTTAAAGAATTAATCCAAATATCAAGTATCCATTCAAATCTTCATCAAGGAATTTTCCCCCATAGTCAAGGTATATGGGTTTAAACCGTTGGGTCCTTTCATCCATGGTGCCCAAGCTTGCTTTTTACCTAAATTGCATGATTTAAAGTTGATTTACTAATCAGTCTTACTTATTATGAATTTCACTGCACATTATGTTGGGGTCTCATGAAATTGTGATTGTTTGAGCATGTTTTGAGCTATGAGTCTAAGATCTATTGTGCGATTTAATGAAGGATTTTGATGTATATTGCTTTAGGGTGTTGCCAAGTATCTATTGATGGTTTTATACTGGATTTTCTAGCATGATTCCACTCTTGAATTGCATAGTTGTATACTAGCATTACACATCCACCAAGTATTTGATAAAATGTCTGGTTATTGATTCTTGTATTGTTGAAGGCCTAATGCATGGAATATCAGTTAAGTAAACTTATGATGATGAAATGAATGTATATCCAGGGAATTTTTCTCTATAGTGTTGTGAGATGAAAACTTTTATTGAGGGTGTGATATTCATTAACCTAATTGAGAAGTTGATACCTCATTAACATAATTGAGGGGTTGATTAATTTAGTTTTGATACCTCATTAACCTAATTAAGGGGTTGATACCTCATTAAATCAATAGAGGGGTTGATACCTCATTAACCCAATTGAGGGGTTGATACCTCATTAATACAATTGATGGGTTGATACCTCATTAATCTAATTGAGGGGTTGATACCTCATTAACCCAATTGAAGGGTAGATACCCCAATCACTGAGAATGGAAGGTGGTATGTTTGACAATAATGTCGAGCAGTTTGTGCCATGACAACCAATTGAGGGGTTTGTACCTCAATCAACAAGTGTGGTAAGGTGAGACGATCCACCAACCAACCAAGGGGTTTGTATCTTGATAAATATGTACTCTATATTGATGGTCTCTTCTTACACATGTATTATGATCTATGTAAGCATGATTTAATTCAAGAATCTTCCATGCATACCATATTGCTATATGTTACTCATTGCATATACTTGTGCATTTCGATTATGATGCTTATCTCTTGTTACATTGCATCCTACGTAGTTAGTATATTCAAACGTAGTAACACATACTTTATGCCTACATAATGTTACCATGTAGGAACTGGAGCTCCTTTTTGTCATCCCTTTGCTCCCCATGGCTAGTGGTTCCTATTCAAGCTAGTTGTTGAGTCCTCCATTCTAAGGAAAATGTCTATGTTCTTATGTTATGTATTAATGACTCTCTTTCTTTATAATATGCTTTGACTATGGGGTAAGCTCTATTGCTTGTCTTGGCCCCCTCTAAGTTCTACGCTAGAGGTATTATTGGACAAGTTATGTATTATGCTTGATCTTGGACTCACCTATGTTATTCAAGTGTTTAACTTTTTCCCTTGGTCCCAGTTTCCCCTGTTAACATTTTTTATGTTGTTTTATTTTTCTTTTGAAACCAAGGATGTGCGTATGATATGCTAAAAGGCTTCTTTGGGGTTCCTTTGGGTTCACCATTCAATGTGTCACGTCTAGGCCCTATTTTGGGTCGTGACACTAAGCTCAAAAGGAAAAAACCAGTTGAGGAAAGCATCCTTAAACTCCTCCCATAGAACCACATTATTGTTCCCCTTTTCCTCTTTCCATTGGGTGTACCATATTTGGGCCACCCCCTTGAGTTGGTAAGCTACCAACTCCGCCTTTTCCTCTGACCTTACCTATGATAGATAACACTTTGTATCCCTCATCAAACATTTTTTGAGGATCCTCATCCACCTTAGACCCATTGAACTCCGGTAGGTTCATCCTCATGAAAACCCTTACCCGAGATGCTGGAGTAGGAGCATGAGGGGCTTGCACCCCTTGGTTAGCTTGATTAGCCAAAACTTGAACTAGCAAAGTGAGAGCATCCCGGAGCTCACCATGAGTTGTAGATCCTCAGGTGTGCGAGCTCTTTTTCCTCTTGTGTTAGGGATGATCTAGCATAGCAAAGAACAATAGTTAGAGGGTAAAACTTACCTTAACTTCTATAGAACGACACAGGTCAAGAAGAAGGGAAACATTTCCTAAAACAGCTCATAGCCTCCTACTTATAGTTGTGGTGCACAACACAACCATGAATAAGACTTTAATCGACGTGGTGTGTTGGATGACGAGGACCACTAACAACCTAGTGATCTGATACCAAGTTTTTCACGATCCAAGCCTAAGGCTTAGATGTGACACTGCACATGGGGAACCCGAAGGGACCTCAAGGAAACATCTTATCATATCATTACACATCATTGGTCGCGGAAGCAATAAAACAACAACAAGAGTATAAAGAAACAATAAGGGACAAAGGGAACTTTTCTGTATAATAAAACATTAAAGTGTCAAGAGGGCCAATCTCAAAGCACCATTACATGATTGGTCCATACATAGTACTTAGCAGAGGCCAAGACAAGCAACCGGGATCACTCTCATAGTCAAAGCATAAAAATAAAGGAAAGAGAGTCTTAGCATAGCATAAAAGTAAAGGACATCGTTCTCGGAGTAGAGGACTCCCCAACTAGCTTGTGAGAGATCATACAAGCCATGTGGAGGAGAAAGATGATCAAGTGGGGAACCGGTTCCAATATGGTGACATCATGTAGCTATATAGTATATGTTAGTACGTTTGAATGTACTAAGTATATAGGATGCAACACAACAAGACATAAGCAACATGATCGAAGTCCATAAACATATGTAATGAATAAGCATATAGCAATATGGCATGCATGTGTGATGGTTTGAGTAAATCATGATTACACAGAACATAATACGTATGTAAGAAGTGACAATCAATATAGAATATCCAAGGCCTATGACCTCCTTAGAGAGGCGATTGAGGTACAAACCCCTCAACGTGGTTATTGAGGTACATACCCTGTAACATAGTAGCATGGGCCTACTATCTCTCTAGCGAGGCAATCGAGGTACAAACCCCTCAATGTGGTTATTGAGGTACATAACCCCAATCATGGTAGCATGGGCCTACTACCTCTCGAGTGAGGCAATCGAGGTACCAACCCCTTAATATGGTTACTTGGGCCTACTACCTCCCGAACGAGGCAATCGAGTTACCAATACCTCAATGTGGTTACCTGGGCCAACAACCGGACGAGCGAGGCTTGGTTAACTTATATCACTGTATAGGAAACTAGCATAGATATATATTCCTTTGACCATTAAAAAGTAATTCAAATCATAAGTCATGCTTTAAACCTTCAACAATTCAAGAATTCATAACTGGACATTTTATCAAATACTTGATGGTTGAGTAATACTGGTGTAAAACCTTGCAATTCAAGAGAGAAATCATGCAAGAAAATCCAATATACAACCAACGAATACTTGATAATAACATTATGCATTATACATCAAAACCCTTAATCAAATCTCAAGATACTCTCACGATTCATAGCTCAGAACATGCTTAAACAGTCACACTATTCTGAAACCTTAACATAGTTCATAGCGAAATTCATAGTGAGTAAGACCCATAAGTAAATCAGCTTAGAAACGTGAGATTTAGGTAAAAAGGAAACTTGGACAGCATGGGTAAAAGGACATAATGGTTGAAACACACATACCTTGACTTTGGAGAATTCTTAATGAAGATTGAAAATGGAGACTTGAAGCTTTAGAGAAACCCTTAAGATCCAGATGAGTTTTGGGACTTGAAATTCGGGGTGAAATAATTATCTAAGCATTTGACAGAGTATTGGGGAATATCTTATATGATATGAAGGTGAAATATGGCTAAGTCTAGGTATTTTCTCGAATAGGAAGACTTAGACCCAAGACCCAAAGACCTTGGACCGAACAATTAAATTGGTAACTTTTTAACACTGGTCCGCGCCCCAACCGCATCGTTCTAGGGATGCGGATCAACACTAGATAAGGAAAATTTTGGATTTTGAAATCATGATTTGTTTGCTCTAAAATTTGGGTTAAAACCACTTTCCACTCAGCTATTCCCCTTGATCAAGAATGTGAAGTCAGATATTCAATATCAGATTTTATGATATATGGAAATTACAACTCTGGTCACTTCGAAGGAATATTTTCATGTACTTTTTTTGGCATTGTTTCTTGTCTGAAATGCCATTTGGAAATATCACATTCCCTCACTAACAGTTGATGATATCCAGACCACGAATAAATTTTGGGAAAGTACTTAGCCTCATATAATTGACCAATAGGTCATCTATCCTCGGGAGCAGATATTTGTTTTTAGGGGTGACTTTGCTGAGTTAGCGATAGTATATACACATTTGGATCTACCCATTCTTCTTCCTTACAAATGATACGGGTGTACCCCATGGGGACCTTCTAGGTCTAATGAATACTTTCTCTAGCAAAACCTTCAATTGCTCTTTTGGTTCCTTTAACTCCACCAGGGTTATTCTATGAGGAGGGGCTGACATAGGTTGGGTGTCAGGCAAATGATCTATGCCAAAATCTATCTTCTTTTCAGGTGGGACACTGGGAAACTCTTCGGGAAACACATCGAGAAACTCATTGACTATAGGAATTGACTCAAGAGACAAAACTTTCTATATGACATCTCTAACCCTTACTAAATGTTATACAACCCTTAGTAATTATTTTTGCTAGCTTTGAGATACAAAATCAACTGACATTTACATGATGAACTACCATCCTTCCTCGCAAAAGTAGGCTCATTTGGAAATTAGATCTTGGCAATATGGGGTTCGACAATCTATGGAGGCATAGGAATCATGTAACAATCCAGCCAAAGTACGACATCAAAATCTACCATAGAAAGCTCTACCAAATCAGAAGGAACAACTTTATGCATGATGAACATGGGACAACCTGTATATACTTATTTTGCAACAATAGACTCGCCAATGAGAGTACTAACTTAAAAGGTTCGATAAGAGTTTTGAGACATGTATGAAATCTATTAGTAAGAAATGATGTGACAAAAGACAAATTTGCCCCAAGATCTAAAACTTTATCAGCACCAAAATCTCAAACTTTAAACATACCAATAACCACATACGAGGCTTCATCCACCTCTTGAAGACCATGTAGAGCATAAACCTATTAGCTTTTAGGGCTCTTTGTGCTTCTCTACCTTGGCCTTGGGGATTTCCATTGAGACCTCTATATTATTTTTCACGATGGATAGGCTTTCCACATTTGAAGCAAGCATTAGAGCCGACTAGACATTCACCTTTATGAAACTTCCACACTTTGCACAACTTGCAAAAGCGTGTGCACCCATACCTCCTTGGCCCTTTGGGTTAGACTTCTTATGTTTGTTGAACTTGAGAGGTGGAGTACTAGATGAACTTTCATTCCCTTGCTTGTGGCTACATTGGAATTTATCATGACCACCACTTCCTTTATTGAAGAATCTACCACAATCATTCTTATCACTCTTTGACTCTCTAGACTTTTCCCTCAATTTCACATCCTCAACTGGTTTCACATAAGTTATTAAGCAAGATTTATCCATTTCTTTGATTGGCATAGCCAATTTTTCATTCGTTAGAGATCATATCTGAGATACCGAATATGAATTTACTCATTCTAGCCCTTGAATCTGATACCATAAATGGAGCATACTTTGAATGTTTTGTGAACTTGAGAGAATACATTCTCTCACTAAAGTGTCTTTGCTTAAGGCTTATAAACTCTTCCACTTTGGCCTCCCTCAGCTACAGCAGAAAGCACCTCCAAGAATGTTGCTTTGAACTCCTCCCATCGAACTCGGCCTGTTGCCTCACCTCCTTCTTCAACCCATTGGTCATACCAACACTTCACCACTGGTATCAATTAATAGGCCACAAGCTCAGCGTTCTCCTTCGATAGCACACCCATGATGGTTACAAATCTATAAGCCTCATCAAGAAACTTAATCGGGTCCTCATCAACTTTTGATCTATGAAACTCTGGTGGGTTCATCCTCATAAAATGATGAACTTTTTAGCTAGGGTAGGTGCTACAGGAGAAATGACAACCTCTCTATTAGGTTGGATGGCCAGAGTTTGGGCCAACATACTAAAGGTAGTCCTAAACTCTGTATGAGATATATTTTCCTCTTATTGCTTGTAAGGGATTTGATTTTCAGCCTCACCCCTTGGCAAAGGTGCTCTTCTTGGTGGCATTTTCTAGAAATGTCAAAAAGGGTGTCATTAGTTAGAGGAATAACCTTAGATACTTTAAAACCATAAGCAAGACTCTACTCAGCATTCTGTGTTGGATTTCTACAGATCATGTACAAACCTAGTATTCTGATACCAAGCTTAGGGCCTAGGTGAGACATGGAGAATGGATAACCCAAGGGTAATCCTAAAAAATCCTCTTAGCATATCTTTTTCACATCTTTGGTTGTGGAATATAAAATAAGCATCAACAAATAAGTCTAAGGGAATTGGGGCATTGGATTAACGCTATGGGGATGTGTAACGTAAAGGGATTTTCATGATCACTTAACAAGGAAGACTAAGAGGAGGGTAAGTATGATTCAAGCTATGGAAAAATAGTGACTTAGGAAGATCAGTTGCATCTCATCAATGTCAACAGTATCAAATAACATGACATAGATGATCGAATATAAATGATAACTCTCCATAAAAGCTCAGCTGTAATGACCCAACCTAGGGGCCTAGTCATCACACTGCGATGAGATACCCGAAGGCACCTCACCCAAGCCATCTTAAATATCATAACCATTTAAAGGCAATGACATAAAGAAAAGACAGAAGACTAAGGGAAAATGTGGCTAAAGGCCATATGTTTAAACCATAATGAATTAAAGAATAGGATGCAACCATACATATGTCCAACAATATCTCTAACATAAACTTGGCGGGGGCTAAGACGTTCAAGCTTTGGCTTAAATACAATGATAGTAAAATAAATATACAATTGAGAGCAAAAATATCCAAATACATCGATATGGAAGGAAAACTAAAATTTCGTCTCCAACTAGAGGACCCACCAACTTCTGCTATGACACTCTGATGCAAGTCATGTAGAGAGGTATCAAGAAACACCAGTTCCTAGCTGGTTAAATCATGTATCCATAGATGTGTTAGTATATTAAATGTACTAGTATGTGGTTATGCAGTGTATGACATGGAAACAATGATGAAATAATTCATGCTGTCTCATATTAAATTCATACATTTACAAGAGTATTAGTAGGTCATAATCAAGAAAATACCATTTTAGACTTTAGAGACAACTTTTGGAGAGAACTTAGTAGAATGCATAAATGGGCATAGTCTAGAGTAAGGAAATCATGTATTGGCGTGTACAACTATAATAGTAGAATTCTTAGGTGAACAATGCATCACTTCTATAGAAGACCATTATATTATAAAGAAACATTAATGGTCAAAATGGAGATCGCTTTACATGCTTGAATACGTAATCAAATTCCTTTTGGGAGAAGTACCATTTGTACTTGTAAAACCATGACTCATAGGAACTTTAATACACCTTTTCATAGTAGTAAACATCTTTGCTATAATAGAGGGAACATGAACATATACGAGATACAATGCAATGATAAAGCATAAGCTTCATAAATAAAATGCATAAACATATACAATAAAATATAAGCTCAATATGACATGTATGAGTATACTTTATTGAAAACATGCATGAAACATAGCTTCTTTATATGATACATATATGGGAGAAGACCCTAACCGACATAGACAATGTTAGCTACTACTGGAATCCAATGAACCCCTTCTATTCGGAAAAGGCCATCACACTCCTTCCATTGGGAAAAGGACAATGAACTCCTTCCACTGGGAGAAGGGGAATCTACATGTCAAGGTAGATATCTAAAACTTTATAACTTTGCAATTGCATCTTTAAAGAATAGCAGGGTTACATAGATCCACTCGCCAAAGAATACGCTATAAAGGCTCTTATGGTTTCACATAGTTACTGAGACAAAGGGTGCTACTAGGATTTCCTTACCCAATCCCACCACTATGCCTCACTCGATGCTAAGTCATTCTCATGGAATAAATTTGAAAGCATATGTATAATCACAAAAATCATAAACATAAAGCATAGATTTAACATTATATACATGTAGGAGTAGCTCATCTTAACATAAGATCTGCATGTAGGGCTTGACCTCTTTCAAACGGATGTATCTTTAATATAACTTTGAGGGATCAAAAAATTCATGACTATAACTTTCATAAACTTTCATAACTTTATAATTGTATGCTCATCTTTGGAGAATATGTCTCCCGTTCATAACTTTGATATGATGATTGATGGATTTCATGCATATGAACTTTAAATCGTGCAACTCAATAGGACAATGCATTAACATATAGAAAGTCATCAACATAAACCAATCTCAGACAACCTACCACAGTAATACATATCATCTTCCTTCATTTGATATAAAATATATGAAATTCATCTCACGAAATCATGAATTAAATCACGACCCTTAGTAACATAACTCTCATAGATTGATAAACATAAGATAGCTTCATAAATGAAAACCCACTTACATTAAAAACATTCATATTCTTACTTCTCATGGATTGATACTTCTCTTCTTTCATAAAACATTCTTCCACATAGATTAGGTCCAAAACTTGGGGGTTCATCCTCAAGGAGTTGAAATCATGAAAGTCATATTGCATAAATAAAAACAAAATATAATCATTTTGACTCTTTTAAATAAACCCCACATAATCCTTGCAAGATCCTACTAGGATAAACATGAATTTCAATTCAATATTCATTATGAACCATAATATGATGCTAATATACTTCACATGACTAAAAATTCATCATAAACTCCATTATTAAAGTGATTTCACAGAACCTCACAACATGAACTTTGGAACAAAGTAAATAAGAGAAACTTGAGCTTTATAGATGGAAGAGTACCACAATCAAACCCACATACTATGACTAAAAAGCCATGGAGGAATCACAAACTTTGGAAAAACTCAAAATCCTAGACGTATATTCAATTTAGGACCTTGGGAGACTTGAGAGAATTTAGTGCTTGGGTTGAATGGGATGACTTTTAAAAATAGGGGTTGTTGGAGTTGTTATAAACTAATATAGGGCATGTAAGAGGATAAAATGACATAGCATTAGGCCTAAAATATGAAGAAATGATGAAAAAACCCTTCACGAAAATTGGTTGGGTAGATCTATGAAGGCCCATTTACGAGTCTTCAGTCAACTCATGAGTGGTAGGTCCCGTTTGCCTGATAAGGTATATCTACCCCTAAAATTGATCCTATAGTACCTAAATCCATGAGACCAAGGGTCGTTCTCTCTTCTACAGCTCATGGTTTGACTCGTATTGTCCTTCCACACTTAGCCAAATTTCTCATTTTCTTGGAGCTCAACTACGAAGGGATTCTAAGGGTCGTAACTCGACCTATGGTCATGCTATTAATTGTAGACAACCTTCCAGAAACTCCAAATCTCCTTCATTTAGCACCCCCTTCTACGACCATATGCACAAACCATATAACAATTAAGGACCTATAAACCATCTCATACTCCATTTCCAGACTTTCAAAATTTTCTAACACCCAAGGTATGAGACCTTTCTACTATCCGTGAACCAAGATACGAGCCATACTTATGTCTCTTGGTTCAAATCCAGTGGCTAAATTTTTAGCTTTTGCCTTTTCTCAACTTCAAACTTATGGGGCATTACATTAATATCTCATAGTAGGTATATCACATAAGTATCCAACAATACCTCTAAAATATAAGTAGGACAAGGGCCAAGACAAGTCTCGGGATCACCCTCAAAGTACATAAAAAATAGAATAAATTCTCAACATAAGGAATATAGTAATCGGATAACATTTATGAGATTGGGGACTTACCACTAAATGATCTTCACGAAACAAGCTAGCCACGTGGGGGAAGATGGACAGGAGCCCCGGTACCTACATGGTTAGATCATGTAGGCAAAGAGTATGTATTAGTACTTGAAAGATACAAGTATGTGGGATGCAATGCAATAATAGAAAATAAGCTTCATAACAAGATACATATAATGTACAATAGAAATAAGCTCAATATGCCATGCATATGAATGCTTTGGTAAAATCGTGCATTAGAGATAAACATAACATCTTATCGTCATACATATATGGGAGGTAGACCATAACTAACATATACGACCAAGGGAGTTAATACTTGGAATCTAACAAAACCCACAACATTGGATTAGGGAGACTAATTGCAAAGTAGAACTCCATTAACATCGCATATGCATCATCAAATA
The DNA here is from genome assembly GCA_025774065.1 of Solanum ossicruentum. Lineage (NCBI taxonomy): Eukaryota > Viridiplantae > Streptophyta > Magnoliopsida > Solanales > Solanaceae > Solanum > Solanum ossicruentum. Next base: position 12,782,669 of record JAOTQR010000007.1, read on the forward strand.
ATAAAATTGCTTATGTAGATCCATTAGCCTAGCCTACAAGGTCTCCTATGGTTGCACATAGTTAATGAGACAAAGGGTTGCTGCTAGGATTCCCTTACAAATCCCACGTTGATGCCCCATGAGGTTCAAAGTCATTCTGATCGAATACATTTAAAACATATGCATAGTATATTAATTCATAATCTTAAAATCATAAAATCATCATCATCATCACCATATATAAAGAGTAGCTCATCTAAGCATCGAGATCCAACATGTGGGAATGTCCTTATCATATTTGATCTATCATTGATGAGAATTGTTCTTTAATTATCTTTAACATTCATAAGAGGGATTCATAACATCGAAAATTTAACTCTCATAAGTTTGTAATTAAATCCTCATCATTGGAAATTATTCATTTTTAGAAAATCTGATATGATAATTAGGTGGACTCATGCATACAAGCTTTAAATCATGTACTCAAGAGAATAATGCACAAAAGTAGTGTATTCCATCAATTTAAATCACTATTAAAGCAACCCACCACAATCATACATATCATTTTGAAATTTAGACATAAAATCATGCAAATTAACTTATAAAATAATCAATTTCATCATAACTCATGGTAACATAACCAAAATAGCTTTGAATTTCAAAATTAACTTTATAATAGAATATCGTTGAAATCAACTCATGCAATTCCACGTAATTCTCAACATAATTCATGCTTAACAGTAGAATTAGGAAGAACCCATAAGTGATAATCATTGAAACTTGAAGAAATTTAAAGGATAGATTTTTGGACTACATGGGTGGGACAACCCATATATGAAGAAACACATATACCTTTTGAACCTTGAAACTGGAAGAAGTAGACCTAAAGAACTTTGAGAAATCCCTTTGGAAGATTTGTCTTCTAGGGAAGATGCTTGATTCCCAAGAAATTTGAGAGAACTTGATGGAGTATTTGAGAGAGAGGTTTGGAAGGATTTGAGAGTTTTTAGAGGAAAATTTAGGTCAAAATAGGAAAATATTTGAGGATTTATGTATATAAAGGACTTGGGATAAGTCCCAACTATCTTTTCTGACTTGAAGAAAGTTTAATAAAATTTTTATAGTGGGGGAGCAAGGGCACGACGCGCCTTTGTGGTAGACTTTTTTGTTTTACGTAATTATCAAAAAATATTTTTTGATATTGGTGATCTAAAAATTGAAGGTGATCCTTTCCCGACACAATTTTACCTCCTGAAAAAGAATATGAAATTGGATGCAAAATAACGGATATATTTTAAGTTATACAATAAATACATCATAGCATCTTTTCAAGTTACATTGAAAGGTGTTACAAAATATCTCATATCGTAGGAATAGTCCATCTACATAAATTTTATTATCTTTGGGAGGTGTTACAAAAATATCTCTATATAGTGTAGGTATACTGCAAATATTATTATCATTTCATTGTTATTAAGGTATTAAGTCACGCTCATCATTATCATCATTAAACATCCTCCACCATCATCATCATTAAACATACTTTTCATACTTAATATCATATCCATGAAGCATACTTTTCATACTTAATATCATATCCATGAAAATTATAAGTTTGTCATAGGAAATTGGGTTCATGTGTGGGTTCATAAGAAATTGAGCTCAAATCATATAACCATATGAAAATTATAGAGGAATCATGTAATTGAAACCAATTTGGATCATTAGTAAAGTAACCCACAACAATTCAATAAGCTCTAATCATCATATACTTGAAATCATTTTAATTCACTTGGATATCATAATAATAATGTAATTTATTATAATTCATGCATAAATAAGTATAATAATCATGTAGGAATCATAATCCAACCATTTGGAATTTCATCATAAAAACCCATAAAAATTCACGCTCAAACATTAAGAAAAAGGGAGAATTGAGTTAGGCATTATGGATGAATCTATTTCATGAAGAAAGCCATACATACCGCAAGTGAGAATCCCTAAATCAGAAGAAGAAAATTCTGGAAATTCTATAGCCAAACCTTTAAACTCTAGCTTCAATGTAGAGAATTATCAGAGAGAGAGTTTTGAAAACATTTAAGAGGTTTGTGGGAGTGAAATTAATTAGAATGAAATAGGAACAGGTTGATACCACTTTTGTCACGCCCCAAAGTCCCGTAGGGCGGACCGGCACCCATTGCCGATAAGGCTCGGGAGAACCAACCTGTAACTATATGCGTTTTCTGTACATACTATAAGGGGTATCTACGTTTGACATGCTTGTAATAAGATAAAAGAGATAGCAAGCCAAAAAGAAATGCAAATGACTAGGCCGTTGAAGCCCCAATGTCTATAGTACGAGACATGACTTTATTTTACTGTACATAGTCTATAAAGCCTCTAAATAAAGAGAAACATCTGATAAGGGTCGGGACAGGCCCCGCCTCAACAAGTATGCAATAAAAACATGTAATCCTTAGACATATACAAGTTTTATAGGGATTGGGTTATTTAAGTAAGTTAAGATGATCGAAACAATATAGTCTTAGACTTAAATGAATTAGAAATGACCAAAGAGCCCTTCACTTGAAATATGGCAGATCCATCTACAAAACCATGTTCACTATTTAGAATTCATTTCATGGTTCATGCTTTCTCTCACACTTGGTAAGGTTCCTATATGTACCTAACTGGGAGAAGAATGAAAAGTGCAAGAAATGAGTTTTGGAAATTTTCTAGGTAACACCGGTTCCCACAAGGTGTGTACGGGCCCTATATTAAAGTACAAGTCATACATTGTCCCGTGGTGTCTAAGCGCACATTTCCAGTAGCTCAAGCTTAGGAGGCCATCGATGTACTAAGGCTCTCACAAGTTGTAAGATAGTCCATGGGTCGTAACTCTTACTCGTGAAATGATGGCCCACCATGGTGAAATTTTGTACATTCAGGGATTTAATGTATGATATACCAAATGGTCCATAGATTAACTTACAAGCGGTCTGTTCATTCGTAAGTTGAGAATCAAAGAAAAGTTTCTTAGGGTCTAAAATTTCATTAGACAAAACCCTAACCTACAACCTGTAGAATGGACCACGGCCTAGTAAATGGGGTCTCACTGCCCTATCGGACAAACATTTAAGGAGTAAATTTACAACACATGTTAATTGTATATCGAAAAGGGTGGTGTTCCTGTTAGGTTATTGAAGTAAGATTAGCCAAAAAGAGTGGAGTTCTTGTAAGTTATTTATGGAGCATTTTTCCGAAATGGGGAGGTTCCCCTAAGGCAAGTGCTTGGTTTACCTTGGAAAACTAGACCACTCCTTGTTTGGTGTAGAGTGAACATCGAGATTTCATGTACTAGCTCACTTGGTCTTATGTATTAAATGTACGATATGTTATGTGACATGATAATTCCTCATTCATACTCCGATTATGGTATTTACCATACATTGCATATTAAGCTTATATCCAATTATTTACGATAATGCTTATTGTTTAATCATGGCTTATGTTCTTTGTTTCATGGCACCCTGCATACTTCATACATTTCAAGTAATAACACATACTCTTTGCCTACATGATCTAATCATGTAGGGACTAGAGCTCCTTTCCATCTACCTCCTCTACGTGGTTGGTCGGTTCGAGCAAAGATTTGTTATTGGTGGGTCCTCTACTTCTGGGTACAATATCCATTTACTTTTTTGCTTTTAATTAGACATATCTATTTTTTATACTATTTTTTGATGGTGAGACGAGAAGATGTCTTGGCCCTCATTCTATTCAAGATTAGAGGTATTATTAGATATGATTTTGGATATGTAGTTATGAGCTTCACTCGCTATACTTTTCTAATTATGGAAGACTTTCCTTAGTCCTATATTCCCTTGCATGTGTTGATGATGGCTGTATTGTTGTGATGAAATTCCTGAGTCCCTAATGGCCCCATAGTGTGAGTCATACTTACCCATCCCTCAGACTTTATTTCTTATATGGTTCATGCTAATCCTCTTCCCAATGACATCCCCATAGTTTGAGTCCAAAGTTCTGTTTCCCCTAGAATTATTTTCTACTTGTTTACTATTTATTTATGCTTTCATAATCCAAGGATATGTTATGTATGGTTAATAATGCTTGTTTGGAGTCCCTTCGGGCGCCCTATTCGCCGTGTCACATCTAGATCCTAGGATTGGGTCATGAAATGCTTGGTATTAGAGTACTAGGTTTGTAAATTATCCTTAAAAATCTAACACACCGCATCAAATGAAGTCTTGTTCATGGTTATAAAGTGCACCGCAACTATGAATAAGAGGTTGTGAGGCATTTTTGGAAGTGGTTCACTTCATCATGCTCTATGACATGCTTTAGATTTGAAATAAGGTTTCTTATCTATAATAGGATGTCTTTTTCCCTATCAGATCATTTCACCAAGATGAATGACAAAAAGAGCTCCCACCTCGAGGGTGAACCAATCCCTCCGGCCCTATAAGCTCCCCAAGCAAAAGAAGAAGGAGTCACCCAAGTCAAGTACCAAAATGTGGTCACACTTTTTGCAAGGACCGTGGTCAACCAATGAGTTTAAGCACCTCACACTCCAACCCCTGCTTTAAGGATGAGGGATTTCACAAGGATGAATCCCCCGGAATTCTATGCCTCAAAGTTTGAAGAAAACCCACAAGAGTTCATCAATGAAGTGTATAAAGTCTCTACAATCATAGGGGTAAGATTGGAAGAGAAAGCACAATTAGTGGCCTACCAACTCAAGGGACTTACTCAAAATGGTACAACCAATGGAAGATGGAGAGAGCGAATGATGAGCCTATCTCTTGGGAGGAACTCAAAGTTGCTTTTCTTGACCGCTTCATCCCAATCGAGCTAAGTGAAGCGAAGATGATGGAGTTCATAAATCTTAAGAAAGGTTCAGTAAGTGTTAGGGAGTATTCCCTTAAATTCAATGATCTCTCAAAGTATGCTACTCAACTAGATGCCGATGCTAGGGCAAGGATTCATAAGCTTATTTCGGGTGTGTTTGATTTGATTAATAAAGAGTGTTGTACCACCATGTTCATAGGTGAAATGGATAAATCTCGGCTTATGACATACGCTGAGCAACTTTAAGGGGAAAAGCTTCAAAAGAGGAAGAGCATGGAGTCCAATAGGGCTCGACTTGATGAAGGCTTTCAAGAAAAAAATGGTGTCACTTCCAACAAGGCCACAAATTCCAAGGCCAAGCATCCTCTAATGACCAAGTCCAAAGATTTGCAATAATAGGGCTCCAAACAATAAAGCTCAAGGATTAAATGATGGTCAAATTATTCCTAGGTGTGGAAGGTGTGACAAAAATCATGGTGGTAAATGCTATAGAGATGTGGGTGCTTTCTTCGAATGTGGCAATGTGCGTCACAAGATTGCGAAGTCTCCAAACAAGGACAAGAATGGTCTCCTAAAGTGATAAGGTGCTCATGGTTATCAATGTGAATAAGGTGGCCAACACAGAGGTGCTCCACATCATAACCGGCTGTACGCTCTTCAAGGGAGACAAGGGGTTGATGAGGAGCCTAATATTGTAATTGGTTTGTTAAAGGTTTATGACTGTGAAGTATATGCTTTGTTGGATCCGGGTGCCACTCCTTCCTTTATTACTCCTTTTATTGCTAATGAAACGACCTCAAAAAGTTCCCAAAAATGTGCCTCGAAATTCTTGAAATTTTAAATTCCATATATCTCAAAATCCATGCACGATATTGAAAATGGTACTTCATATTCTTGATCGAGGGTCATTTTGTAAGGGAGATGGGTCTAACCCTGATTTTAGAGCAATCGAATCACAATTTCAAATTTGTTAAGTTTTAATTTCCAGAATCGGTCTGCAATAGTGCCATGACGTGCAGCTATAACGAACATATGTAAACTTGTTCTCTATGACAGGTCTGCAATGTGGACCTTTCTAAATTCTGTCTAGTTATTTTTCTTGCGGTCCAAGACTTTTAAGTCTTGGGCCTAAGTATTCCCAAACATTTTTTGACCTATATTTGATCATATTTCACCCTTATATTATCTAAACATTCTCCGATACTCACTAAAACACTTAGCATACTTTTTACTCCTAAATTCAAGTCTCAAAACCCTCATTCGGAACTAAGGATTTCCTTTAATCTTCAAGCCTCAATTTTCAATCTTCGCAATGAGTTTCTCCACATCTAAGGTATGTAGGTTTTAGCCTTTGGGTTCTTCCACCCATGATCTAAAGATTATTTTACAAATGTGCTTGCTAGTATGAGCTATGTCAAAGCTATGTAAAGCTGTGACTGTTTTGCTATGTTTTGAGCTATAAATCTTGGACATATTATAAGGTTTGATAAGGGGTTTTGATGTATATTACTTGAGGGTGTTGTAAGGTGTTTATTGATGGTTTTACAATGGATTTTCTTGCATGATTTCATATCTAAATTACATGGCCTTGTACCCTAAATACACACACATCAAGTGTTTGATGAATTATCTGACTATGGTTTCTTGAGGAATTAAAGGTCCAAAGCATGAGAAATGATATGATTGATATTATGATGATAAAATTAGCTTACGTATATGATGAATTCTATATAAAGTGTTGCATTATACCATGCCCAATCCAAGGGTCCAAGAGCCCGGATAACCTAGATGGGGATTCTTACTCATCAATCTAGTGAGGGGTTTGTACTTCACCAGTAGGGTGATGGGGTGCATCATTATCAGCCTAGATGGGCATTTCTACACATGAACCTAGTGAGGGGTTTGTACCTCACCACCTAAGTGATGGGAGGGCATCATTACCAACCAACCAAGGGGTTTGTACTTTAGAAAGCTAGCTTGGTCTTTTCTACACACATGATATCCTATATGAGAATGAGTTACCTAAGAATGTTTTATTTATGTGTTTATCATACATTCCATATTGTTATATTATGTCTATTGTCTATTGTTATGCATTTGATTATGATCCCTATCCCTTGTCGCATTACATCCTACATGCTTAGTATATTTAAACATACTAACATATACTCTTACCTACATGATATCACCATGTAGGCATCAGTGCCCAAGTTGATCACCCTCCTCCTCCACGTGGCTAGTTCGTGCTACTCAAGCTATTTGGTGAGTCCTCCACTTCGGGGACCTTAGTCTATATTGCTCTTATTATGTATTAAGACATTCTTCTTTATTGTCTATTTTGACTATGAGGGGTGCGCCCGATTGTTTCCTCTTGGCCCCCTCTCTTATCTAAGTATTATAGGCATTTGTTGGACACTTTTGTATCTATGATATGAGGTTTGACTCATTGTCTCTTGATTATGATGTTATGCAAGCTTTCCCTTTATCCCGTTTGCCTCTATTCTTACTTTTTATGTCTTTATATGCTTCCGCGACCAATAGTGTGTAATGATAGGTTAAGAGGCTTGTTTGGGGTTCCTTCGGGTCCCCATTCCCCATGTCACACCTTGGTCAAAGCTTAGGTCATGACAAACTTGGTATCAGAGCACTATGTTGATAGATCCTAGAAGTCCAACATACTTTGTCTATTAGAGTCATATTCATGGTTGTGAAATGCGCCCTGATTATGAATAGGAGGCTATGAGGCATTTTAGGAAATGTTTCTTCTTTTTGTGTTCTAAGTCGTGCTATAAAGTTGTAGTGAGTTTCCCCCCTATAACGATTATTCTTTGCTATGCTAGATCATGCCAAACACTAGAGGAAGAAGGGCCCAAACTCCCGATGAGCAACCTACCAATGGTTAGCTCCGGGATACCCTCACACTATGCTTGCCCATGTTATGGCCAATCAAGTTAATCAAGGGGCCCAAGCATCTCATGCTACTACCCTAAGAGATAGGGTAAGAGACTTCTTGAGGATGAATCCTCTGGTGCTATATGGGTCAAAGCTGGATGAAGATCCATAATATTTCATTGATATGGTCTACAAGATCTTAAATATAATGGGTGTTGGGCCGAATACAAAGGCAAAGTTGGCAGTATACCAACTTAAATGAGTAGCCCAAGTATAGTATGATCAATGAAAGGAGGAGAAGGAAATTGGTAATGTGGTGCTTTGGGAGGAGTTCAATTTGGCTTTCCTTAAATGGTTTTTCCTTCTTAAGCTTCAGGAAGATAAGTTGGTAGAGTTCATGAACTTGAAACATTATGCTATGAGTGTGAGGGAGCATTCCCTCAAGTTTAATCAACTTTCAAAGTATGCTCTTCATTTGGTGGCCAATCTTAGATCTAGAATGAACAAGTTTGTAAAGGGGTTCTCTGCCTTGGTGAGTGAAGAATGTTGGCCCGCTTTACTAATTAGTGACATGGACTGGTTTTGGTTGATGACAAATGCCGAGAAAATTTAGGAGGAAAAGTTAAGGAAGAGAAGGGGGTATGAGGCCAAGAAGGCCCGTCTTAGGAGTATGTTCCAAAGGGATGGTCGGTTCTATCAAGGCCAAGTGTCTTCTTATGCTACTTATAGGGGGTTTGCAAATGACTTCCCTAGGCTTCAAGGCATTGGTGGTATTACTCCTATTGATGTGTGTTCTACATGTGGGAAGAGTAATAGGAGCCCATGTTTGAAGGTTTCTAATGCATGCTTTGATTGTGGGGAGGTTGGTCACAAAAGGGTGGACTGTTTGAGAAATCGTGGCAAGGGCCGGGGTGCAAATTTGGTTCCATTGGGTAGAGGTGGTCCTCAAGGTGGTGCCCCAAGGAACAATTGGTTTTATGCTCTACATGGCAGGCAAGGGGTTAGTGAGGTTCTGATGCTGTTATTGGTATGTTGAAAATCTTTGACTTTGATGTACATGCTTTGATTGATTTGGGTGCCACTCTTTCTTTTGTTACCCCCTTTGTTGCACAAAAGTTCCATGTTGACCCTGAGTTCTTTCATGTGTCATACGAAAGGTCTACTCCTATTGGTGCCTCTATTATTACTAAGAAGGTTTGTATAAGTTGTCCTATTTGCATTTTGCATAAGTTGTTTCTTTGTGATCTTGTTGAATTGGACATGTTTGATTTTGATGTCATTTTTGGGGATGGATCGGTTCCATGCCTATATGCTCCTATTGATTGTGGAACCCATAGGGTCAAGTTTCAACTCCCTAATGAACCCGTCCTTGAATGGGAGAGTCAAGATATGGTGGTCAAGGGTGTATTCATTTCTTGTATTAATGCTCGTAAGTTGATATCTAAAGGGTGTCTTTACCATCTTGTAAGGGTTAGCGATGTGGAGTCTCAAGCCCCTTCTATAGAGTCGGTTCCAGTTGTAAATGAGTTCCTTGATGTCTTCTAAAATGACTTTCCTAGTGTTCCTCCCAAAAGGGAAATAGATTTTTGTATAGACCTCCTCCCTGATACTCAACCTATCTCCATTTCCCCTTATCGTATAGACCCAGCAGAGTTGAAGGAGTTAAAGGAACAATTGAAGGATTTGTTGCAGAAGGGATTTATTAGACCTAGTCAATCACCTTAGGGTGCACCGATGTTGTTTGTAAAGAAGAAAGATGGGTCCCTTAGGATGTGTATTGACTACCATCAGCTCAATAGGGTCACCATCAAGAATATTGTATCCTCTTCCAAGGATTGATGATTTGTTTGACCAAATGCAAGGGGCTAGCCATTTCTCTAAGATTGATCGTTGGTTCGGGTATCATCAATTAAAGGTAAGGGAGTGTGATATTTCCAAGATGACTTTCCAGACTAGATATGGGCATTATGATTTTGTGGTGATGTCATTTGGGTTGACCAATGCACCAGCCATTTTCATGGACCAAATGAATAGGGTCTTCAAACCTTATCTTTACTTCTTTATTGTGGTCTTCATTGACGATATTTTGATCTATTCACTTAGTAGGGAGGAGCATATGGGGCATTTGAGGGTTGTGTTGCAAAGATTGAGGGAGGAATATTATATGCCAAATATGAAAAAAGTGAATTTTGGTTGAAGGAGGTCGCACTCTTGGGTCATGTGGTGTCAGGGAATGGTATTAAGGTGGATCCTCAGAAGACCGACGTGATTAGAAATTAGCCTAGACCATTGACCCCATCGGATATTAGGAGCTTCTTGGGCCTAATGGGTTGTTATAGAAGGTTTGTGCATAGGTTCTCCTCCATTGCTTCTCTTACGCTCAAAAGATAGTTAAGTTTGTGTTGACCGATGACTGTCAGAGGAGCTCCTAAACATAGAACGAACAGCTTGTGTCCTCTCCAATATTATCACTACCAGATGGGCTTGAGGGATTTGTAGTGTATTGTGATTCTTCTCGAATTGGTTTGGATTGTGTATTGATGCAAAATGGTAAGGTCATAGTTTGTGCTTCTAGACAACTTAAGGTACATGAAAGGAACTACCCTAACTATGATCTAGAATTAACTGCCATTGTGTTTGCGTTAAAGATTTTGCGTCACTACTTGTATAGGGTGCATGTTCATATGTTCACCAATCACAAGAGCCTCCAAAATGTCTTCACTGGAAAAGATCTCAACTTGAGGCAAAGAAGATGGTTAGAACTTCTTAAAGACTATGATACGAGTGTGCATTATCATCCGGGTAAGGCAAATGTTGTGGCGGATGCTTTGAGTAGGCTTTCTATAGGTAGCCTAACTCATGTTGATAGTGGTGATAAGGAAATGGTTAGGGAGGTTCATCAATTGGCTAGATTGGGGCTTAGGATGGAAGAGGTTGGTAATGATAGGGTTGTTATTGTTGATGGGTCTAAGTCTTGATTGGTTGATGAGGTAATAGAAAAACAAGATCTTGATTCTTGCTTGCTTGAATTGAAGGGCTTAGTGAAAGAGGGCAAAGTACAGGTTTTCTGCGAAAGGGGAGATGGTTTCGTAAGGTACCAAGGTAGGTTATATGTTCCTTGTATTGGGGGTTTGAGGGAGGAAATCCATGATGATGCCTATAATTCTTCTTGTTCTATCCACCCCGGTTCCACCAAAATATATAGAGACTTGAGGGATGTGTATTGGTGGGGAGGCATGAAGAGGGACATTGCCAAATTCGTTTTCAGTTGCCACAGTTGTTAACAAGTCAAAGCCAAACATCAAAGGCCAGGTGGTCTAACCCAAGACATAGAGATTCCTCCTTGGAAGTGACAGGTGATTAATATGGATTTTTTGGTTTGGTTGCCCATGTCTAGAAAAAGTTTTGATTCCATTTTGGTTGTGGTTGATAGGATGATGAAATTGGCTCACTTTCTAGCGGTTAATACAACATATAGGGTTGAAGAGCATGCAAGATTATACATCGATGAGTTAGAGGTTACATGGGGCTCCTTTTTTAATCATATTGGACCATAGTGCACAATTTACTTCACATTTTTCGAGGTCTTTTCAAAGGAGTCTTGGTACAAAAGTTCACCTTAGCACGGCCTTTCACCCTCAAATGGATAGCCAAGCCAAAAGAACCATTCAAATACTTGAGGATATGCTTAGGGCTTGTGTCTTGGAGCTTAAGGATAGTTGAGATGATCATCTTCCTTTGATTGAGTTTGCCTACTACAATAGCTATCATTATGGCATCGATATTGCTCCTTTTGAGACTCTCTATGGGAGATGTTGTAGATGACCAGTTGGTTGGTTTGAGGTTGCAGAGGTGGCTTTATTGCGACCAGATAAGGGTAAGGAGGCTCATGAGAAGGGTAGGATGATTAGGGAAAGGTTGAAAATAGCCCAAAGTCGTCAAAAATCCTATGCCTATATGAGAAGAAAAGACCTTGAATTCAAAGTGGGTGATTTGGTATATTTGGAGGTCTCTCCAATGAAAGGTATGGTCCATTTTGGTAAAAAGGGGAAGTTGAGTCCAAGATATGTTTGTCCTTACGAGGTGATAAAGAGGGTTGGCAAGGTAGCTTATGTGTTGAAGTTTCCTTGTGAAATGAATTTGATTCACCCAGTGTTCTATGTCTCTATGTTGAAACAATGTGTTGGTGATCCTAATGCTATTGTGCCTTTTGATGTTGTCGGTGTTGTTGTAGATAGCATGACTTATGAGGAGCTTTTGGTTCAGGTTTTGGATTGGCAAGTGAAAAGATTGAGGAACAAGGAGGTGGCACCCGTTAAGGTCCTTTGGAGGAGCCAACAAGTCGAAAGTGCTACATGGGAGGCCGAAGCGAACATGCAAAAGTGGTATCCTCATAGTTTCCACTCCACTCAAGCCTAAGGTACTAATTTTAAGTCCCCTATTTGATTTCAAATCTTATATTTCAGCCCCTATTCATTTTTATACATTCATGTTTAAGTTGAAATCTGAGATGATTTTACGTTTATGTTGAGATTTTGAAAGCGATGTTTTTAATGTAATGTTGCATACTTGTTGGAGCTGATTTGTTTTTTATAAGGCTTGACATGTACGTCCAATTTTCATTCGGAGATGAATGTTCCCAAGGGGAAGATATCGAAACGACCCCAAAAAGTGTCCGTAAATGTGCCTCAAAATGCTCAGAATTTTAAATTCCATATATCTAAAAATCCATACACGATATGAAAAATCCAACTTCATATTCTTGATCAGGGGGTTATTTTGGGTGGAGGATGGGTCTGACCCCGATTTTAGAGCAATCAAATCACAATTTCTAATTTCCAAAATTTCAATTTCCAAAGTCGGTCCGCTATGGTGCTGTGACGCACAATTGTCGTGGACATGTGTACAAATGGTATTTGCGACATGTTCGTGACCCGCACCTATGTAAATTCTGCTGAGTTATATTTCTTGCGGTCTAAGACTTTTGAATCTTGGCCGTAAGAGTTCCCAAATGTGTTTTACCTATACATAACCATATTTCACCCTCATATCATCCTAAACATTTCCCAACACTCACTCAAACACTTAGCCATATTTTTCACTCCTAAATTCAAGTCTCAAAACCCTCATCCGAAACTAAGGATTTCCTTCAAGCTTCAAGCCTCCATTTTAAATCTTCACTAAGAGTTTCTCCAATGCTAACGTATGTAGGTTTTAGCCATTTTATTCTTCAACCCAGGATGCCCTAATCCCCTTTTTAATCAATTTTCATGATTCAACGTTGATTTTACAAATGGGTTTACTTGTATGACCATGTCTATGAACTATGTTAAAGCTATGTAAAGTTGTGACTGTTTTGCTATATTTTGAGCTATAAATCTTGGATCTATTGTAAGGTTTGATAAGGGATTTTGATGTGTATTGCTTAAGGTTGTTGCTAGGTTTTGATTAATGCTTTTACAATGGATTATTATGTATGATTTCATCTCTAAATTGCATGGTCTTGTACTCCCATTACACCCATCAAGTGTTTGATAAATTGTTTGTCTATGGTTTCTTGTGGAATTGATGGTTCAAAGTATGAGATATGATCTGAATGATTTTATGATGATGAAATGAGTTTATGTATATGATGAATTCTATAAGATTATTGTATTAGACCATGCCTAATTCGAGGGACCAAGAGCCTGGATAACCTAGATGCAGGTTCGTACTCATAAAGCTAGTGAGGGGTTTGTACATCACTACCAGGGTGATGAGGTTTCATCGTCATCAACCTAGATGGGAGTTTGTCCTTATCAACCTAGTGAAGGATTTGTACCTCACCACCAAAGTGATGGCGTGGTCCCATCACCAACCTACCAAGGGGTTTGTACTTTGTAAAGCTACTTTGGTCTCTTCTACACATATGATATCCTACATGAGCATAAGTTACTTAACCATGTTTTACTTATGCATTGATCATACATTTCATATTATTATGTCAGTCGTATTGTCAATTTCTATGCATTTGATTATGATGCCTATCCCTTGTTGCATTGCATCCTACATAGTTAGTACATTCAAACATACTAAAGTATACTCTTGCCTATATGATATCACGATGTAGGAATCGGTGCCCAAGTTGATCACCCACCTTCTCCACATAGTTAGTTTGGTACTACTCAAGCTAGTTGATGAGTCCACCACATCGAGGACCTTAGTCTAAGTTTCTCTTACTATGTATTAAGACATTCTTCTTTATTGTCTATTTTTACTATGAGGGTGAGCTCGGTTGCTTTGTCTTGTCCCCCACTCTCATCTAAGTATTAGAGGTATTTGTTGGACACATTATGTATATATGATATGAGCTTTGACTCTTTGTCTCTTGATTATGATGTCATACAAGCTTTCCCCTTGTCTTTGCCCATATTCTTACTCTTTTTGTCTTTTATATGCTTCCGCGACCAATAATGTGTAACAATAAGTTAAGAGGATTGTTTGGGGTTCCTTCGGGTTTCCCATTATCGTGTCATGTCTAGACCCTAGGCTTGGATTGTGAAAACTAATAGGTTTCACGTGTGTCCCGAATTGTTATGTGAACCCTTTGATGTGTCTACCCCTATCGGTCAGTCCATTCTTGATAAAAGACACAATAGGGATTGTCTTGTGTCCATATTGCATAAATATTTGCCTTGTGATTTTGTTGAACTTGATATGGTAGATTTTTATATCATTCTTTAGATATACTGGTTATATGCATATCATGTTACTATTGATTGTAGAAATTGTAAGGTTAGATTTCAGTTCCCTAATGAACCCGTCCTTGAGTGGGAAAGTACAAATTTGGTGGTCAAGGGTATTATTAAATCTTGCATTAAGTCTTGGAAGTTGATCTCAAAATATTGCATTTATCATCGTGCGAATTTGGGATGTCGAGTCTAAGGTCCCTTCTATAAAGTTGATTCCCGTGGTCGCTGAGTTCCTCGATATCTTTCCTGATGAACTTCTTGGTATTCCTTCTGAATGGGAAATAGACTTTTGTATAGACCTTCTCTCTAGCAATCAATCTATTTCCATTCCTTTTTATCGAATGGTCCCAGCAAAGTTGAAAGAGTTAAAGGATAAAATAAAAGACTTTTAGGTGAAGGGATTTATATGGCCTAGTAAGTCACCTTAGGGTGCACCAGTGGTTTTTTGTAAGGAAGAAGGATGGCTCACTTAGAATGTACATCGACTATCGGCAACATAGTAAGGTCACTGTGAAGAATAAGTATCTTTCGCCAAGGACAGATGTCCTGTTTGATCAACTACATAGGGCTAGTCACTTCTCAAACATTAACCTTAAGTCGGGGTATCATCAACTGTGAATAAGGGAGTGCGATATTCCTAAAATGACATTTCGGACAAGACATGGGTATTTTTAATTTGTGGTAATATCCTTCTTCCTAACCAATGCTCCAACAATATTTATGAATCTCATGAATACGGTTTTTGAACCCTACTTTGACGTGTTTATGGTGGTATTCATTAACAACATTGTGATTTATTGTCTGAGTGAAGAGGAGCATGCTAAATATCTAAGGGTAGTATTGCAAACATTGAGAGGAGAGTGGCTATTTGCCAAGTTTTACAAATGAGAATTTTAGATGAAGAAAGAGGCATTCTTAGGGCATGTGAAGTCAAATGAAGGAATTAAAGTGGATCCAAAAAAGTAAGAGGTAATAAAAAATTGACCTAGACCCTTGACTCCAAAGAATATTAAGAGTTTCTTTGGCTTGGTGGGTTACTACTAGAGATTTATCAATGGGTTCTCTTCAATTTCTTCTCCCTTTATAAAGTTGGAACAAAAAGGGACTAAATTTGTATGGACCAATGAATATAAAAGAAGTTTCTAAACTTTGAAAGATACACTTACATCTGCTCCTATTTTGACTCTACCAGAATGGTTAGAAGGGTTTGTGGTATATTATGATGCTTTGAGAGTTTCCTTGGGGTGTCTATTGATGAAAAATGGATAATTTATTGCCTTTGCTTCTAGGAAACTAAAGTGCACGAGCGCAATTACCCCACCCATGATCTTGAATTTGCGGTCATGGTATATCCTTTGAAGATATGACATCATTATTTGTTTGGAATTCAAGTAGATGTGTTCACCAACCATAAAAGTCTTCAATATGTGTTCACTCAAAGCGATCTAAATTTGAGGCAAAGGAGACGGTTGGAGTTTCTTAATGATTACGACATAAGTGTGCATTGCCACCGGCTAAGGCTAACTTTGTGGTTGATCCCCTGAGCAGGGTGTCCATGAAAAGCATGGCTCATCTTGAGGATGGCAAGAAAAAATTATCAAAGGAGGTCCACCGGTTGCCTAGGTTGTGGCTTAAATTGAACAAATCCAAAAATGGAAGCATGGTGGAACTGGATGGTTTTAAGTCTTCCTTGATTGAAGAAGTTAAATCAAAACAAGATCTTGATCCCGCTTTGGTAGAATTAAAGTCATGTGGGATTTTACTGCGTATGTTGTTGTTGTTATTGTTTGGTAAGGAACGGCAAGGTGGAGGATTTCTCCCAAGGGGGAGATGGTGTTTTTAAGTACCAAGGCTGGTTATGTATGCCCACTGTTGACGATTTGAAGGATTTAATCTTGAAAGAGGAACATATTACATCTTATTCTATTCACCTCGGATTCATCAAAATATATAAAGATTTAAGGGAAGTGTATTAGTAGGGTGGTATGAAGAGGAATACTGCCAAATTCATCACCGGTTACCATAATTATCAACAAGTGAAGGCCGAACATTAAAGGTCAGTTGGCCTAGCACAAGATAGTGAGATTCATACTTGGAAGTGCGAAGAGATCAGCATGGACTTTGATGTTGGCTTGCGTAAGACTAAGAGGCATTTTGATTCCATTAGGGTTATTGTTGATAGAATTAAAAAGTTAGTACAATCCTACAGATTAAGATGACTTATGGTTCTGAAGATTACGCTAAGTTGTATAATCATTAGTTAGTGAGGATACACGGGGTTCCATTGGCAATTATTTTGGATCGTGGTGCTAAATTCACATCTCACTTTTGCAGGTCTTTTCAAAGGGGCCTTGGTACTAAGTGAAGCTTAACATAGTATTCCACCCTCAACTGGATGGTCAAGCCGAGAGAACCATTCAAACTCTCGAATATATGCTTAGAGCTTGCATTTTGAATTTTAAGAGTAGTTGGGATGAGAGCCTTCCACTAATTAAGTTTGCTTATAATAATAGCTATCACTCTAGCATTGGAATGGCTCTGTTTGAAGCTCTCTATGGGAGGCATTGTAGATCCCCAGTTAGTTGGTTTGAAGTGGGAGGGAAGGCTTTGTCAGGTCCAAATCTATTATGGATGTTTTGGAAAATGTGAGGATAATAAACGATAGATCGAAGGTGGCTCAAAGTTGACAAAAGTCCAATGCTGACACTAGGAGGAGAGACCTTGAGTTTGAAGTTTGTGATTGAGTGCACTAGAAGATTTCACCAATGAAGGGTGTGGTTTGTTTTGACATGAAAGGCAAATTAAGCCCTTGATATGTAGGGCCTTACTGGATCTTGAGACGTATTGGTAAAGTTGCATAAGAATTAGAGTTGCCCATGGAAATTAGTATTGTTCATCCAATTTTTGATGTCTCTATGTTAAGATAGTGTATTAGATACCCTAATTCCATTATGCCCTTGAATGTGGTGAATGTTGAAGAGAAGTTGACATATGTGAATGTGCCAAAAGAAATATTATATAAGAAAGTCAAGCGGTTGAAGAACAAAGACCTACCCTCCGCCAAGGTCCTTTGGATAAACCAACAAGTCGAAAGTGTCACTAGGGAAGTTGAAGCAGATATGAAAAAGTGATTCCCCTATCTCTTCCATTCTACTCAAGCTTTAGGTACTATGACTTATTTCAATTAATAACCTCCTTTCCATGCATGTCATTTTCATATCATATATGCATGGTTATGATATTTTGAGGTTGCATTGTAATTGTTATTTGAAGAATGATTTAAAGATTTCCATGGCGCATATGTTGCATTTGGTATATTTTGCATGTATTACGATCTTTAGAGCTTGACTTAGAAATATACAGGGATGAATGCTCATAAGGGGGAGATATTTTAGGGGCCCACCTGTGAGAAGAATTAAATGTGCAAGAAATGACTTGTCAAAATTTTCTAGGTTATAGGGGTTCCAACATGGTGTCTTACAGGTCATATACTGATGTACAAAAATTGTCTCGTGGGATCTATGTGTACATTTCTAGTAGCTTAAGTTTGGGAGGCCATCGATGTACGAAGGCTCCTATGAGCCATAAGATTTTTCATATGCCATAACTCCTGCTCGTGGAATAATAGCTAGTCATGGAGAAATTTGGGATGTTCAGGGATATAATGTACCATTTATCAGACAACCCATAGATTAACGTATGAGCCGTATGTCCGGTTGTAGATTGAGAACAAGTGAAAAGTTTCTGAGGGTCCAAAATGACATCAAACAAAGCCCTAAACCGTGACTCGTACAATTGACCAAGAACCATAAACGGGGTCTCTCAATCCTATCTGGCAGACTTTTAAGAATGCGCAAATTTGACCTTTCCTATTATTTAATGCCTATACTATGTCATTTTGACCCTCAGGAGACCCCATATCTACCCTTACAAGCCTAATCCATATCATTCCTCCTCATTCAAAATACTTTAAGTCTCAAACTCCTCCCAAGAATACTCCCAAGTCCTCTAAGGCTTTAACAAGAAGAAGGCAAACTAGGGTTTCAGATTTCCTCAACTCCATTACTTATTTACCTCTGCTAAATTACTAGGGTTTGTAGGTTTTAATTTTAGAGACCTTTCCTCCACAAGCTCACCATTGCTCTTTCCTTTATGATGGTCTACCCTTATGCACTATTATAAAATGAAGTAGCATGTCAAATATAAGATTTATATGAGGATTTGAAGATTCCCTAACCAAGTCTTTACTACGTTTTGGTTGGTTCTTTGAATAATGAATAAGTGATTCGATTTCGGAACATTCGTGGAATTTACTCTTGATTTGCATGATTTTAAGTTATATATATGTACCCACCATGGTTTAGAAATAAGATCTATACCAAGCTCCTATGATATTTAGGGACTTATGACAATATAAGTGAATTATGGATGATATAAATTGAAGGGCTATTATTAATGTTATTGACCATGAAAGTATTGTGAAGGTCATGAAAGTTATGAAGCCCTATCTTTGAGAAATGAAGCTTTGTCTTTAATGAGTTAAAGCTTTGTCTTTAATGAGTTACTCTATGAAAATGTTATTATATTATGATGCTTTGCATGTTATTGCTGTAAGTATGAATAGAATATTCCTTGTTATTGTGACCTAGAACCGAGAGGACCTTAGTATATAACCATTATTCCTTAACTATGTTGCCACCATAGATTCATGAATTAGCTAATATATCCATGTAGCTAGGATTCAATGATTGACCTAAAAGGGTGGAGTTGTCATATGGCACATGTTAATTGAATATCAAATAGTGTGGTGTTCTCAAAAGGTTGTTAAATTAGGGTGAACTGAAAAGGGTGGAGTTCTCGTAATGTATTTATGGATCATTTTTCCCAAAATAGGGAGGTTCTCGTAAGGTAAGTGCTTGGTTTACCTTGACAAAGTAGACTACTTTTTTCCTATATGGAGTGAACATCAAGATTTCAAGTAGTAGCTCGCTTGATTTTATATGTCAGTTATGGTCCCTTTCCATATATCTACGATATATTATATGACATGATGTTTCCTCAGCCTACTTCGATTATGGTAATTAGAAAACATGGCATATTGAGCTTATATCTGAGGAATTACAATTATACATACTGTTTAATCATGGCTTACGTTCTTTGTTGCATTGTACCCTGCATTCATGTCAAGTACTAATGCATACTTTATTCCTACATGAACTAATGATGTAGGCATCAGATCTCCTTTCCATTCTCTTCCTCCACGTGGCTAGACGGTTTGAGCGAAGATTTGCTATTGGTGAGTCCTCTACTTCCATGGACAATATCCATTTACTTTCATGATTTCAATTAGACTAATCTATTTTTGGATACTATCTTTTGAGGGTGAGCCTGGGAAATGTCTTGGCTCCTGATCTATTCATGATTACAAGTGTTGTTTGATATGGTTTTGGATATGTATTTATGAGCTTGACTTGTTATGCTTTCTTAATTATGGAAGACTTCCCTTAGTCCCATATTCCCCTCTATGTGTTGATGATAGATGTATTGTTATAGTGAAAGTCCTAATCCACTAATGCCCCAATAGCGTGAGTCATACTTGACTGCCCTTAGACCTTATTTGTTATATGATTAAGGCGAATCCTCATCCTGATAACATCCCTATAGTGTAAGTCAAAAGTCCAATTTCCCTTAGAATTATTTACTACATGTTCATTGTTTTTTTATTCTTCCACAAATCATGGATGTATTATGGATTCTTAAAAAGGCTTTTTTGGGGTTCTTTCGGGTTCTCCATTTGCCATGTTACATCTAGGCCCTAGGCTTGGGTACGACAGTCCCAATGTCACGACTCGAACCTAGGGCCTAGACGTGAAAGACGAATGGGGAACTCGAAAGGACCAAATAAGCCTTTTAGAATATCATTAGACATCCTTGGTCGCGGAAGTAATTATGCAATCACAACCCAAGCCTAGGGCCTAGTCCTGATTGGTGAATGGGGAACATGAAGGAACCCCAAACTATCTTCTTAGCATATCATTATACATTCTTGGTCATGGAAGTAATTAAATAGTGTTAAAAGAATAGAAATAAGGGCAAAAGGGCTAAGGGAGAACTTTCATAATATAAAATCAAGAGACAAGAGAGTCAATGCTCATAGCATAATTACACATCATATCCAACAACACCTCTACTACATAGATACTTAGCGGGGGACAAGACAAGCAACCGGGCTCACCCTCATAGTCAACATACATCATCGAAAGAGAGAAAGTCTAAATACATAGCATATGATCAAAGAGATTACGCTCGAAATTAAGGACTCACCATCTACCTTGAATGGATATTTCTAGCCACATGGAGGAGGCTAATGACCAAATGTAGCATAGGTTCTACATGGTAAGATCGTGTAGTTATAGAGTATGTGTCACTATGTTTGAATGTTGTAAGTATGTAGGATGCAATCCAACAAGAGATAGGCAACATAATCGAAATGCAGAATTATGAGTGATAAATAGCATAATGAAAATATGACAGGTATGAATGATGCTTGAAGTAAAACATGCTTATATTGAACACATAACATATGTATGAGGAGACTTTCATCATAGACCAAGCAAACTAGTACTGGGAATCAAAGTCTTAGCACCCCCTTGGAGGGTGATCAAGGTATACACCCCTCTCAATTTGTAGATCGACATCACATCCTCCATCATAGTGGTCAAGGTATCAAACCCCCAATGTGGTTAATGGACTTCACACCCTCCATCATGGTGGTCAAGGTATCAACCCCTCAACATGGTTAATGGACTTTAGACCCTCTATCATAGTGGTCGAGGTATCTACCCCTCCACATGGTTAATGGTCTTCACACCCTCCATCACAGTGGAAGAGGTATCAACCCCTCAATATGGTTAATGGACATGACATCCTCCATCACAGTGGTCGAGGTATCAACCCCTCAACATGGTTACTAGACTTCACACCCTCCATCATAGTAGTCAACTCAAGCACCCCCTCAACAAGGTATGGTCAATATGCAACACTAGGGATACTTTTCAAGAAAACATCAAATATTACCTCACTTTCATCATCATAATGTCAGTTAGCTCATCAGAGATGCATTAGCCCTTCAACAACTCAAGAATCTATAACCAGACATTTTATCAAACACTTTGTGGGTGTGTAATACTAGTGTGAAACCATGCAATTCAAGATTGAAATCATGTAAGAAGATCCAATGTAAAACCACCCACCAATACTTGGTAAACCCCTCTAGCAATATACATCAAAATCCTTCATTAAATTTCACAATAGATCTTAGATTCATAGCTCAAAACATGCTAAAACAATCACAATGTCTTGAAACCCCAATATAGTGTGCAGTGAGATTCATAGTAAGTAAGACCCATTAGTAAATCAACTTAAATCATGCAATTTAGGTAAAAAGGGAGCTTGGGCACCATGGATTAACAAACCCAATGGTTGAAACCCACATAGCTTGACTTTGGAGAATTCCATGAATAGTATTTGAATGGAGACTTGGAGCTTTGATGAATTCCTTAAGATGTAGAAGACGTTTGGACACTTGAATTTTGAGAGAAATATTAGTTTAAGGGTTTGAGAGAGCATTGGGGACTGTCTTGAATAAATATGAATGTGAAACATGGCTAAGTATAGGTATTTTCACATATGGGAAGGTTTAGGCCCAAGACCCAAAAGTGTTGGACCGAACTAATAAAACTTGGCACAAAATAACCCACTAGCGCACCCTGGCCACCTCGCGCCAGTGGCGTGCTTGTTCACTACTTTTGCTCACTTTGAAATTTCAAAATTTGGTACCGTTGCTCTAACATCGGGGTTAGACCCATCTCCCACTCAATTTGACCCCCTGATTAAGCATATGAAGTCAGATTTTTGATATCATGCACATATTTTGAGATTATGGAAATTACGATTCAGGGCATTTTCAAGGCACATTTTCAAGCACTTTCTGGAGTGGTCTCAATATCTCCCTCTTGGGAACATTCATCCACGAATGTCAAAGAAACATAAATAAGAAGAGTAATTATGAACAAATCAGCCCCAACAAGAATGTAATGTCATACTTAAACACCATTTTAAAAATCTCAAAATAAGTGTAAAAATCATCATGAACTTACCAACATAAACGTGAATGCATGCAAATGTCATAGGGGCTGAAACATAGGACTTGAAATCATAGAAAAGGACTTGATGTGTTATCATAAGCTTGAGTAGAATGAAGGGGATATGGATATTGCTTCTGCATGCCTGCTCCGGCTCCTCGAGAGACACTTTCAACTTGATGATTGTTCCAAAGGGCCTTGACGTACACCATATCCTTAACAATCAACTTCTCCATCCTTTCATCTAGTATCTCCACCAGGACCTTCTCCTAAGTCAACTTATCCTCCATAACACCCACACCTTCAAAGATTTCTATAGCACTAGAGTCACCAACACATCCCCTCAACCTAGAAGTATGAAGAGCCGGATGAACCGTATCTATATCCATAGGCAGTACCCATTCGCATGCAACGTCATCAATCCTACTCAACACCCTACAAGGACCTACACACCTTAACCCAATTGTCAACTATAAACACACATAGTCCACTTGGTAACATAAACCACCATCTCCCCCTTGGGAGACAACTTCCACTCTACCATCCTTTTACTCAAAACTCCCAACTCTAATTAGGTGAAAACAAGGCCTTGTTTAAAATAGACTTCTTCAATCAAAGAATATTTGGAACCATCACGAAACCACACTACCACTCTCAACTTCCTCCATCCTAACTCCCAATCTAGCCAACTGATAGACCTCTTTAGTCATCTCTTGCAATCAATATTAACACATGCTAGGCTACCTACTGACATCCTACCTAGAGCATCGATCAAAACATTAGCCTTATCGGGGAATAATCCACACTCAAATTATAATCCTTAAGGAGTTCGAACCACCTTCTTGTTATCCTCAATTCACACCTATCACATTTAGTAGCCCACATCTCATCCCCTAAGACTTGAAACACTGCCCCAAAATGATTCACAAGCCCTAACTAAATCAATTCCGCACCACTAGATGGATCAAGCCCTAACTAAACCTTGCCTTCTTGGAAAACTGTAGAACCGATTATATCTTGGAGCACTTGCTTGACTAATATCACCGCCTTTATCGTTGTTACGCCTAAGAGGATAATATATTATCTTGTGACCTATCTCCTCACAACCATAAAGAGCATTGGTCTTCTTCAAGCACGGTTCATCATGGCATCTACCATATTTTAGGCACCTAGCATAAGGTACCACAGTACCACGTCCGTTGGGACTTTGGAACTTTCTTTCACCACGAGCCCTCTTGGCCTCCTTACCCCTTCTCTTTCTCATCTTTTCCTCCTCAAATTGTTTAACATAAGTCATCAAGCCGGACAAACCTTGTCACTAATCAACATAGCGGACTGGCACTCTTCGTTCACCAAATTGGATACACCCATTACAAACTTATTCATCCTAGACCTGTCATAGGCCACTAGTTGGGAAGTATACTTTGAGAGTTGGTTGAACTTGAGGGCGTACCCCCTCAGACTCATAGATCCTTACTTTAAATTCATGAAATCCATCATATTGGCCTCCCTAAGAGCAAGAGGGAAGAACCGATTATGAAAGGCCACCTTCAACTCCTCCCATAGCACCATATTGTTGTTCCCCTCTTCCTCTTTCCATTTAGTAAACCATATTTGTACCACCCTTCATCTGGTAAGAAGCCAACTACGCCTTCTCTTCCTATCTCACACCGATGATAGCTAACACTTATTAAACCTCATCAATGATCTCTTGAGGGTCCTCATCCATTTTAGAACCACAGAACTCCGGCGGATCATCCTCATGAAAGTCCCTTACCCTAGATGTCGTAGTAGGAGCTTTAGGGGCTTGGGGCCCTTGGTTGATTTAGTTGGTCACCGTTTGGGATAGCATGGTAAGAGTATCCTGGAATTCTTCGTGACCCATTCCTCCATCTTGAGGAGCTTGAGGAACGGGAGGAGTCCGTTGCTCTACGAGTACATGGGCTCTACTTTCCCTTGTGTTAGGCATTATTTAGCATAGCAAATAACAATCATTAGGGGCTAAAATATAACCTCAACTCTATATCACGACATTGACCGCGAAGAAGGAAAACATTTCCTAAAATGCCTCATAGTTGTAGTGCACAACACAACCATGAATAAGACTCTAATCAACGCGGTGTATTGGAAGCCAAGGATCTAATAATCTAGAGCTCTGATACCATCTTTGTCACAAGCCAAGCCTAGGGCCTAGTCATGACTGGTGAATGGAGAACCCAAAGGAATCCCAAACTAGCCTCTCAGCATATCATTACACATCCTTGGTCGCGGAAGCAATTAAGTAGCATTGATAGAATAGAAATAAAGGCAAAGGGGCTAAGAGAGAACTTTCATAATATAAAATCAAGAGATAAGAGAGTCAAGGCTCATAGCGTAATTACATATCATATCCAGCAACAGCTTTATTACATAGATACTTAGTGGGGTCCAAGACAAGTAACCAAGATTAGCCTCATAGTCAACATATATCAAAGAAAGAACGAGAGTCTTAATACATAGCATAAGATCAATGACATTGCCTTCGGAATGGAGGACTCACCAACTAGCTTGAATGGATTTTACTAGCCATGTCGAGGAGGATAATGACCAAATGGAGCTTTGGTTCCTTCATGGTAACCTAACATAGTCATATAGTATACATTAGTATGTTTGAATATACTAAGTATGTAGGATGCAATGCAATAAGAGATAGGAAACATAATCATAATGCATAATCATGAACAAGAGATAGAATAATAATAATATGACATCTATGAATGATGCTTGAAGTAAAACATTCTTATATAGAACATATTACATATGTAATAGGAGGCCATCATCATAGACCAAGAAAACTAGTACTTTAAATCCAACGGTTAGTACCCCCTACGAGGGTGATCAAGGTATATACCCCTCAATCGGTAGATGGACATCACACCCTCCATTATAGTGGTCAAGGCATCAACCCACTAACATGGTAAATGAAATTCACACCCTTCATCATAGATGTCAAGGTATCAACCCCTCAATATAGTTAACAGACTTCACACTCTCCATTATAGTGGTCAAGGTATCAACCCCTCAACATGGTTAATGGACTTCACACCCTCCATCATAGTGTTAGAGGTATCAACCGCCCAACTTTATCAATGGGCTTAACACCCTACATCATAGTGGTTGATGTATCAACCCCTCAACAAGGTTAATGGACTTCACACTCTCCATCATAGTTGACAAGGCAAGCACCCCTTCAATAAGATATAGTCAACATGCAACCCTAGGGATACTTTTCAAGAAACCATCATAATATTATATTACTTGCATCATCATAAAGTCACTTAACTCATATGTCATGCATTAGGCCTTCAACAACTCAAAAATCAATAACTGAACATTTTATCAAATACTTAATGGGTGTCTAATGCTAGTGTAAAACCATGCAATTCAATAGTGAAATCATGCAAGAAAATCCAATTTAAATCCACCCACCAAAACTTTGTAACACCCTCAAGAAATATGCATCAAACTCCTTCATGAAATCTCATAATAGATCTTCGATTCATAGCTCAAAATATGCTAAAACAATCACAATTTCATGAAACCCCAACATAGTGTGCCGTGAGATTCATAATAAGTAAGAACCATGAGTACATCAACTTTAAATCATGCAATTTAGGTAAAAAAGAAAAAGTAGCTTGGGCACCATGGGGGAAAAGACCCAATGGTTGAAACCCCACATAGCTTGACCTTGGAGAATTTCTTGAAGAGGATTTGAATGGAGACTTGGAGCTTGGATGAATTCCTTAAGATCCGGAAGAGGTTTGGACACTTAACTTTTGAGAGAAATATTAGTCTAAGGATTTGAGGGAGTATTGGAGAATGTCTTAAATGATATAAAGGTGAAATATGGCTAAGTATAGGTATATTCATGTATGGGAAGGCATTGTCCCAAGACCCAAAAGCCTTGGACCGAACTTATAAAATTGGGCACAAAATAACACACTAGCGTGCCCTGGTTACGTCACGCTAAGGGCATACATATTCACTATTTTTTTCTCGCTTTGAAATTTAAAACTTCACTACGGTTTCTCTGAAATCGGGATTATTCTCATTTCCCACTCAATTTGCCCCTGATCAAGAATATGAAGTTAGATTTTTGATATCACGCATAGATTTTGAGTTATATGGAAATTACGACTCCAGACACTTTTGAGGGACATTTTTGGGCACTTTTTGGGGTCGTATCATATATTATAACAATAGATAGAAGAAGGGAAATATGGGGCTAAGTGAAACAACCACAAAATGTGCCGAAAATGTGCCTTGAAAATTTTCGTAATCATAATTTTTCATATATCACAAAGATTTGTGCGTGGTATCGACAATCCAACTTCATATTCATGATCAGGGGCAAAATTGAGTGGGAGATGAACCCCAATTTTAGAGCAACTGTAGCAAATTTCAAATTTCCAAAGTTGGTGAATTCTAGTGAAGGTTCGCGCCCATGGTCCGATGCGGCCAGGGCGTGAACTAGTGTATTTTTGTGCTACTTGTTTTTTCTAATTTTGCCTAAGGCCTTTGGATCTTGGTCCTAAGCCTTCCCATCCGTAAAAACACCTATACATAGTCATTTTCAATCCCATATCATTCAAGACATTACCTAAAACCATCTCTAACACTTAGCCAAATATTTCATCCATATTCAAGTGTCCCAAGCTCTCTCAAAAAATTCATTCAATCTTCAAGCTCTCATTCAAATCTACGTCAAGCTTATTCATGTCATTAAAGACCATCGTGGGACTCCTACATCAAGCCAAGTTCAAAGGAATCACCGTTGGCTATATTTTGCACAAGTACTGGTAGAAGGGTCAACTTTAAAGAGTCGTATCTCTTAGTACACAAAGAACTAGGTCACTTACGACCTACAAAATTACAAATTACCTTTCCAACACACTTGATTTCACCTTATTTAGAGTTCAGATGAAGAAGTTATGCCTGTTTTCATAGAACTTGTCTGTGTATGGGTATAAATGAGTTTTTCCCAAATTCTCATAAATTTAGTTATTTCTATTGGTCTTTTGGGGATACATATGCTATCTTAACACTTCCTAAACACTTAAACCCTATTCCTAAAGATCAAATCGACTCCTCCTAATTGGAATACACTCTCAAATTCTCCCAAGAGTCTCTACCAAACCCCAATAAGATTTCAAGGAAACTCAAGAACAAGTTATGGATTTCATGGCCCATTCCAAGCTTCAAGTATTTCTCAACTCAATTTCAAGAAATTGAAGGTCTAAGGCATGTGGGTTTCATTATGGGTTACTTTTTTCCCATGAAGCCCAATCTTCCTATTTTATGAAAATTGCATGATATCAAGTTGTATTTCTTATGGGTACCAACTATTATGAAATTTGAGCATGAAATATGTTGGGATTTTGTCAAATATTGTTGATTATGAATGAAAATCTATTTTGAGCTTATTCTATGAGCTAATTTTTTTCTATTGAGAATATACATGATTCAAGCTATAAATCTATGAATTATTTTGAAGTTTTGATATGATTTACATGTTAATCAAAACCCCAACATATTTCATGCTCATATTTCAAAATAATAGGTACCCATAACTATTGGTATGTTTTCCACCTAAAGATTATTCTTTACTATGCTAGATCATGACAAACAATGAAGAAGGTCCCAAACTCTCAAGGAGCAACCTACCAATGGTGAACATTGGGATGCTCTCACTATGAATGCGAAAGTTGTGGCTAACCAAGTCAATCAAGGGGACCAAGCAATTCACAAAGATGGATCCTACGGTGTTCTATAGGTCCAAGGTGAATGAAGATCCACAAGAGTTCATAGATGAGGTCTACAAAATCTTGAATATCATGGGTGTTGGGCCGAATGAAAATTCGGAGTTGGCGGCGTACCAACTCAAAGGGGTAGCCCTAATATTGTATGATCATTAGAAGGGTGAGAAGGGAATTAGTAATGTTGTGTTCTGGAAGGAGTTCAAATTGGCTTTCCTTAATCGATTTTTCCCTCTTGAGCTTAGGGAAGCTAAGTTGGTAGAGTTCATGAACTCAAAACAAGGTTTTCTGTAAGTGTGAGGGAGTATACCCTTAAGTTTAATCAACTTTCAAAGTATGCTCCTCATTTGGTGGCCGGTCATAGATCTAGGATGAATAAGTTCATGATTGGGTCACCAACTTGGTAAGTGAAGAATGTCGGTCTGCCTTGCTAATTAGAGACATGGACTTGTCTCCATTGATGACCTATGCCGAGCAAATAATGGAGGAGAAATTGAGGAAGAGAAGGAGGCATGAGGCCAAGAGGGCCCGGTATGAGGGTAAATTCTAAAAGGGTGCTAGATTTCATCTAGGCCAAGGGCCTACTCATGCTATTAATAGGGGGTTTGCCAATAACTTCCTTAAGCCTCAAGGTGTTGCTCATGTCGCTCTTAATGATGTGTGCCCTAAATGTGAAGGGGGTTATAAAGGCCTATCTTTGAATGGTTCTAATGCATGCTATGAGATACATTGTCCAAGAAACTGTGCCAAAGGCCGGGGTGTGAATGAGATTCCATTGGGTAGAGGTGACCCTCAAGGTGGTGCCCCAAGGCATAATCAGTTTTTATGCTATTTATGGGAGGAAAGGGGTTAGTGAGGTTCTGATGTTGTTACTGGTATGTTGAAAATCCTTGACTTTGATGTATATGCTTTGATTAATCTGGGTGTCGGTCTTTTCTTTGTTACCCCCATTATTGCCTAAAAGTTCCATGTTTCCCCCGAGTTGTTGCATGAGTCATACGAAGTGTTTACACCTATTAGTTCCTCTATTGTTGCTAGGAAAGATTATAAAAGTTTTCCTATTTACATTTTGCATAAGTCGATGCCTTGTAATCTTGTTGAATTAGATATGGTAGATTTTGATGTCATTCTTGGGATACATTCGCTGCATGCCTACTAAGCTTCTATTGATTGTACGACCCATTGGATCAAGTTTCAATTCCCCAATGAACCCATCCTTGAGTCGTAAAGTCAAGATGTGGTGGTTAAGGGTAGATTCATTTCATGCATTAAATCCCATAAATTGATCTCTAAAAGGGTGTCTTTATCATCTTATTAGAGTTAAAGATGTAGATTCTAAAGTCACTTCTATAGAGTCGGTTCCGACTAAAAATGAGTTTCTTGATGTCTTCCCAAATGATCTTCCCAGTGTCCCTCCCGAAAAGAAGATAGATTTTGTTATAGACCTCCTCCCCGATACTCAACTTATCTTTATTTCCCCTTACGGTATAGGCCCGGTGGAGTTGAGAGACTTAATGGAGCAATTGAATGATTTGTTGGAGAAGGGATTTATTAGACCTAGTTAATTCCCTTTGGGTGCTCCGGTGTTGTTTGTTAAGAAGAAGGATGGGTCACTGAGAATGTGCATTGACTACCGACAACTCAATAGGATCACCATTAAAAATAGTATCCTCTTCCAAGGATTGATGATTTGTTTGAACAATTGCAAGGGGCTAGCTTTTTCTCTAAGATTGATCTTCAGTCTTTGTATAATCAAATGAGGGTGAGGGAGTGTGATTTTCCCAAGACGACCTTCCGTACTAGATATGGGCATTATGAGTTTGTTGTGATGTTTGGGTTGACTAATACACAGGCCATATTCATGGATCTAATAAATAGGGCCTTCAAACCTTGCCTTGATTCCTTTTTTGTGGTCTTCATTGATAATATATGGATCTATTCACATAGTAGAGAGAAGCATATAGGTCATTTGAGGGTTGTGTTGTAAAGATTGAGAGAAGAGAAATTGTATGCCAACTATGACAAGTGTGAATTTTTGTTGAAGGAGGTTGCATTCTAGGGTCATATGGTGTCAGCGGATGATATAAAAGTGGATCCGAAGAAAACTAATGTGATTAGAAATTATCCTAGACCATTACCCCATTGGATATTAGGAAATTCTTGGGCCTAGTAGGTTACTATAAAAGATTTCTGAATGGGCTCTCTTTCATTGCTTCCCCTATGACAAAATTGACTCAAAAGAAGGTTATTTTTTTATGGTCAAATATATATGACAGAAGCTTCCAAACATTGAAAGACAAGCTTGTATTCGCTCTTATATTGTCACTACTGGATGGACTTGAGGGATTTGTGGTGTATTGTGATGCTTCTTGGGTTGGTTTGGCTTGTGTGTTGACGTAAAATCGTAAAGTCATAGCTTATGCTTCTAGACAACTCAAGATACATGAAAAGAACTATCCTACCCAAGCTTATGAGGGGTTTGTACCTCACACACTAGGGTGATGGTTGTGATCATCACTAATCTTGCTGAGGGGTTTGTATCTCACACACTAGGGTGATGGGTGCTATAATCACTATGTACTTTGGAATAGCTTGGTCTTTTCTATACTTATGATGTCCTATATGAGCACCAGTTACTTAAGCATGTTTTACTTATACATTGATCAAACATACCATATTGTTATATTATGCCTATTGTTTATTGTTATGCATTTTGATCAAGGTGTCTATATCTTGTTGCATTGCATCGTACATACTTAGTATATTCAAATGTACTAATGCATACTTTTGCCTACATGATATCACCATGTAGGAGCCAGTGTCCAAGTTGATCATCCTCCTCGTCCACGTGGCTAGTTCGATACTACTCAATCTAGTTGGTGAGTCCTCCACTTCGTGAACCTTAGTCTATGTTGCTCTTATTATGTATTGAGATACTCTTCTTTATTTTCTATTTTGACTATGAGGGTGAGCCCGGTTGCTTTGTCTTGGCCCCTGCTCTTATCTAAGTATTAGAGTTGTTTGTTGGACATATTATGTACCTATGATATGAGTTTTTGATTCTTGTCTTTTGAATATGATGTTATGTAAGCTTTCCCATTAGCCCCGTTGCCCTATTCCAACTTTTTATGTCTCTTATATGCTTCCATGACCAATGATGTGTAATGACACATTAAGAGACTTGGTTAAGGTTCCTTCAGGTTCCCTATTTGCTGTGTCATGTCTAGGCCCTAGGTTAGGGTAGTAACATATGAACACCTAACTCAATCAACAAGTGAGTGCCCCAGAGACTTCAAGTGGTAAGAGGGAGGAGAGAGGGGCCAAGATGGACAGTTTAGAAGGAAAGTTCCATAGTCCCAAAGGTAGAGGTGGTGTGACGCCCAACGCTATGTGCCCAAGGTGTGGTAAGATGCATAGAGGCCCATGTTTGAGGGGCACCAGTGCTTGCTTCGATTATGGTGAAGAGAGGCATAAGAGGATAGATTGTCCTTGTGAACGCATCAAGGGTAAAGGTGGCCATTTTGATCAAGAAACTCAAGGAGTGGATGTGGCTACTAGTATGTTGAAGTTTCCTTTGACCTTGATGTGTATACATGGGAAGGTTCGGGTGTTCCTATTTCCTTCATTATTACTTTTGTTACTAGTGCGGGCTTCATGTGTATTCTGAATTATTATGTGAACTTACTGGGGTCCACCCCATTGGTGAGTCTATTATTTCTAGAAAGGTTTATAGAAATTGTTTTGTGGTCATGTTGTACTTATGTCTAGCCTTGAGATTTTTGTGACTTAGATGTGTTAGATTTTGAGGTTATTCTTAGAATGGATTTGTTACATGCATATTGTGTTCCCAATGATTGTCGGATGTGTAGAGTTAGATTCCAATTCCCTAATAAACCCATTGGTGAGTTGTAGTGAAGAGGTCATCCCAGTTCTTGTCTTGAGGTACAATTAATCCATAAGGGTGGCATTTATCATCTTGTAAGATTTAGGAGTGTTGAACCTATGTTATTTCTATTGAGTTATTCCGGTGATAGATGAGTTCTTTGACATCTTTCCTAGTGAGCTTCTCGGTGTAGTGTGTGTACAAGAGAGATGGCTCCTTTAGAAAGTGTATTAACTATCGGCAACTTATTAGGGTCACCATAAAGAAAAAATTACCCTCTCCTATGGATTTTGACCAACTTCAATAGGTTAGTCACTTATTTAAGATTGATCTTCGATTTGGGTTTTATTCCCAAGTGTGGATGATGGTAGGTGATACCCCTAAATGTCTTTTCTAACTAGGAGTGAGCATCATGAATTATGGTGAAGTTTTTTGGTTGACTTATGCACTAGTTATCTCTATAGGTTTCATGAATAGGGTCTTTAAACCTTACCTTGACATGTTGTGGTGGCCTCTAGTGATGAAGCATTGATTAATTTAGAGCTTGTGAATCATACGAGGGTAATGTTGCAAATCTTGGGGGATGAGAGGTTGTTTTCTATATAAGACGAGTGTGAATTGTCGATAACAAGAAGGTGGTTGGAGCTCATTAAATATTATGATATGAGTGGCGTTATCACCCCGATAAGGTAAATTTTGTGATTGATGCTCTAGGCAGGGCGTCTATAGGTAGCCTAGCATGTGTTGATAGTGATGGCAAAAGGTGACTAGAGAGGTCCGTCGGTTGGCTAGATTGGAAGTTAGGTTAGAAGAGGTTGCCTATAGTGTTGTAGTGGTGGCTAATGGTCCTAGATCTTTCTTCGTTGATGAGATGAAAGAAAAGCAAGACTTTGACCCTGCCTTATTAGAGTTGAGCACCTTGGTGAGAGATGATAAAGTAGAGGTTTCTCCCAATGGGGAGATGGCATCATTAGGTACTAAGATAGGCTATGTGTGCTTGTGTTGATGATTGGGTTCACTTGGAAGTCCTACCCATGAAGAGTGTGGTCTGGTTTGGCAAGAAGGGAAATTGAGTTTATGGTTTGTGGGTCATTATAGAGTGTTGAGGAGGACTAGTAAGGTTGCATATGAATTGGAGTTGCCTATGAATATAGATATAGTTCGTCTGGCTCTTCATGCATCTAGGTTGAGGAGCTGTGTTGGTGACTCAAGTATTATTAAAATCTTTGGGATTGTGGGTGTTGTAGAGGATTGTTGGCTTAAGAGAATGTCCTATGGATATGTTGGATGGATGGGTGCAAAAGTTGATTAATAAGAATATAGTGCTCATCCAGGCTCTTTAGAAGAATCGCCAAGTCAGAAGTGTCATTTGGGGAGCTGGAGAGGGCATGAAGAAGTAATATCCATACCTATTCATTCTATTCAAGTTTATGACAACAAATCAAGTCCTTTTTAAGATTCTAAGTCTTAAGTTTCAGCCCTTATGTCTTTTGCATGCATTCATGTTTAAATTGACAAGTTGATGGCAAATTTACGTGCATTGTTGCATTTTTTTGTGGGCTAAAATTATCTTTCTAACTTCTCTTATATAGGTTTCGTTGACATTCGGGAAAAAATGTTCCCAAGGCGGAGATATTGAAATGACCCCAGAAAAGTGCATGAAAATGCTCCTCGAAAATGCCTATAATAGTAATTTTCATATATCTCAAAATTCATGCCTGATATTGAAAATCTGATTTCATATTCATGATAAGGGGGAAAATTGAGTGGGAGATGGGTCTAACCCCAATTTCAGAGCAACCGTAGTAAAATTTGAATTTCCAAAGTTAGCGAATTCTAGTGAAGGTCCACGCCCCTAGCGCGACGCGGCTAGGGCGTGGACTAGTGTATTTTTGTGTCAGTTTTTAAAATTTTTCCTAAGACCTTGGGGTCTTGGGCCTAAGCCTTCCTATGCATACAAACATCTATACTTAGTCATTTTCAACCGCATATCATTCAAGACATTCCCCAAAACCCTTTCTAACACTTAGCAAAATATTTCATCCAAATTCAAGTGTCCCAAACTCATTCCAGATCTCAGAAAATTCATTCAAGATTCAAGCTCTTATTCAAATCTAAGTTAAGCTTATTCATGTCGTTAAAGACCATCATGGGCCCCTAATAAGAATTCAAGGAAACTCAAGAACAAGTTGTGGATTTCAAGACCCTATTCCAAGCTTCAAGTCTTTCTCAACTCAATGTCAAGAACTTCAAAGTCTAAGGTATGTGGGTTTCATTATGGGCTTTTACCCATGAAGCCAAATCTTCTTATTTTGATGAAAATTGCATGATTTGAAATTAAATTTCTTATGGGTACCTATTAGTATGAAATATGAGCATGAAATATGTTAGGTTTTGTCAAATATTGTTGATTATGCATGAATATCTATTTTGAGCTTATACTTTGAGCTAATCTTTTTATATTGAGAATATAAATGATTCAAGCTATGGAATCGATGGACTACTGTGAATATTTTATATGACTTATATGTTACCCATGATAGGGTTTTGTCATGATGTTGGTGGGTTGATTTACATGATTTTAAGATGCATTGATTTCACTATTTCATGATCTATACTCTTGCATTTTGCATGATTTGAACATGTCTTTGTATGTCCCTACCAAGTGTTTTATGAAATGCCAAGTTAAGAATTCTCATGATATGAACATGTTTTACAAGTCAAGTGACTTCATGATGAATATGGGCTATCAAATATGTTATGTGTTCATGAAATTATCTATGATCATGCAAGTATAAAGTTAAGCCTTTTTTCAAAGATTATACCTCTTGTGAGCCTTTTGATGTTAATATAAGGGTAATGTTTGATGATGATCTATTCTTATATTTTGAAGTTGGGCTCACCATTAGAGGCCAAGGATGTTTAAGAGCTACTCATGTCATGATTCTATGTTTCTAATAAGTTATTAAAGTTATGATTATTTCAATTATTCCATGGGATTAGGCTTAGCACTAATGGATGGAGGGTCTGCTCTCTTTCATTGAACTATGTGCCACCACAGGACTATGTTATACCCTTGCAATACTAGTGGATACACTTAGTACACTTTCTAATGAGGTTCTTCTCGAAATTAGGTCGTGTTCCCGTAAAGTGTTGTTCTTAATGAAATCCTTTCTGAAATTACGTCATGTTCCAATATGGATGGTTACTTCATACAAAATTGGATCATGTTTCCATAAGTTTGAAGTATGGTTTACCTTGCCAACTAGACAACTTCTTTACCGGTAAGTGGTAATCATTTGGATTCTAAGTTGTAGTTTGTTTGGTCTGATTCTATGTCGGTTGAGGTCTCTTCCTACATGTATGTACTATGTTATATGAAATTTGAATGATTTATAAGAATGTCTTATTTCAAGCATTGATCATGCATGCCGAATTGATTATGATGTCTATCTATTGCTGCATTGCATCCTACATACTTAGTATATTTAAACGTACTAGTGCATAATCTATGCCTGCATGATGTTACCATGTAGGGATCGGAGCTCCATTTGACTATCCTCCTCCACGTGGCTAGTTTGACATCTTGAAGATAAGCTTTGGTGAATCCTTTAGTGCGGGGACATAAGCTATGCTACTCTCATTCTTTTGTTATCTCCTTACATTGGATATTTTCTACTATGAGGGTGAGCCTGGTTGCTTCTCTTGGCCCTTGCTAACTTCTATGTTTAGAGGTGTTGTTGGACAAGTTTGTAATGATGCTTTGAATCTTGAATCTCTTTCACTCTTTTGATGTTTAATGATATGAAAGATGTCCCTTAGCCTCGTGTTCCCTTTTTACTATCTCTTATTGTTATTTTATTGCTTCTATGACCAAGGAAGTGAATGATTTGTTAAGAGGCTTGATTGGGGTCCTTTCGGGTTCCCCATCTGTCGTGTCACATCTAAGCCTAGGCTTGGGTCGTGACAAACTTGGTATCAGAGTAGTAGGTTGTTAATGCTCCTCGTAGTCTAACATACTGCATTGATTAGAGTCTTATTCATGGTTGTAAACGCACCATGACTATGAATGAGAGACTATGAGGCGTTTTAGGAAATCTTTCAATTCTTTTTGATCTATGTCGTACGATAGAGTTAAGTTCTGTAAGGCTTATTTCTTATTTTAATCATTGCATTTTCGAATAACTATCAAGTTACTCAGGACGGTGATATATCGAATATGAAGGTTTGCAATACTCCATGGATATTGTCCAAAGCGGTGACAAAGTTGACAACTCAACTCAATAAAAAAGTGAGTGCCCCCAAGACTTCAAGTAGTAAGAGGGAGGAGAGAGGGGCCAAGAGGGCCCGTTTTGCAGGAAAGCTCGAAAGTCCCAAAGGTGGTGGTAGTGTGATGACCAATGCTATGTGCCCAAGGTGTGGTAAGATGCATAGAGGGCCATGTTTGAGGGGCACCAATGCTTGCTTCGATTATGGTGAAAGGGGCATAAGAGAATAGATTGTCCTCGTAAACGCATCAAGGGTAAAGGAGGTTATGTTGATCTAGATGCTCTAGGAATAGATATGGCTACCAGTATGTTGAAGTTCCCTTTTACCTTGGTGTGTATTGTCATAGACTTGGTCATAATTCTAACGAACCATGCGGTCTAACAAACTTTCCACGCTCAAGTTGCTAGTTAGCCTAACTCCCGAAGCTTAGCAAAACTTAGAAACACTGAGCTTAAGAAAATTTAGGAACTTAGAACTTTGGAGGAACAAAGAAAGTACTCTTTTATTAGAGAGAACTCTTAAGCTTTACAATGCTTGATTGCTTGTTGATTTCTTGATGGTGGAAATGAAAAGCCTAAGTGGGTATTTATACTAGCCCCTTCTCTAAATGGACGGTTGGGATCAATTTGATCCAACAGCTACAATTGCTAGCCTAGAATCTTCCTACAAAATATATAAGATATTTCCTACTAAATATCTAAGATATTTATATGTCAAGACTAGCCTAGAGTCTTCTAGAAGCTCCCAAGGCCTTCTTGCAAGCTCTACACATTTCTAAGGAATTTTAGAGAATTCCGGAGTGCTCCAGCCTATTCTAATTGTTTTTAAGGCATATTTTGGGCAGAATTTGACCTACTCGTCACATTCTCCCTTGCACAATCTATCAACGTCCTCGACGTGTCCTCCTTATAGGCTCAGATAAGGTCTTGGTAGTCCCACAATATTAGCTCATGTTCCCAGTTCACCTCACTGTCGGGAGACCCTTTCCACTTAACAAAGTATTCGGTGTAGTTGGGATGAGTCCCCCATCTGGGAATGACACAGTGTGCAAGAATTTCCTCCACTTCTCACTCTGGCACCGTTGTGATGGTTGTTGGTGCTCTTTTTGACTTGCTCTGGCTTGGATCATCCTCGCCCAGATGGTATGGCTTCAGCAGGCTCACATGAAAAACAGGATGCATCTCTAGGTCTGATGGTAGAGTCAAGCGGTAGGCTACTTTGCCAATGCGTTTCTCTACAGGAAATGGCCCCTCGTAGCGCCTTACTAGCCCCTTGTGCACCTTACCCAAGTTTCTGCGCTGATAAGGAAGGAGCTTCACCATGACTAAGTCTCCTTCCTCGAACTCCAAGTGATGCCTCTTAGCATCGGCCCATTACTTCATTTTCTGCACGGCCTTTGCTAAGTAAGCTTTCGTCAATTCTGCCTTCTTGTTCAATCATTTGGCAAACTTGTAAGAGAAAGGATTAGGCCCTTTGTAACCAATGGCCATAGTTTGTAGAGTCATTGGTTGTTGCGCCGTTGCTAGCTCAACCGGACTCGCCCTAGTTGATTCACTCTTCTATAAATTATAAGAAAACTGGGTGATGTCGAGTAGCTTAGCCCAATACTTCTGATTGGCACTGACATAGTGCCGTAGGTACAACTCCATCAAGGCATTCACCCTCTCCGTTTGGCCGTTTGTCTATGGGTGAAAGCTTTGTGGAAAATTTGAGCTCAGACCCCAATATTTTGAAGAACTCCATCTAGAATCTACCCGTGAAACGGGTGTCCCGATTGCTAACTATGGTCTTCGGAATGCCCCAATATTTCACTACATGTTTGAAGAATAACCGGGAAGCATCTTCAGCCTTGAACTTTTTCAGGACTGCTATGAACACCCTGTACTTGCTAAAACTGTCCACGACGACCATGATGTTGTTGTACCCCTCGGATATTGGTAAGCACATGATGAAGTCCATAAAAATACTTTCCCATGGTTTCTGCACAATGGGTAATGCCTTCAAAAGACCAGCTGTGGGACATTGTTCCACTTTGTCTTGTTGGAACATAAGACAAGTCTTCATGTAGAGCTCCACATCATCCCTCATTTAGGCCAAAAGTAAGCTCGCTCGACGAGCGCCATAGTCCTCCGAACTCCAGGGTGACCTGCCCACCTAGATTCATGGCACTCTTTGATGATTTCCTTCCTTAAGCCTTGCCATCTTGGCACGTATACCCGATTTTCCTTGGTGAGAAGAAACTCGTCCTCAAGCCAGAACTAGCACGTCTTTCCCTGACTTGCCAAGCCTAATAGATTTTTAGCTTGTGGGTCTTGCTCCAACCCCTCCATGATGCGAATGACCATTGGGAAACTTATTCTTATGATGGAGGCAAGTTCGACCATTCTGCTTAGTTCATCTGCCACAACATTCCCCTTGCCTGGTTTGTATTCCACCACAAAATCGAACTCCGCTAAGAAAGCCTGCCACCAGACTTGCTTTGGTGTCAGTTTTTTCTACTTAAGGAAGTAACTCGTGGCAACATTATCTGTTTTAACCACAAACTTGGTTCCTAGCAGATAGTGCCTCCATGTTCTCATACAGTACACTACAACGATCTTCTCCTTCTCTTGGACCGTGTAACGCTTCTCCACATCATTAAGCTTACGACTTTCGTAAGCCACATGATACCCTTCTTGAATTAGGATGCCTTCCAGGGAAAAGTGAGAAGCAACCGTCTGCACCTCAAATGGTTTGGTGTTGTCGGGCAGGACCAGTACCGGCTCCTTGATCGACTGCCTTTAGTGCCTTTAACGCTGCCTAGCATTTCCCATCCCACTCCCAGGTCTGGTTCTTCTTCAATAGATCTGTGAGGGGTGCGGCTGTAGTAGAATATCCTCTGATAAACTTTCTGTAGTAATTGGCCAACCCAACGAAAGATCGAAGTTCGGGGACCTTCCTAGGTGGCTCCCATTCTTGTATAGATCGACCCTTGGACTCATCCATCCTGAGCTTTCCCTCTCCGAACAATGTGTCCCAAGAAGGAGACTTCTCATTGAGTAAAGGCATATTTCTCCTTCTTCACATATAGCTCGTTCCCGGAGTACTTGGAAGACTTGTCTTAAATGATTAACATGATCCTCTAGACTGTTGTTGTATATGAAAATCTCATCCAAGTACACCACCACGAACTTGTCTAAGAACGGTTTTAGGACAAGATTCATGAGGGTGCAAAACGTCGCTGGCGTATTGGTAAGTTCAAAAGGCATGACTAGAAATTCGTCAAACCATACCTCGTGACACAAGTAGTCTTTGGTTCATCCCCCTCGGCAATTTTGACCTGGTAGTACCCTGACCATAGATCTAACTTGGTTAACCATCGTGCTTGGCCAAGATGATCAAAGGGATCAACAATAAGTGGGATCGGATACTTGTTCTTCATCGTGATCTTGTTTAGCGCCTGGTAGTCGATGCACAATCGGAGTGATCCGTCATGCTTCTTATGGTACAACATCGGGGCTCCGTAGGGTTCTTTTATGGACGAATGTACCCTATGTCCATCAACTCCTTCAATTACCTCCATAATTCCTCAAGCTCTGGAGGCGCCATGTGGTATGGCACTGTCGCAGGCGGGGTGGCACCTGATTCCAACTATATTTTATTGTCCACCTCCCTCTTAGGTGGAAACCTCTTTAGTACATCACATCTCGGAACTCCTCCAAGATATGTTGGATTCCTTGGGGCAGTTCTTCGGCTGGAGGAACGGTGACTTCTTCCTTCAAGGCTACAAAGCAGGTTGGCTCCTCCTTCTTGAATCCATTGGCGAGTTGCATGGATGAAATTTGCTTCTCTTGGAGTTGAGTTTTCTCCAAGATACACAGCATGTTTGTGAAGGGAATTGGGACGGCCTTGACTTGATCCATGAACTCAATACCCAGGACAAGTGGATCATCGTCCATGGTCACTATGGAAATGTTAATGTCACTGTTCCAATTTCCTAAGCTGACTTTTATGATCCTGGAAACTCCAAAGGTCTCGGTTGGTGCAGAATTGACGTCTTTAAGCTAACCACATATCTTCTCAAATTGGATGCCTATCCTCTTGGCCTCCTAAAGGGTAAGTAAGTTGATGTCTGCTCCCGTGTCAACTAATGCCTTCACGATGTGCCCTACGATCTTGGCTTCTGCGAACAACCTCCCCTTCTTCTCATTTTTGGGCACCTCCACATTTGCCTTGATAGCACTGAGGAGTCGCAAGGCCCCAATCTTCGCGTACTCTTGCTCGCGTTCCTCGATTAAGGCCGAGAGTTTTCTCTTTTTGGGGCATTCTCTCGCCTTGTGTGGCCCCTCACCAAAGAAGCAACTAATCGGGGGTCTAGCCTTGGCCTGGTGCTCCTTAAATCCCTTTGCCCTTTCAGTTGCCTCCTTGCCTCGATGTGGGTCTCCCCCAATCTTTCCCTTACCACCCTTGTCCTTTGGTTTTGGTTTTTCCACTTCACTAAACTCAATAAGGGACTCAACAATGGAGATAGTAGTGGTCAATTCTTGAGCCCCTCGTCTTTGGATCTCAAGCCTAGCCCACTGTTGTAACCCATCCATGAAGGCAAAGAAAGCTTCCTTATCAGCGTAGTCAGGTATCTCAAGAATTACCTTGGTAAACTCCTTAACGTACTCCCGGATGCTTCTTTTGTGTTGTAGTCGCCTCAACTTGCCACGAGCCTCCTCTTCAACATTTCTTGGGTAGAACTGCTTCTTGAGTTTTGCCTTGAACTCTGCCCACATGCTGATAGAGCAAATGCCTCTTTCCATGTCCCTCTATCTCCTTCTCCACCACACCATCGCGGTGTCTTCTAGGTAGAGACTAGCCATGTCCACCTTTAGGGCTTCGTCGGTCATGGCGAGCGCCCTAAAGTATTGCTCCATGCTCCAAATGAAGTTATCTAGCTCCTTTGTATACCTTGACCCTTTAAAAGTCTTGGGTCGTGGAACACCCAACTTGGTAGGTGTAGTCCTTACCTCAGACGCACTCGCAGTCCCCTGGGAAAGGGCCCTTTTGCACAGGCTAAGCTCCTTCTCTGTGCTCTCCAGCTTGTGCAAAAGCTTCCCTAGCTCTTCCTGCATTGAAGACATCTCTGCCCTATGTGTCTCCTCCACGACACTCACACTGTTGAGACATTGAACCATGACTTGGTTCATGGCGGACTGCATCTCCTCTTGCAATCTGTCTAGGCCTTGTTCGACCTCTTCGAACTTCTGGTCGGCCTCCTCGAACTTCTCCTGCCTATCGACCATGGCTAATTCCATCTTGGCTAACCGTTTCTCCATCTCCACTGTGGCCTCCCTGGAGCGAGACCTCTAGCCTCAGGATTTCTCCTTGCCAACTTGGGTGATCTCACTGACGCCTTCCATTCTTCATTATGTTTCGACGGTCTATGAACCTTGGCTCTGATACCAACTGTCATGAACTTGGTCGTAATTCCAACGAACCATGCGGCCTAGAAAACTTTCTATGCTCAAGTTGCTAGTCAATCTAACTCCCGAAGCTTAGCAGAACTTAGAAAGACTAAGCTTAAGAAACTTTGCGAAGGAACTTAGAACTTTGGAGGAACAAATAAAGTACACTTTATTAGAGAGAACTCTTAAGCTTTACAATGCTTGACTGCATGTTGATTTCTTGATGGTGAAAATGAGAAGCCTAAGGGGGTATTTATACTAGCCCCTTCTCTAAATGGATGGTTAGGATCAATGTGATCCAATGACTACAATTGCTAGCCTAGAATCTTCCTACAAAATATCTAAGATATTTCCTACTAAATATCTAAGATATTTATATGTCAAGATTAGCCTGCTATCTTCAAGAAGCTCCCAGGGCCTTCTTGCAAGCTCTACACGTTTGTAAGGAATTCTAGAGAATTTTGGTGTGCTCCAGCCTATTCAAGACGTTTTTAAGGCATATTTTGGGCAGAATTTGACCTGCTCGTCACAGTATGCATGGGAAAGTTCAGATGTTCCTATTTCCTTCATTATTCCTTTGGTTGCTAGTGGGCTTCATGTGTGTTCCCAATTGTTATGTGAACTTATTGGTGTCTACACCATTGGTGAGTTTATTGTTGCTTGAAAGGTCTATAAATTATTCCGTGGTCATGTTGCATTTAGGTCTTTCCTTGTCATTTTGTTGAATAAGATGTGGTAGATTTTGAGGTCATTTTTGGGATGGATTGGTTATATGCATATTGTGTTACAAAATAATAAGAATACTATAGTTTCGATGATCTTGACCATACAAGTTATACCCTCTACGAATGCTCGGGTTCAGTTATAGGATGTTTCAGAAAGAGTCTAAATTCTACCCTCTTCATTATTGGATATTTGTTATCCCTATTTATTTTTATTTGT
This sequence comes from Solanum ossicruentum, assembly GCA_025774065.1. Lineage (NCBI taxonomy): Eukaryota > Viridiplantae > Streptophyta > Magnoliopsida > Solanales > Solanaceae > Solanum > Solanum ossicruentum. Next base: position 12,825,608 of record JAOTQR010000007.1, read on the forward strand.
TCATTATTTTAAAAATAAATTATTTATTTTTAATGTCATTTTAATATATTAAAAAAAATTTATTTTTCGGATTTTACCCTTTACATTAGTTATTTATTCTTTGAATCATTTCTCCGGACATAAAACAATATTTCTTTCAGTAGTGTGCAAAATGGAAAGTGAATGAGCACAAATGAAGCGAGGAAGTAGCATAAAGAAATGTGGAGTGATGTGTAAATTCCTTTTGGTCCTACCAATTGGACTAAGTTATTTTTGGTACGTTAGCGTCTTTGCAAGATTTTCCTTGGCAAGAAAATCATTGATGTTATATTTGTTTGTCAGAGAGACGGCGAAAAGCCTTTTAGTCTTTGGGTGCATATGACACACTAATGCTATTCCACTCATCTTTGCATCAAAAAATCCATTCCATCAAAAGTTGAGATGCTCTTGCCAAAAAAAGCCAAAGTCAAAAGAAAAAGACATTGATTCTCATCCATATATGAAGAATCAAAATATATAAAGTTGGCATAGGATATCGAACATGAAAAAATTCAAAAGTTAACTAGTCGAAATTCTAAAGTTTTTTCATGAAAAAAAAATGTCTCATATGTTAGTGATAGTATGTGGAAGTATCGACATAATTTCAATAGAGTTTGAATGCTACACAAAAAATATGAGCCAGATGATTGAATAGAAAAATCAAGGATGTAGAAGATAATAACATAAGTAATTTGAGGTGGTAATTATTAATTCATACAAAATTTCACGTGCTCCATGCTATTTAGATCAAAGCGTAAGCTAGTGATGCTTTCGAAACTTATTGGTTGCATAGATCAAATTATACAAATAAATTTTTCTCCGAGAGAGGAAAATATTATCCTTTTTACCTATGTTGGTGTTTAGCTGCATTAATTGTTAATTTGATGGCTATTACTTTTCACTAGCACATATTTAGTAATGTTGTCAATCAAAAGTCAGACATGAATGACCCTAAAAATCATCTACTAATATATTTTTCTTATTTTGAAATTTGAGTCATAAATTTTATGATTTTCTCAAACTTGATAAAAAGTCATATCCAAAATGATTTAATTTCACTAAGAAGTGGCACGATTGATTTAAAACGGAATAAAAAGAAAAAAGGAAAACAGAAAGTCCAAAGTCACTTCCCTCGACAAAGGCATGACACAACTCCAATTTGGTGCAAATTTTATCCACGTATTGAGGCGATTGTTGGTATCTACTTGTGACTGAAAGAGACAAATTATAGATCAAGTGGATATATGTTTGGAATTTAATGTCTTCTAAATGATGTCATGGGCCTTTTATACAATTCATGCTCAAACCTCAAGCCATGTGTTCTTTTTGCCTTTGCCTTTGCCTTTTTCTTTTCTGTAAATTAATAATATGAGCAATGAGACAGGAAGGACGTGTTTAGCACTTACATCATCCACATTCTGAAAAATATAAATGTTCCACCAATTATTTTGGCTTTAACACTTCACTTATTTTCTTTTCTAGACTATTAAATTTTTCAAGATCAATTATATGTTTTATTTGGATTTGGATACAATATATATA
>JAOTQR010000007.1:12827267-12842842 GCA_025774065.1 Solanum ossicruentum
GGATTTAATTTGTGTAACAATTTGTTTTTCCTTGGGGGGTGGGGGGGGGTGGGGGTGTTGGGCTGGGTGTGTGGTGGTAAGGAAGTGGAGGGGGTGCTCGGAGTGGGGGTTGGGGTAAGGGATAGGAAAAGATAAATCAATATTAAAAAAATTCTAATTGTTTTGAAGGGGATGGGGTGACTGGTGGGGATTTGGGGGCTATGTTAAAGGGTGAGGTGATGATTTTATTCTTTAAAAAAATTTAAAAAGCAATAATTGTTTTTATTGAGAGTGGGAGCGAGGAATGGATAAAATGTTTTGCTTTGAAGCTTTTAACATGATTCTTACTATAATATGAGTATTCATATTTATCTATATTATTCATTAGGTAACTCATTTTTACTTTTAAAATATGAATCGAATTGAGTGTTTTATCCATTTTTTGCTTACCTCAAATTTGATAGACTCATATTCGACTTGACCAACTCATTTGTCACTTCTAGACCTATGTATTGCTAAATCTCCCATTTGGTGGTATTAACTAATATCTTGTATCATGGGATTAATATATAAAGACAAAAATACCTTTCAAATTCTTTTAAACTTTCTTTATTTTCTTGATTTTATGTTTTATATTTTGTAGTTTTGTACTAGTAAATTTATTTACATAAATTAGCTTACAAATTTTATTTATATGCGGGTTCATATTTTCATAATATAAAAATAAATAAATTTATCATATCAAATGTTTAAAATTTTATTTATTTGTGGTTTCATACTTATATTTGTTTTTTTAATTGTATGTATATATTATCACTTGCTTTTTTGCTTTAGTTATTTTTCTTTGATATTTAGTATCTTCTGCTTTTGGGGCTTGATATTTTTGAGTTGAGGGTTTTCTGGAAACAATCTCTGTCTATGAGGTAGTGGTAATGTTCGCGTACATTTTGCCCTCTCCAGACCTTACTTGTGTGATTCCACTGGATATGTTGTTGTTGTTGTGGTTAGAGCCGTCAATATGGGCTAGGTCCGTTGGGTCGGCCTGGTCAAATTCGTGATTTAGCAGGGCTGGACTATGATTTTTGGAGCGCATTTAAAAAATGAGCTTTTTAGCTTGACCTGAATAAGTCTATTGATTTGTGAGGTTTTTGTAATATGAGTTGGGCCGGCCCGTGGATCGAATTAAAAAAATAATTGAAAATAAAAATAAATTAGAGTATTAAAAATAGTTAGAGTCCAAATTCAAAGTTCATTTAAAATTTTTTTAAATATTAAAATTTAGATACAAATTATATTTTTTATAATATGTACTCACTCTATCCATCTTTACTTGTCCTTTATTGATTTAGCACAAGGATTAAGAAACATTAAATAATATGAGCAATTTTACTAGATCACATTTTGAATATAACAATTACAATGTATTGGAAAATGTAACAAGAAAATAACTACTATGATTAATGACAAGGTTAAACTAAAAATTAAGTTTGAAAGTATATTTTGATTTCATTAAGTGGATAAATATTGGTGGACATCTCAATCTTGTATAGTGGACAAGTAAAGATGGACGAAGGGAGTAATAGTAACACTAATGCAATGTAATATTGTTCGATTGCTATTTATTTTAATATGTTTTTAAATTATAATTAAATTTAAAAATTTATTAAAAATATATAATAATAAAAATGTGGGGGCCTGGCAAGGCCCGGCAAGGTCTGCGACCCACGTACAAATGGGTTGGGCTAGCTATTAGCCCATAAAAAAGGGGCTAGCCCCGTCTGACCTGTCAAATTTCAAAGCGTGTAAGGGCTAATCCGGATGGGGTGAGCTGACTCATATTAACAGCTCTAGTTGTGGCATGTTTACATAATAGATAGATTTTTTGGTCATGTCAATTTTTTTTAATTGATTTAGTTGAGTGATTTTATTGATACAAAACAAAGTCCAATGATGTTACATATATTTTCAAAGTTTACTGACTTTGTAAGATGTAAATACTATATTAAAACTACAACTTCTAAATTTTTGTGTGTAAATATAGATTGTTTATTTTACAATTGTTTATCATCTTTTGAATTTTAATAATAAATGATCAATCTTTATTAATTTAAAAATTGGCGTTCTATTAGTAATAAATTTATCAAAATCACAATTATTTATTCTCAAATAATTCAAGCGAGAAAATAACAAAAATGACAACAAAATTATTGTTCTCCTAACTAGTTAGAAGCCACAAAAAATTAATCTACTTTGATCTAATTACATGAAATAGAAAATTCCATAATAATTCAAGGATATAATTAAAAAGAAGCTTTTTCTAGAGTTTTAAACCAGCACAAGATTAGATGAAAGCAATTAATCAAACACTTGATAAAGAATAATCCCTATATTACTAATTCTTGCATTACTAATCCTTTCTTCACTAATCCTTGAGTTATTCATTTTTGTACCAAACGATCCATAAGTGTTTTTACTGATACCCAACATAAAAGTAATTAGGAGAGATCCTTGGATAAATTGCTAATACACAATATTAGAGTAATTAGGGGATATGCTTGGCAAAATCAACAGAGTGAACAATTTGTTCTTCAACATACAAACATAACATTCTAGTACAACAGAAATGGAACTTGGGCTCTCATTTGAGAACACCTTTAAGAGGTAATGAATGAGTTTGAAGTTCAACGGCGATTATTTATAAATGCGTTTGTAATGTTAATCCCTTCGATTACAAGCTTGCCTTTGGGTGATTTTACTGGAATATCGTTTGTGTTTAGACTTTAGAAGACAATGTTTTTTCACTAAAATAATATTTTTATCTTGTTAGGATTTAGATATTGCATAGGCGCGATACATCCGAGTAGTGTTAAGTTAAAATTCGCATTAGTATTTAACTTTTAAATGCCTAGTTTTTTTTTTTTTGAAAAGAGTAAATACCGTTTAATATGATTTATTTGACAGTTACTTCCAATGAATTTTATGATAAATGCAACTAATCGATGTCTGAGTTATGATGGTTGCAGATAGGGGTGTTTATGGTGTGGTTTGACTCAATTTTGACTTTAAAAAATTAAAAATCATACCAACAAAAATATTTTTTTAGATATTAAAATCAAACCACCCCCACTTTGTTCAGACAACACACAAAAATACCAAATATTCTACTACAATTCAAAATCAAATTCAAATTTAGAAAGAGATAGAATCGCCTAAAGAACAAATAGCAGAGAATCGCCTTTAAGTAGTTATTCCATAGCTCATATGAGCCAAAGTTGAGAGAAGAAAAAATACTTTTATTAACCTTGATTCAATTTCCAAATGCTTTACGATAGATGAATCAACTTTTATTAATCTTGATTCAATTTTCAAATGTCTTATGATAGATGAATCTATCCCTATTTAATAAGAAAAGTGCCGGAAAGGAACATGAGACGTTCAAGAGTTAGTTATAACTAACTTTTAATAACTTTTGGGATTGCATGTTGGTCACCTGCCAAACTTTAATAACTAATGAACAACTAAATGCCTAACTAATTGATCTTCTTCCTAAAATAGAAAAATAATATTATAAAAGGGTTATATCAAATCCTCCCCCCATCAAACCATCCCTGTCCATAAGGATTCAAGTGAATATACATGGATTGAATAGAATCAAAATCTTCTTAAGTGTTGTACTTCTCTGCAACATTCAACTATTTAACAAGTACCTAACCAATGGCTTGACCACTCCGTTGTATCATCATTCTATCCACAATAGCCTTAGGCACCAACAGCACTAGTTCAGGGTCTGTTTGAACGACAAGCAATGTGACAACAACAACATTGGACACCAATTTCCTCTTCAACTATGAAATGTCAAGTAGGAAGCATTTTGAGACCAACAGGAAGAGACAATGTATAAGCAACAGAGCCAATCTTGGCCTTGATTTGAAAGGGCCCAAAATACTTGGCCAAGAGCTTTTGATAACCATGATCCTTGGGTGAATGCTGTTTGTAGTTTTTGTTAGTTTTCTTCTCATCAGCTAGAGTTTTCATCCTAACTTGTGCCTTAGCCAAATTGGACTTAAAGAGTCCTTATAGTAGCCTTCATTGGTTGTAAGCTTTTGTCAATTGTATCAAGGTGAGAGTTAAAAGCCATGTAAGGAAAGAGGGGTGATGGATTTTGACTAAACAACCTCATAAGGAATCCACTTGAGGGCAGATTGAGGGTGGTACACTATAGACATTAAGAGTGAGACCTTCTACCACTTGAAAAGTTCTTGCCGAAATTTTCTTGTAAAAACTGAATTTCTATCAGAGACAATTGACCTAGGCATACCATGGAGCCTAATAACTTTATCCATAAACAATTGAGATACTTTCAAAGGAGTATAAGGATGTTTGAGGGCCATATAGTGTGTAACTTTATTGTCACAGTCCAAGCTAGGCCTAGGTGTGACACCGCGATTAGGTTTCCTGAGTAAAACCCCAACCAAGCCTCTTTTCATATCATATGCATTCACAGGTAATAAAATAAGGAAACATAATACGGGAGATACCAAAAGAACTAAAACATGGTACAACAAGGAAAGTAGCAAGATAAAATAGGTTCATACATATCCAAACATGTCTCTATAGTACTAGCATAAGTGGGGCTATAGAAGTAAAACAATAAATGAAAGTCTCAAGTTTGCAATATAAGCTAAGCAGTAGAAGTAGGATAGTTTAGGCTCGCCATTTGTAAGGTCCTGGACTTTATATGACCTTGATGGTGCTTGGAAATTTATTTCGGAAAGTTTTTGACCAAGGTGACACTTCATGACAGCCTCCAGGGGCTGTGTGGAGGTTCCTTGAGGTGACCATTGGTCTTGTGCTTAGAGTGTCGGCATTAATGTGGAGTTTAAGACCAAAGCACAAATCACTTGAACCCCACACAGTCCCTATTGGGCTTCATTGGCCATGTGGTGGACGTGTGGAGGGCCTTGGCCTTGAAAATCCACATTTTGGCAAGGGCACTTCATAGATGAACCTCTCAAGGACCGTTTAGCCCTTCACGGTCTATGAAGCCTTCCGTAGAGGTGTTGGTGTGAAAATTTTCTAACCATGGGATTACCATCTAGGAACTTTTTCAATGAATAATTTTTCTAAGTGAAGCTTCATGGAAGGCCACATGGTCAGTGTGACGTCTCACGGGCCATGAAGCCCTCTGTATGGATGTTGGCATGCAATTTTTCTTATTATGGAGTTACCATCTCGAACCTTTGTTAGTGAAATATTTTCTAAGTGTTGGATCATGGAAGGAGTCACATGGTCTGTGTGACTTGGTACGGGCCGTGAGACATTCTCACGAGACCCTTGGCAACATTTTTCTATACAATTTATTAATGACGTTTCCATAATTATGGCTTCTCTTAAAGGGACTTTTGTGACCTTTAATGCTATCCTAAGATATTCAAATGACCTACAATCTTTTTCCCTCATGCAAATTCATTCTCACACTTCGAATTATATTCAACTCTCTGAAGAACTCCCCTCAAAGACTCTATTGAAGGCTTAGCTTGGGAATCAAGGGAAAACTCCATTATTACTGTATCTTTTTTGTGAACTTAGGTATGTAGGATTGATTCATGGTCCCTTTCAACCATGAAGACCCAAACTCTTTTACTTAAATTTTCATGAAATTTAGCTTACTTTAAATATGAATGTTTTAATGTTATTGTTTATTCGATTCAGTTGAAGTATGAGCTATGTTTAATTGATGTTTATAAAGTGATTTAAGCCATAATATGTTGAATTATATGATTATTATGAAGATTTGAATATTTCATTGTCCCTTTAAAGTTTGATTTAGGCATGAGTAATCTAAATTGTGATTTGAACATAAATTTTACATGCGGATTTACTTGAATTTCATATTATATTGTTGACTTAAGATTGAATCTCTATTGCCCATGCTATTCTTATCTCAGTCATAGCATATGCGTACTTGACTATTATTTTTATGAAGATTATGAACTGGGCTATGACCCAATTATGTTTTATGAATATGATTTTGATGAAAGATTGATTATGAAAAAAATGTGATCACATAAATGATATGACTATTTGAGCAACTTTGAGTGTTTACACCACTTTGATATATGTGAACAAGCTATTCCTATGCATGAAGGTTTGATTTGAAGTATGATTTGACTTTTCAGTGCAAGCATGAATGATTATAAAGACTGTTTGGCTTTTAATCCTATGTATGCATTAAAATTTGAAAAGACTTATGCCTCGTTTAAAAGAATGTATATGTATACGTGTTCTTATTGGATAATGAGTTAGCACTGAGCAGACTTGTGAGGGGGGGGGGAGGGGCTATCTCCAAGGGTCCAGTACCCAAGTCTTATTACTATGTCCTAACATAGCTATATCTTGATGAAAATCCTATTCGAAATAGGGGTGCTCAGATGGAAGGTTAACTCTCCAAATTGGGGGTGCCCATAAGGAGAAGTGTGATATGATATGAAAATCCTATCCGAAATGGGGATGCTCATAAGGAAGGTTGCTTCTCTAAAATGGGGGTGCTCATAAGGAGAAGTATGGTTTACTTTGGTAAGTAGACCACCTCTTTACTGGTGTAGGTATTACATTGAGATTTCAAATAATAACTCACTTGGTCTTACATGTGTTGGATGAGGTCACATCTCCATTATATATGAGCATTATTATATTTCATGCATTATGGATTAAATGTCATATCGTTATATTATCTTTCTTCTATATATCTCTCTTTCTATATTATGTGCCCTTGCCATCTAACATTGGATGCAGGTTTGGTAAGTCATATGCATTGCATGCCCACATACTTAGTACATTCAAATATACTAATTCTTACTTTTTACCTGCATGATCTAACCGTTAGGGACCGGAGACTTCCTTCATCCACTATTTGACGGCTAGATCGGATTTGAGATACTTGTTGTGGTGAGTCCTATCTTTCAAGAACAAACCACCTTCCTTCTACCTATGATGTTTTTGTTTATGTTATTTATATTAAGGGTGAGCCCGGGACATGTCTTGGCCCCCGTCCTATCTTATGACTAGAGGCATTGTTGGACATCTTATAGACTCTTGTATGGATATATACTATGTGTTGTATTTGGAGATTATGATCATAGCTACCTATTGAATGGAATTATGGATTGATTATGAGTATTATGATATGAATTTATGCTATGATGTGGAAGATCCTAAGTCCCGTATTGCCCCCATAGAGTGAGTCATACTTACCCGCCCCTTAGTCTTTACATGCTAATTATTATGTGATTCCATGTTAATCCCTGTCCCTATGACATCCCCATAGTGTAGGTACTACTTTCCCATTTCTTAGATCTATATGTTTACTATTTTATATACGCTTTCGAACCGATGACATGTGAATGGATGCTATGAGGCTTGTTTGGAGACTCTCGAGTTCCCATTCGCCATACACTCCGACACCTAAGTTTTCGATCATGACAAACTTGGTATCAGAGCACTAGGTTTATAAATGATCCTCGGAGTCTAACATGCTGTGTTAAGTAGAGTCCTATTCATGGGTGTGAAGTGCACCATGCCTATGAGTAGGAGGCTATGATGAAATTCTAGGAATTGTCTCACTTTTTCATGTCTTATGTCGTGCTTTGGATCATATATAAAGGTTTTATAATCCTGATGATGTCCTTGCTACATTACAGAAGATGCCTACACGAAGAGCTCCTCCACCAAGACCGACCTCGGCTAATAAGGACCAAGTTTCTCAATGGCCTATGCAAGAGCCTATCACTAATGGTGAATTCCGTATGGTTATTGCTATGCTTGGACAAGTGGTGACTACTCAGACTAGATAGATAATCTTTCTCCCCGTGATCTCACTCTGACTGCTAGAGTGAGAGATTTCACTCGGATGAATCCTCCAGAGTTCTATGGATCAAAGGCGAATGAGGATGCTCAAGATTTCATTGATGAGCTCACTAAGGTGTTGAATATTATGGGAGTCACTTCTAAGGAGAAAGCTGAATTGGTTGCTTATCAATACAAAAATGTGGCTCAAGTGTGGTACACTCAATGGTTTATGGAAAGGATTTGCGGTAATGCTGTTAATTGGAAAGAGTTCAAGTTTGCATTCCTGGATCATTTCTTTCCTCTTGAACTTAGGGAAGCTAAGATAACATAATTCATCAACCTCAAATAGGGTGGTATGAGTGTGAGGGACTATGCCATCAAGTTCACAAATCTCTCCAAGTATGCTCCTATGCTTGTGGTTTACCCCTGTGCAAGAATGCATAATTTTATTTTTGGGATCTCTGACTTAGTTGTTAAGGAATGTCGTACACCTATGCTTATTCTGGACATGGACATATCTAGGCTCATAACATATGCTGAATAGATTAAGGGAGAGAAGCTTAAGAAAAAGAGGGTGCATGGCTCTAAGAGGGCCCATTATGATGATGGGTTCTCCAATTCCAAGGGTGGTGGCGGTCATGGCCGCTTTCAACAGGGCCAAGGTTCTAATACAAGGGTTGTTAATGCTAGAGTGCCTCCTCCCAAGGCTTAGGTTGTAGATTGGCCAATGCCTCCTCCGTGTACTTCATGTGGGAAGAATCACCAGGGTACATGCTATAAAAACATAGGTGCTTGTTTCGAGTGTGGTGATAAGAACCACAAAATTGCTTATTGTCCTAAAGCTGCCCAAAAGGGTCTGGGTGAAGTGGCCTGAGGTGATCAAGGCCAATATATAGCTCCACAAGATGGTTCCCCCAGGCACAACATGTTTTATGCTTTACTGCCCGACAGGAAGAGGAGGAGACTCCGGATATTACGACTGCTCTTTTGGATGTTAAGTTTAATTTGAGCCCCAAAATTCTAAGGGAGCCCTTTTTGATTTATACTCCCCTGGGTGAGTCTATTATTACCCAAAGTATTTATCGAGGTTATTCTGTTTCTATTCTGTATAAAGTCTTCCCACGTGACCTTGTGGAACTTGAGATGTTTGATTTTGATATTATTCTTGAGATGGATCAAATGACCCCAATAGATCCAAAAAATGCTCCTCGAAAGTGTCCGAAATCATAATTTTCATATATCTCAAAATTTGTGTGTGATATCGAAAATCCAACTTCATATTCTTGTTCAGGAAGTTAAAATTAGGAGTAAAAGGGTCTAAGCTCGATTTTAGAGCAACCGTATCAAAATTCAAAATTCCCAAAATGCAATTTCCAGAGAGCTTTTCGCGCCCCGGGCGTGACGCGCCAAGGGCGCGCACCTATATTATTTTTGGTCCAGTTTTGACTTAGGTCCAAGAATTTTAAGTCTTGGGCCTAAGTGTTCCCAAATGTGAAAATACCTATACTTAGCAATTTTTCACCCTCATATCATTCTAAACATTCCCCAATATTCATTCAAACACTTAGCCAAATATTTTACTCCCAAACTCAAGACTCAAAACCTTTCCGGATCTTAAAGATTGCACTCAAACTTCACGTCTCCACCTTCAATTTTTATTAAGTTCATCTCCAAAGCTAAGGTATGTAGGTTTCTTTCACCCATGATACCCAAGCTTCCTTTAATTAAATTTGCATGATTTAAAGATGATTTCCTCATGGGTCTTATTTATTATGAAAATCACTGCATACTATGTTGCGATTTATGAAATTGTGACTGTTTTGCTATGTTTTGAGCTATGAAACCAAGGTCTACTGTAAGATTTGATTGCTTGAGGTTGTTACCAAGTATTTATTGAAAGTTTTACATTGAATTTTCTAGCATGATTTCACTCTTGAATTGCATAGTTTTATATTAGCATTACACACACTCTAAGTATTTGATAAAATGTTCGATTATGGTTTCTTAAGGAATTGAAGGTCCTATGCATGTCTTATGAGTTGAATAACTATATGATGATGAAATGATGACGGAATAATGATGAAAGGGAATGTATGTATATGATTATGAAAGGAGTGTATATATATGATATTCTCTCTATAATGTTGGGGATGACCAAACCTAGCTCGGGGGGTTGTAGGCCAGGGTAACCTTGTTGAGGGGTTAGTACCTTGATTGCTTAATTCAGTGGTGGTCGGCCTAGGTAACCTTGTTGGGGGCTTGTACCCGTCACCTTGTTGGGGTTTTGTACCCATCAACCTGTTGGAGGGTTTGTATTTCATCAACCCGTTGGGCGTGTGTACTCCATCAACCTTGTTGGGGCGGTGGGTTTGTACTCCATCAACCTCATGAAGGGGTTTGTACCTCATGCGCCTATCCAAGGCGGTTGTAGGCCTTGACTTGCACTATAATGGTCACTCCTTACACTCGTATTATGTTCTATGTAAGCATGATTTTACTTCAAGCATCATTCATACATGATATATTGTTAGCATGCTATCTATTGCTTATGATTATGCATTTTGTCTATGATACCTATCATTTGTTGCATTGCATCCTACATAATTAGTATATTCAAACGTACTAATGCATACTCTATGCCTACATGATGTCACCATATAGGAACCGATAACATCACTTGATCATCCTCCTCCTCCACGTGGCTAGTTCGATTGTCCTACAAACTTGTTGGTGAGTCATTCACTTTGGGAATGTTTCTTATGAACTCTTGCTATGTATTAAGACTATCTTTCTATTGGTATGTATTGACTATGAGGGTGAATCTGGTTTCTTGTCTTGGCCCCCACTCTTATCTATATAGTAGAGGTGTTGTTGGTCATGTTATGTTATCTATGTTATGAGACTTGACTATCTTGTTTCTTAATGTTATGCTATGAAGGTTTATCCTTAGTCCCAATTCCCTTGCTTATACTTATTTCTCATCATCATTTTAATTGCTTCCGCGACAAGGATGTTTAATAATATGCTATGAGGCTTGTTTGAGGTTCCTTCGGTGAAAGACCAAAAAAAGGACCCGAAATTGTGCCTCAAATGCTCGGAATTTTAAATTTCATATATCTTAAAATCCATGTGCGATATCAAAAATTTGACTTCGTATTCTTGTTCAGGGGGTCAAAATTAGGGGGAAAAGGGTCTAAACCCAATTTTAGAGCAATCGAATCACAATTTCAAATTACTAAAATTCAATTTCTAGAACCAATCCGCTACAGTGCCGCGAAGAGCAGCTGTCGCGAACATATGTAAACTTGGTCTTCGCAATAGGTCCATGACGTGAACCTATCTAAATTCTGCCCAGTTATTTTTCTTACGGTCCAAGACTTTTGAGTCTAAGGCCTAAGTGTTCCCAAATGTGTTTTTACCTATAATAGCCATATTTAACCCTCATATCATCCTAAACACTCCACAATACTCACTAAAACACTTAGTCTTATATTTCTCTCAAACTTCAAGTCTTAAACCCTCATCTGAATTTCAAGATTCTCCATCAAGCTTCAAGTCTCCATCTCCAATCTTCTTCAAGGTTTCTCCAAACGCTAAGGTATGTGAGTTTCTTTCATACGTTCCTTTCACCCGTGATACCTAAGCTTCTTTTTATTCAAATTGCATGATTTAAAGTTGATTTACAAATGAGTCTTGCATATTATTAAATTCATTGTACACTATGATAAAGCTATGTGGAATTGTGACTGTTTTGCTATATTTTGAGCTATACATCTTGGATCTATTGTAAGATTTGAAGAGGGATTTTGATGTATATTGCTTGAGATATTGCTAGGTGTTGATTAGTGTTTTCACATGGGATTTACTAGCATGATTTTGCTCTTGAATTGCATAGTTTTGCACTAGCACTACACACCCTCTAAGTGTTTGATAAAATGTCCGACTAGGTTTTCATGAGGAATTGAAAGTCCAATGCATGTCTTATGAGTTGAATGATGATTATATGATAATGAAATGATATATGTATGTGACGACTAATTGATGATGAAAAGGAATGCATATATGTGTGTTTAATCATGTAAAACACCTATGGTATTGTAAGTAAATTGTTGTGCTATCATGTTGTTATGTTCTTGGGAATTGTTGATGAGTTATGGGGTTATTATGCTAAGGTCAATGTTCTTATGTATTGTGAAGCCTACTAGAAAGGGTTATGAATTATGCTATGTGTTTTACCTTATAGTGCAAGGCTAATTCCTACATGTAGGGGTTATGAACTATGTTGTACACTTTACCCTCATGTACGAAGTTGTGCTATTCACTTACTCATGTCCACATGTAGGGATTATGAATTATATGATACTCCTTACCCTCGTGTATGATTTGGGGTTATGCTATGTACTCATTTGAGGTTATGCCATACACTCATATTCACATATAGGGGTTATGAACTATATTGTACTCCTTACCCTCATGTATGATTTGAGGTTATGGAATACACTCATATGAAGGGGTTATGAACTATGTGGAATGCCTTACCCTCATATGAACACATATAGGGGTACGACTTATGCTAACTTTTACCCTCACGTGCTATTCATTATCTCATGTACCATTCATTACCTACTAGAAGGGGGTTATGACTCATGCTAAATCCCTCACCCTCTAGTACTAGGTATTTGGATGATCTAATCATGTTATCTTATTAGGTTAAACAAGCTATGTAAGAATGATTATTTTCAAGCATGTTTTTACTATAAGCATTGTTCTTGCATGCCATGTTATTAATATACCATCTCTTGTTGTGATTATGCATATTAATTATATCACCTATATCTTGTTGTATTGCATCTTACATACTTAGTACATTTAAATGTACTAATGCATACTCTATGCCTACATGATATCACCATATAGGAACCAGAGCCCCACTTGAGTATCTCCACTCACATGGATAGTACAGTTTTACTCAAGCTTGTTGGTGAGTTCTCCATTTCGGGGACATTGGTCTATGTTTCTTATGCTATGTATTGATACTTTCTTATTTACTACTATTTTGACTATGAGGGTGAGCCTAGCTACTTTGTCTTGGCCCCCGCTAAGTATCTATGTTTAGAGGTGTTGTTGGACAAGTTGTGTATTATGATTGAGCTTTGACTCATCTATGATATTTAAGTATTACCCTCTCTTTTTTCTTTCTCTTAATCTCAATTTTCTCTTGTTTATGTTTCTTAAGTTGTTTGTCTTGCTTCCACGACCAAAGAGGTGTATATGATATGCTAAGAGGCTTCTTTGGGGTTACTTCGGTTTTCCCATTCGCTGGTCATGTCTAGGCCCTAGGATTGGGTCATGACAACGGTGGTATTAGAGCACTAGTTTGTTAGATCCTTGGATTCTAACATACCGCATTGAGTAGAGTCCTATTCATGATTGTGTTGTGCACCACAATTTTGAGTAGGAGGCTATGAGACATTTTAGGAATTGTTTCCTTTCTTCATGTTCTAAGTCATGCTATTGAGTTGAAGTAAGCTTTCCTCCCCTAACGCTTGTTCTTTGTATGCTAGATCATGCCTAACACGAGAGGGAGACGAGACCCGAGGAGCAATCGACCGATGGAGAGCTTAGGGATGCTCTTACCTTGCTTGGACAAGTTGTCGGAAATCAAGCCAATCAAGGTCCCTAAGCCCCTCATGCTCCTACATCGACCTCTCGGGTGAGAGACTTCATGAGAATGAATCCCCTGGAAGTCCATGGGTCAAAGGTGAGTGTGGATCCTCAAGAATTCATTAATGAGGTTTATAAGATTTTGTTTACTATTGGTGTGAGGCCGAAGGATAAGGCGGAGTTGGCGTCTTACCAACTCAAAGGAGTTGTACAAATATGGTACAACCAATGGATGGAGGAAAACGAAGTCAACTATGTGGTGTTTTGGGAGGAGTTCAAGGTGGCCTTCCTTATCGGTTCTTCCCCCTTGAACTTAGGGAAGCTAAGTTGGTGGAATTTATGAATTTGAGACAAGGTTCCATGAGTATGAGGGATTATGCCCTCAAGTTCGCCCACCTTTCAAAGTTTTCTCCTCACTTGATTGCCGACCTAAGGTCAAGAATGAACAAATTTGTTATGGGTATCTCCGACTTAGTTAGTGAAGAATGCCGGTCCTCCATGTTGATTAATAACATGTACTTGTCACATTTGATGACCTATGCCGAACAAATGAAAAAGGAGAAATTGAGGAAGAGAAGGGGTTATGAGGCCAAGAGGGCCCATTTTGAGGGTAAGTTCCAAAAGAGTGGCTGATTCTAACGAGGCTAAGGGTCTTCTCAAGCATTTCAAAAGAGGGTTGCAAATGATTTTCCGAGGGCCAAGGTGGTAGAGGCGCAACTCCTATTGATGTGTGTCCAAAGTATGGTAAGGCTCATGGCGGCCCATGCTTGAGGTATATCGATGCTTACTATGGTTGTGGGAAATGGGACATAAGGCAATAGGTTGCCCTTGAAATCGCTACAAAGGTAAGGAGGTTCGTTCTCAAGGTGCAAATGTAGTCCCTTTGGGGACAAGTGGTCGACAAGATGGTGCCCCAAGGCACAACAGTTTTATGCTTTGCATGGGAGGCAAGGGGTTGATGAAGTCCCCGATGTTGTTACCGGTATGCTAAAAATCTTTGACTTTAATCTTTACCAGTATATCGCTTTGTTGCCAAAAAGTTCCATGTTGACCCCAAGTTATTGCATGAGTCATATGAGGTGTCTACACCTATTGCTGTATCTATTGTTGCTAGAAAAGTTTATAGAAGATGTCCTATTTGTATCTTGCATAAAATATTGCCTTGTGATCTTGTTGAGTTAGACATGGTTGATTTTGATGTCATTCTTGGGGTTGATTGGTTGCATGCCTACTATGCTTCTATTGATTGTAGAACTTGTAGGGTCAAATTTCAATCCCCAAATGAACCCGCACTTGAGTGTAAGAGTCAAGATGTGGTGTTAAAGGTAGATACATCTTTTGCAGTAAAGCCCGTAAGTTGATCTCTATGGGGTGCATTTACCATCTTGTGAGGGTTAGGGGTGTTGAGTCTAAAGTCCTTCCTATAGAGTCGGTTCCGATTGTAAATGAGTTTCTTAATGTCTTCCCAAATGACCTTCCTGGTGTTCTTCCCAAAAGGGAAATATACTTTGGCATAGACCTTCTCTCCGATACTCAACCCATTTCTATTCCCCCTTACCATATGGCCCCGGCGGAGTTGAAGGAACAATTGAGGGAATTATTGGAGAAGGGTTTTATTAGGCCTATCCAATCACCTTGGGGTGCACCGGTGCTGTTTGTGAAGAAGAAGGATGGGTCCCTTAGGATGTGTATTGATTACCGATAACTCAATAGGGTCGCCAGCAATGAGAATTGATGATTTGTTTGGCCAGTTGCAAGGGGCTAGCCATTTCTCTAAGATTGATCTTCGGTCTAGGTATCATCACATGAAGGTGAGGGAGTGTGATATTCCCAAGATGGCCTTTTGGACTGGATCCGCATTATGCATTTGTGGTGATGTCTTTTGGGTTGACTAATGCACTGACCATCTTCATGGGCCTTATGAATAGGGTCTTCAAACCCTACCTTGATTCTTTCATTGTGGTGTTCATTGATGATATTTTGATCTATTCTCATGGTGATGAAGAACATAAGGCTCATTTGAGGGTTGTGTTGCAAAGATTGAGGGAGGAGAAATTGTATGCTAAATATGAAAAGTGTGAATT
>JAOTQR010000007.1:12842942-12853490 GCA_025774065.1 Solanum ossicruentum
TAATCGCCGGATAACCGCATTTAGCGGCCATTTCGAGTGCGTAAAACCTTCTCGAAGTGGAAATGTGAACCCGAACCATTTCTCTGGATTTTAAAAAGATTTTTCTGTTAGGTCTTTTTTTTAAAATGTTTTACTGGTTTCCTAATTACCCTTAAAATTAGCTGGCGACTCTATTTTTTCGAAAATTGGTTTTCACTTAAATAAATTGAGTGTTTAAACGAAATTTTGAATTTCCTTTTTTCAATAAAAAGCCATTTTTCGGCATAACAACAGTGTTTGATCGTGATGAACATGAAACTCTTTTCGATAAAAAAGTTTCAATTCCTTTGTTCCAAATTAATTTTCAGTTGTTATTATTTACTTGTTTTGATAATGTGTCTTGGAAATTGAATGTGTTTTTGTGAGAATGATTTTGAGATCTTAGATCAATCGTTCAATCAAGGAGATTGTCTTTTTTCTTTTTTTTTGAGATTTTCCCCCTTATTATCTTCTATTAATCCTTAATTTTTTGAGAGTGTGGTGCTGACGAGGCACGTGTGTAATGCACTTTTCATTGTGAGACTGATATTGTTGTATTTGATTGAGATTAAATTTACTTCAAAGTTGTTAAAGGGGTATTTGAATGCCTGCTTAGTTAAAGTGCAAAAGTAAATTTTATTACCAAATTAATTCTTTTTAATGTATTTTGTCAATTAAAATAATTATAATTATAATAACATTAGTGATGATAGAGAGAGATTAATGGTGTGTAACAGAGGAAATAATGATTAAGAGAAATAAAGAGTAATACTTATTTTTTTTTTTTGACTAAATGAAAACTCTTGATGGATCATTTTGACTATGGTATTACGGGGAGTAGTATGAATGTTTAAAAGATGTAAAAATTATCTAAAGTTTGTAAGTAAAAAATTGAGGAAAGAACCAAAATAGTTCATTATCTTTGGATTTTGACTCAAAATCATCCATATTTTTTTACTTGGAGCATTAACAACACACAATGTTTACGAGAAAGGTTAAAATAGTTTGTTATCTTTGGATTTGACTCAAAATCATCCATATTCTTTTGGTTGGAGCACTAATAGTACACAATGTTTACTACAGTAGTGCAATTTTGGTCATCCTCCAATTTTTTGGTTAAATTTTAATAGAATGTTTTTTTTTACTTTAAATGCAAAATACCATTTTCCAATAACCTAAAAAATATGATAAAACTATTAATAACCAATAAATTTTATAAATTTTCACACCAATATATAAAATTTATAAAATTTATTGGTGTGAAAAATTTAGAAAATTTATTGGTTATCAATAACTTTATCATGTTTTTTAGGTTATTAGAAAATGGTATTTTGCATTTAAAGTAAAAAAACATTCTATTAAAATTTAACAAAAAAATTGGAGGATCACCAAAATTATACTATTGTAGTAAATATTGTGTATTATTAATGCTGCAAGCAAAAAAATATGGATGATTTTGAGTCAAAGTCCAAAAATAACAAATTATTTTAGCCTTTTTAATAAACATTGTATATTATTAGTGTTTCAAATAAAAAAATATGAATGATTTTGAGTCTAAATCCAAAGTTAATAAATTATTTTGATCTTTTTGTTTAAAAAAATCAAATCAACTTTAGATATTTATGGGGAAAATAAATATATAGATTGGTGTGTGAGAGAATTTATTCGCATGTTCAGAAAGCAAAGAGAACAATGAAACTCCACTCAACTCCACTCAACTCCACTCATACTCCCTTTTCTCTCATTTTATGTTAAATATCATGTTAAAATAAATACTCAAATAAAATAAGCATAACGCTAAAAAGGAAACATTTTCATCAGAGCAGCCTCTACCATACATACAGAGAAGAAGAAATGCTTCATCTATGCTCTACCCTCCATTTTTCTATCAGATTCTGGAGTTTCTTCTTCAGTTTATTCATTCTAGGTTTCTTCCTTAAAACTTTCCACCATCACCCACAAACTTCCCTTTTCTACTTCAACACTTTCCTCTCTTCCGCCAATAACTCCACCATTGCCACCTACCTCCGTCACCTCACCCTCCACCCTCATCTTGCTGGCACAACCCCTTCCCTTCACACTGCTCTTTACGTTAAATCCCATTTTCAATCCTTAAACCTCAAAACACATGTCACCAACTACACTGTTCTTCTCTCATACCCTTTGTTTTCTTCAGTTACTCTCCATTTTCCTAACGGCTCTCTACTTTCTTTAACCTTGTCTGAACCGGGTTTCGCTTCAGCCGGCGTCGTGACGCCCTATCATGCTTATTCACCATCTGGCTCCGCCTACGGTAACCCCTGTTTTTTGAATTATGGGAGGGAAAACGATTACATTGCCCTTGCTGCGCATGGGGTGAAGGTTAAGGGGTGTGTTGGGATTGTGAGGAGAGGTGGTGGGTTGTCAAGGAATGAAGTGGTGGAGAAGGCGGCGGCAAGAGGGGTCAAGGCGGTGTTGATGTTTACGGAGGGTGAGTTTGAAGGAGGGGTTGAAAGAGGGACAGTGATGAGTGGTTTAGGGGACCCATTAAGTCCTGGCTGGGCTGGGGTTGAAAATGGTGAGAAATTGAGACTAGATGACCCACTGGTGATGCAAAGGTTTCCTAGTATACATTCATTGCCTATATCTATGAGGTCAGCTGAGATTATATTGAAATCACTTGACGGACCTGAGATGCCTTATGAATGGAGAAAAAGTATGAGATGTAGTACTAGTGGAAGAGTTGGGCCCGGCCCCATTATGCTCAACTTTACCTACCAGGTTAGTTCACCCCTCTTTGTCATCTTCTTTCCTTCAGCTTCTTGTGTTGGATGTCTTCATTCATTCTGTCGTATAAGTTGATTATGACGACTATGATTTGGCAGTTTCTAGAGTGAATCGGTTGTTTTAGTTCATAAAAAGAAACTTTCCTAAATTTCTAGTAAAATGAGATGGATGGAGTTTCATTCTTTTTAAGTGATTTGTGTTACCCAAAATTTATAAGTTGTTAAATTTGGTGAATTTCTTGATAGATGATGGTTAAAGATTACTTCTTTGTTCTCATGCCTGCTTTTGGTAATGAAAGATTGCATTTCCAAATATTGTCTAAGGATCATTTTGGTGAGTAATGAAATGACACTTGACAATAAGAAACATCTTGAATGTGGGGGTGGGTGGTATTGGCATAAACCACTCTTGGTTGTCGGGTGTTTCGTCAGTTTGAGTAGGATAGTTCAATCTCACCTTAAAGTTATGTTTATCTATCAGGAGGTAGCTGGTAGGGAAAGTGGGAGGGATGTTGGAGGATCTGGGATGTCTTGTAATAGCAAGATGAACCTGAATACTTGCGTATATAGGTTGGCTTAAAGATGATTAACTTTACGCCATGTTTGACTTTTTGAGTTCATACTTAACTTGTAATGAGGCTTCCCTCTGTAAATACTTTTCAGCAGTTTTGCTGCTGTATCGTACAATACCGTTTACCAATCAAAAAACAAAAAAAGATGCTTAGCTTTAGCTATGACATTTTGTGGTTGATCGAGCCATCGAGGTGTTGATCAATTGGGCATGCAACAGTAAGTATTCTCAAATGTGCGTTTACAATTAGCAAATAAAGCAAGTCTGCTTCTGCTGATGATTCATAAGGTATGCTCATGATGCTACAAAACAGAAAATCTCACAAACACTACTCCCTCGGTTCCAAAATAAGTGGTGTTTTTAACTTTTCATTTTGTTTCAAAATAAGGGGTGTTTTATACTATCAAGAAGGCACTAATAATGTTTTTCCAATTTTACCCTTATTTAAATGAAGGAAATCTTATGTTTGTCAAAAAAAAACAAAAAACGAGAGATGGAAATCTTATGTAACCAAGAAACTTCTAAAGACCTGCATCTTTTCAAGGTGCTTATTAAGTTATTTTTTTAAGGGTAATTTAGTAAAAATACATTTTATTTTATAGGAATGAGTAGTTTCGTGCCCAAGCTAAAAACACAACAATTTTGGAACTGAGTATGATAACAATATGAAAAGACAGCAGAATAAAAAGAAAATTTAAATATGATTCACAATGGTTCGGAGCGAAAAAGAGATCAGATTACATTTTAACATATGGATGCTATCCTATGTAAATAGGGTCATTCAAAATCGAACCGAAATCGGTTATCCGAGTCGAAAAAAAGTTATTGATTTATTGATATGGGTAATTGGTTTAGCAGTTTCAGTGACGGTTTAAATTAATTTAATTATTGGATTATCGATTCTTAATGATTTTAGGTTTTTTCTTAACGGTTTAGCTGATAGCCCCATAATAAATTAAATGATTACATTTGTACTATTTGATATGTAAAGTCCTTGACAATTTCATACTTTTATTTTTTACCATCTCGAACTCTCAATTATTCTTCAACGTAACATTGTTTGGTTTTGAGCAAAATGCAATCTGTGTGCTCATATGTATGGTTCATTTGGTTTCACCTTCTTTTTTTTTGTTTTTGATTTGCAACGAGTGTCCGAGTCTCTTAGAGCCCCGACTAATCCCAAGGGATGCACAAGCCCTCGGGAAGGAGTTTCCCGCAAGTGCAATCACGGTTAATTCAGGCTTTACCCAACCCAATGACCCTCAGAAATTGTTTGCACCCAGTGGGTTTCGATCTTGAGACCTTGAAAGGGAGCAAATCCAAAGCCTTAAGTCTATTACCACTAGGCCAACCCCTGAGGGTTAGTTCATTTGGTTTCACCTTGTTTCTAAGTATTTTTTAATAAATAAAATTTTATGTCAAATTTTAACGGTTAAACCGATAACCAAGTTGATAACGATCAATAACCGATAAGCCAATATCTTAATGGTTCTATAACGGTTTACCATATCTACAAACCGATAGCCGATAAGTTGTATCGATGAATTTCATAACCTAACCGAACCGACCAATATGTAGCACTATGTGCAAACATATCTATCAACTTTTTTCTTGGGGTTCTTCTTGTTCAAATTTCCTTCCATTTTTACAAAAGTAGGATGAAAACTGAGTTGAGCAGTAAAAATACCTGCCAAGTAGCTCTTCACAAATTATTCTTGAGAAGGTGTAACGCAATGCATGCAATTCCCGGGGCATTGACCAGCTGCAAGCTGGACTTTATAATTTTCACCACATCCTGAATATATACATGGAATTGTACCAGGCCTCCTTGTAATCATACCAATTATATGTCTGGGGTTGATGAGCTTTTGATAGGAGAACGGGGTTAGTTGATAATCAACAAACCAATGTTTGGTTCAAAAGAGGTTTTTTAAGAGGCCAAACAAAGATACCGTAGATAATTGTCTTTCAGTCTTTGCTATATTTCCTTTTGTCAATAACCAATGATCCAATTAATTAAAATACAAAATAAGGATCATATTCATATGATTTTGCACTTCTCCACAAATATCATCATTTGGTTGCTCATTGTTGTCAAACATTAGCTGGCTTGTCAAGCTGACCCAAGGTTGACTTTAGAAAACAGAACGTGAATTTCTAGAGTCTGGATCCTTTATGTTGTTTAAAACTAAATGCAAGGTTACTGATATTTTTTAGTAGCTTGATGGTGTTCGTAAATATGATCGCCAATTTTGGCAAATTTAAGCGTTTTAAAATTCTCATCCTAGTTGTACTAGTCACATTATATGTGAGTGATTCATACACATCTCATAATTTATAAAGGGTGAACATGAGCTTGGTATGCATACCTGATTCCGGACCTGTATTCGTGAAGCAATGATATAATAACTGTGATGTGATCAGGCAGCTTAAGTACATTATGTCTCACTCAACTTAAGAAGTTGAAACATTCAAATCTCAGAGATTTAGATTTCAGAGTTTTTGATACCCCAAATCATCAAATATCATACTAAGAATGTAGTCAGTACAAAGAAGATACTTGCATCGAAACCCACTGGGTGCAAACAATTTCTGAGGGCCATCGGGCTGGATAAACCTGAATTAACCGTGGTGCACTTGCGGGAAACTCCTTGCCGAGGGCCTGTGCACCCCCAGGATTAGTCGGGGCTCTAAGAGACTCGGACACTTGGTGCAAATCAAAAAAAAAAAAAAAAAGAAGATACTTGCATGAATAACTTAATGCTGCACATCCATCTGTGCTTAGCTTTTTCGTGTCTTGTTCATTAATTGAAAGGAAGACTGAGCTGAAAGATGTGGGATTTGAGCCGAAAGATGTGGGATTTTCTATATTTGAACATTACATATATTTTTCACCATAAGCCACTAGATTTCCAATTTTTGAGTTGAGTCTTTCATCCAGTTATGAGAGTTGCTTTTAATGAGAGCATGTCCTTTGGAGAGCATGGTCCTCTAGATGAGGAATCTAAAATTAATGAAAAGAGAGAACGCATAGTTACGCCCTCCAACTATGACACCATCATTAAATAGACACTTTAACTTTGCGGGGTCCTAATACCCTTTTGAACTATTTCAAAATGATATAAGTATAACCTTTTTTGTTCAACCTCAGTTATCAGTAAGGGTAAATCACACACCAATGACTGTCAAATTCATTAATTTAATATTTTTATTATGTATTTCTTACTTTTTTCTATTCCTTTTCCTTTTCCCTCTCTCTCTCTCTCTCTCCATTTCTTTGCACTTAAATCCCTATACCCTATATTCCTTGTCATTGACTCATCCCTTCAGCTCCGGTCAACCATCGGCATAACCATCACTATTTTGTTTGTTTCATCTCTCCTAAATAGCTCTAGCCCACTATTATTAATTGTTTTATTTTTTTAATTTTAGATAGAAGGATGTGTGGGTTGAAAGATATGATTGAGGCCGTAAATTTTCTTGTATCACCATTGCTATAACCACCCCAGCCACTGCCAAATCAGAATTAAATTACAAATTAACATTTTGAATATCAGAATCACAATAGTTGTGATGAAGGGAAACGCTATTAAATTGGAGCTTTGTAATTCTCTTAACCAACAAAATGATGGAAAAATAACTTCATAACAAAGTAAAAGAAAAAATAGTTGACAGAGTACTGTTAGGATTGAGAATTCGAAGAGTGTGGAATTTAGTCAAATAATGGTATAATGACAATAATAGAGAAAATAGTTAGTTGATAATAACGGAAGTAAAAATTAAAAATGATACAAAATTTAATGTTGTTTGATCAGTGTGACCTAGTCCACCGGTAGAGAGGAGCATTCACTTTATCAACAAGGATGCAAAATAGAGTGCATAATTTGAGTAAATCTTCTAATCCAAATAACCTCACAAGATCATTCCAAATAAAGGGTTCACTCAAGTGTTTTCCTTTACTCTAAAGGAGGGACAAAAGAAAAGAAGAGAAATTAAATGTTTTTATGTGCTTTAAGGTGTGTTACAACTAATGGCCAACTTCTCTATTTATAGGGATGAAATACACTTGTTGATGTCATTAGTGATGCCAATAGAAGATACAAACTTCAACATTTTAATGTAAATATATGAACTTTTATGGTTGTCAAATCTCAATGTTTTATAATTGCCAAATCTCAACATTTATGGCTGTCAAATCTCAACAATTATGGCTGCCAAATCTTTGACAAAAAAAAAGGAAAACAACTTTCTTGAATCATGGTATGAATCCTAGTATCCTACAAAATCTAAGCCAAAACAACAAAGGCCACATTACAAATCTCCACCTTGCCTGAGTTTGGCGAGTATAATAAATTTTTTCCATCCTCTCTGCAAAAGCTCATATGGGCTAAATTATTCTTCATTAATGGCAATTAAGTTCAAGCATAACTTGAACTTGAACTTGCTGACTAGAAGAGACTTCGTGAACAAGTTAATCTTCTAAACAAAGACTTTCCTTTTGCAGTGGTTTTCCTGGATGAAGTGATGCGTGATATTAATATGCTTCATTCTCTCATGATACATCTGATGATCCTCTATGATATACCCTAGAAAAGAGTTTTCTAGTACTTGTAACACAAATAAGGAGCATACTACTATAGTAATTTGGGAATTTAAAAGTTAGTTAAGTAACTGTTAAATCATAATAACCAGTGTTCTGGAAGTTAGTTGAAATATTGAAGAAAAATATTATTGACTTATGTATTTACGTTACTACATAGAGACCCTTTTTATAGTCACTGTAATATAATCTAAGTACAAGTTGAAACAACATACTACTCCTGTTCCAATTCTAAATAGGATTATACACTCCTTTTCCAATTCTAACAAGAAACATGAGGTTTCTTGTGGAGGCAAAAACACTAAGTGGTTTCTTCCTATATGTCCAAGCCTTGGTGGATAGAGTTATCCAATGCTTGTGTCGACGGAAGATAGTAGGTAACACGTGGAATCAGTCGAGGTGCCCTCCAGCTGTCCCTGTATCCATGGTTATCAAAAATAAAAAATTATTACTGAGTTCAGAATTATGTGATTTCTCAAAGATTCTAACGTTTCCATGAATGTTATGAAGTGCTTAAAAGTTTAAATATGTTCTTTGGTTTATAGAAAGCAAAAGTTGCTCCTGATAGTTATTTCTCCATTGTCACACAATGGTTATTTAATTTGGCATTTTTTAGGTTCCCCTAAGACAAACATGCATGAGCCATATACATATTAGGAAAGAAAAGAACTTTCTCTTATATTGAACATCTCCTTGTCTCAGTTGTTTAATCCCATCTTTGAAGAGATATGTAGTTCATCAATTTATCAAAGAAACTGTTCTTTTGCAATTTTCACCTGCTAATTCTTTCGAGATATCTAACCTAATTTTACTGCGTGTGAATTTATGTAACCATTAGCTTTAATTGATTCTTTTCAATTTGACGACTAAAGTTACCCAGAAAAATGGTGTACATATGGGTTGCTTAAGAGCAGGTTAGCTCAGAAATTTAATACTGTTTCTATATTATTTCTGATTCCAGGGTGAGAAAAAGATGGCGACAGTTCATAATGTTTTTGCTGTCATACGGGGATCACAAGAGCCTGATCGTTTTGTACTTCTTGGAAACCATAGAGATGCATGGACTTATGGAGCAGTTGACCCCAATAGTGGAACTGCTGCCCTGCTTGACATTGCTCGTAGATATGCCTTTCTCATGCGTTTGGGTTGGAATCCTCGAAGAACAATCATTCTCTGCAGTTGGGATGCAGAAGAGTTTGGGATGGTAGGTAATGTTCTATATCTAGAAGTCACCAGCATTTTCTCCTGACTGATGGTAGGATCGGGTGCAATATTTAGAATTGACTGGGAGATTATTCTGTCCAATTTTGTCAACCCCCTTTTTTGGAAATATATATGCTAATTCAATGAATAGACTTGTGATTCTCTTTAATCACTTCTTGTTCTTCCATCGAACAAGAATATTATGTGGACGCGACCTGTGAATCTGGCTGGATGTTTAAACAGTAGGACTGACCATAAAGTAAGGAAGTTATTTGAGTGGCTATAGTCTATAAGCCTTTATTCATGTTTTGTGGCTGGGACTGGGACACTATTTAACAGAGAGAGAGTGCAGGACGGTCCATCACAGATATTCTAGAACCTGATTCTGGGCTAATGTAATATTAGACTGCTTCCTCAAAGCTACGAGGGTTATTGTAACGATCTTTACTTTTGTTTTGCACTCATCTTGTTCTCTCTTCATGGATTCAGATTGGATCAACTGAGTGGGTTGAGCAAAATCTTGTCAACCTTGGATCTAAATCTGTGGCCTATTTAAATGTGGATTGTGCAGTTCAAGGCCCTGGGTTTTTTCCCAGTACGACTCCTCAG
Source organism: Solanum ossicruentum (assembly GCA_025774065.1). NCBI lineage: Eukaryota > Viridiplantae > Streptophyta > Magnoliopsida > Solanales > Solanaceae > Solanum > Solanum ossicruentum. Next base: position 12,852,709 of record JAOTQR010000007.1, read on the forward strand.
TTCGACAATCTGCTTACCGAAATCACCAAGAAGGTAAGCCTGCTATGTGATCAGTCAGTGGAAGTTTTAGACAGTGATGCCTTCTAATCTGATCTTTTAGCTAATTGTATTTGATTTGCTGGATAAGGTTAATGATCCAGACTCAGAGGGCATGACTCTCTATGAAAGATGGACAAATGGTAATAGAAGTATCAAGGTAAGTTTCTCATGCTTTGTTTTTCTTTATTTCTTTACACAATCTTTCATCAAGCAAATTATAGGTGTAGCATATACTGCGTTACATAAGAATTCTTCATGTCTTATCTGTCAAATAGGAATACTAAATACTGAGATTTTGTTGAAAAAGACAATCGATTTACCATAAAAATAGAACTAAGAAGATACTTCCCGATTGATTGGAATTTTATAAATGAAAATGGTCAACATCTTCTTTCCTGCGGGCATGGAAATAAAACTGGAATGAGACCTTCCTTTCTGTCAACATTAATTTCCATTCAATTTCTCTTTCCTCTATATCTAAAGGGACGTGGATGCAGAATTTTATGCACATATCACTGTATGTTATAATCAAAAGTAGAACTTCTAAGTTAATCAAAGAAAACAGAAAAAAGGAAAATTCATGTCGTTTTGGGTTTTGCATACAAGTTATTTCATATATATTCTGAGAGTTGTAGCATATGAGACAAAAGTTCCGTAAGTATAATGCGTTGACTCATAAAATCAGCATCTCTCGTGTCAGTATTTACCGTTTCCTATAAGGTGGCTCCCCCCCCCCGCCCCCC
>JAOTQR010000007.1:12853590-12875632 GCA_025774065.1 Solanum ossicruentum
TTATTACATTGAGACCCTATTTATAGATACTATATTAGACTCCTTTTCCAACTAGGATACTATAATACAATCCTTTTATAAGTAGGATTCTATATACTATTGTTATTCCTATTCCTATTCTAAGTAGGATTGTATTTACCTATTCCTATTCTAACAGCTTCAAATCTTCCTCATACTAAGGAAGATAGTTGTCTTATAATGTGCATAGATTACCGCCAACTGAATAAAGTCACTATCAAGAATAAATATCTTATTCCCAGGAGTGACGACTTGTACTAGATTTAGGTGCCAGTTTCTTCTTGAATAGACTCTAGACTAGGCTATCATTAGCTCAGAGTCGGAGAATGTGACATTCCAACGACAACATTCAGGAATCGGTTTGGTCATTATGAATTTGTTCTTGTATCTTTCGAACTAACTAATGCCCCTTTAAATTTTATGGGCCTGATGTTCAAACTATATTTGGATATGTTTGTCATTGTCTTCATAGATGACATTATTATTTATTACAAGCAAGGATGAGCATATAGATCATTTGAAGATTGTCTTGCAGACTCTCAAAGACTGCCAATTGTTTGCTAAGTTCAGCAAATGTGAATTTTGGTTGAAGTCAGTCGCATTCCTTGGTTATATTGTCTCTGGTAAATGCGTACAATTTGACCCTCAAAAGATCGAAGCAGTTAAAAACTGGCATAGATCCTTCTCTCCTTTAGATATTAGGAGATTGGTAGTTACTACAGTCGTTTGTTGAAAATTCTCCTCTATTGCTTCTCCTTTGTCCAAATCGACTAAGAAGGTCAAATTTTAGTGGTCTAAAGCTTGCGAGAAGAGTTTTCAAGAGTTGAAGACTCTACTTACTTCAGCTCCAATTTTGACTCTACTAGAGGGTTCAGATGGATATGTGGTTTATTTCGAAGCTTCTAGAATTGGCTTTGGTTGTGTGTTGATGCAATACGGTAAGATCATAACTTATGCTTCTAGGCAACTCAAAGTTCATGAGAAGAATTACTCGACTCATGATCTTGGTGAAGTGGCTTTAATAAGATCTGAATCAGTTCATGAGGTTTTGGAGAAAGTTCAACTTATTAGAGATAGGTTGAGGACAACTCTAAGTAGACAGAAGTCATATGCAGATATGAGGATAAGAGAGCTCAAGTTTGCTATTGATGATTGGGTATGTTTGAAAATATTACCCATGAAAGGGGTAATGAGGCTCGATAAGAAAGAAAAGCTTAGTCGTTGTTATGTTGGTCCTTAGAAGATCTTATGAGTTTTAGTGACATGGCCTATGAGTTGGATCTACCTGTAGAATTAGCATTAGTGGATCCGGTGTTTCATGTGTAGTTATTGAAGAAGTGCATTGGTGATCCAACCTCAGTTGTACCTTTAGAGAGTATTGGAGTGAAGGATAGTCGCTCTTACTAAGAACACTGATCGAGATTCTTGACCATCAGGTTTGTAAGTTGAGAAATAAGGAAGTTTCTTCAATGAAATTTCTTTCAAAGAATCAACAAGTTGAGGGAGCTACTTGGAAAACAGAAGTATATAGGATGGCCAAGTACCTCTACATTTTTTCCTTTCAATTCAGTTTCAACATGAGCTAATAGTTCCTCCCTAGTACCCTATTTAGATTCACGTCTTTTAGTTATCCCCATGTCTTATTAATCATGCATGTTCATGAAATGAGTCAAGTTTTTCATGTTTCAGTTGAGAGTCTGTCACTCCAATAGATTTCTGTGTTTACCTTTCATTTTTGGGATTGTTGTTCATTGCCTACTCTATTCAGCTTAATTAGACTCTATTCGAGGATGAATGTTCCCATGAGGGAGATAATGTAGTACTCAGGTGTTTATGGTTGTCCATTGTCTCGTATAAAACACTTACAAGCCTAAATCTGAGAGTTTTACCATAGCACGTGTGATTTTAATAACATCATGTTTAATTTATCTCTCTCTATCTCTCTCTCTCTCTCACACACACACACACACTCACTCACACACACACACACTCACTCACACACACACACTCACACTCACACACACACACACACACATATACATTCATGCTTATATATGTATGTATGTATGCATATATATGTGTGTGTATATATATTTCCTAAACTGACTTAAATATTTATGAGAAGTTTCTTTGCAGTGATATATTTGTATATGTGTATTTTATAAGAGTTCTTTCGATTAGTAATATTTTAATAGAGATTATTTGTCTTATGATGTCAAGAAATTATTATTATATGTGGTAGGCTTTGTTCATAATAATTTTCTATTAATTATGATATATTCAAAAAATTATACATATTTTATCATGAACCTACACGTGGTACAAAGCAATTTTGGGTGTCCACACCTCTGCTTCCACATGAAAGTGGAGGGATAGTGTAAGCAAGTAATGATGATGATAGATGTCACAATAGCCATCATTTAGTATTTAAAATATTATTTAGTGGAGGAATAGTGCAATAACGATACTTATAGGTGGTACAAATAGTCCTAATTTAATATTTAAATATTATCTAGTGGAAGGATAATGCAGTAATGACAATTATAGATGGCAGAATAGCGATCATTTAGTATTTAAATATTATTTAATTTGATGACTCTTAATTAAGGAAAATGTCGGCAAGTTTGTTCAACTTATTAATCAAAGGTAATGTCGGCACAAATGCCTTCTTTGCGTTCATTTTTTTTCTTATGGAAGTTTGAACAAACTTACCGACATTACCTTTGATTAAAAGTCATCGAATTAAATAATATTTAAATACTAAATTATGGCTATGTGCCATTTATTCTTGTCATTATTGCACTATACCTCCACTAAATAATATTTACATATCGTGTAAATGATAGTTATTGTGCCATCTATTATTATCATTATTGCACTATTCATTCACTAAATAATATTTAGATATTAAATGATGGTCATTGTGTCATCTATTATTATCATTACCTGCTTGCACTATCCCACACTTCCACATGGAAGAGGAGATGTGGTCACCAAAATCGTTTAATCCCATTATGTATATATTGAGATATTGTGTAAGTTCAGGATAAAATGCATATAATTTTTTTTTAATATATCATAATTCATAGAAAATTATTTCGAATAAAACCTACCACCTATAATGATAATTTATTGACATAGCAAGACATACGATCTCCATTAAAATATTACTAATTGATAACAATCTTATAAAATAAACACATACACAAATATATCGTTACTAAGAATTCTTATCCAAAAATATCTAAGACATTTTAGGAAGACAATATGGGTGAAAATTATTTGCACCCCCAAGCATTGCTTTTCAAATCAAATTTTCCCCTCAAGTTTGAACAATAATCAAACTCCCCTTTTATCCTAATTGAATTATTAAAATGCATATTATACCATTTCCTTATCAATTTTTTTAACTTATGTAAAAGCCATAATATTTTCATTTTTTAAAATTTAATGTAACATATTTTTTGTAAAAGCATAAAATTATCTTTTGGACGAAAAAAGTAAGAAAAATTAATTAAGTATATAAGCTAATGATGTTCTATAATGAAGTAAATTAACATAATGAGATAATTAATTTTATTAATGCAGCAACAACAACAATATACCCAGTGAAATCCCACAAGTGGGGTATGGGGAGGGTAAAATGTACGCAGACCTTACCACTACTTCATAAAGATAGGGACGCTGTTTCCTGGGATTATTAATTTTATTAAGGTCTAATTTCTAAATATTATATTTATTTATATTTTAAATCATGTTAAACAATATTAAATATAATACTCCATCAATCATCAAAACCAGTTTATTTTAGTCAATAAATAATTGTCCTTTTATATTATGTGACCCTCATTTTAAAAATAGTATCCATGCATGTTCAAGAAGTTAGTCCAATCTTCATGTTTCATTTTGGAGTCGATCACTCTATCAGTTTCCGGTATTCAGCTTTCAGTTTTGGGATGACAGTTTTTTTCCTATTCTATTATGTTTAATTAGACTCCTTTTGAGGGCGAATGTTCCAAGGGGGGAGACAATGTAACATTGAAGGTGTTCATAGTTGTATATTGTCTCATATATAAGGCTTACGATCCTAATAGTACAGCACGTGATTTTAATGAAATCATATTTTAATCGAAATCACAAATATATTTGTTTTTATAAGAGTTCTATCAATTAGTAATATTTTAGTGGAGATAGTATATTTTGCTATGTCAAAAAATTATTATTACATACAGTAGGCTTTATTCATAATAATTTTCTCTTAATTATGATATATTGAAAAATTATTCGTATTTTGTCATGAAACCTACACAATGCTCGAGTGTGGATAGAATTTAGTGGTTTTGGCACCACCACTTTCACGTGGAAGTGGTGGAACGTGCAACACATCGGTCACTTTGTAGTGACATTAATTTATGTTTTCCTAGCATTCCTTTCATAAAAGAATATATAAGGAGCACTTCATTTAATTTCAAGATATACGTTTTGCTGAAATGCATGCATATTCACTTCTTGATAATTCAATTTTCCTTATTACAGAAAGACACATATTGGCTACTTGCTAAATGGAAAATGAGTGGCAATTAATGTTAGTGGATCTCTAATTAATATATGTATACACTATGATACTTATCTATGGTATATGGCGATGTATTGGCCACTTGCTAAATTGAAAACGAGTGGACAACACCTAGTTATTTTAGTAATAATTTATCTGACAACATTATTGGTAATCTTTCCCAGGATCTTTTATAAACATGTATAGAACTTCGAAGTGTTTTTTATTTCCCTACTAATTGATGAGGGTTTTTGCAAAATATTTTCTTTGTGTGGACGCCTCCAAGTGTTGGACAACAACTGATTTAGGCTGCCAAATGCCCGCTTAAGATATTACTTTGTGTGTGTGTGTGAAAGTGAGAGAGAGAGAGTGTGTGTGTCTGTGATAAATTATAACTTTTATAACAAAGTAGAACCCTTTGTGAAGGGCATTGAGATATTAGTTGATCTTATTTCTTGACTTTTACCAGTATCACTTTTCAGTTTTTATATGCTCTATTCATTGAGTGGACATAGGATGAAGACTCACCTGACAATTAGAACTGAGACCTTTAGTAGTAATCCCTAGTCTTAGAACTACGTGCCTCCCTAGATTTTTAAGGGTCACCCATCAGATTAGGACGGGCACCTTAGTCATCTTTTGGGCATTAGTTTAGTGAATTCACGTCAGACAGTGGTTTTACCCTGGAAGGTACAGATCACCCTCCTACCTGGGGTACATGTTAGACTCCATTTAGCTCATATGGAGTTGGTCGGTTAATAGTATCTCCCACAGTTCAGTCTCACATCATTGCATTGACTTCATATACAGTTGTTTCAATTCAGTCTTTATCAGTTGTATGTTTACTACTTGGTCATTGCAGCCTGTTTGAATGAGAACTTAGTTTTGTTATTTGTCTTAAAAAGAAGTGATTAAAAGCACTTTTAAATCTTATATCCAAACACTATAAAAATGCTTAAAGCTATTTTGACTTAAAAGCACTTAAAATAAGCCAATCCAAATAGGCTCTTTGTCAAAATTCTGAGGGCCTTCCATTTCCTCACTGTATCATGCTGGCCATCACACTGAGTGACATCGTGTTGGGCAGTCGGCATGGTTATCTTGCACTTTATCCATACTTGGCCAGATTTTTTCAGCTTTTTCAATTCTTGTGCATTTCTTTTTTCCAAAAACACCTATATTCTCAAATAAAGCCCAAATTAGTCCATACTTCATAATCAACATAAGTTAGGTGTAGTCATTACTAATTCATATCAAAACAAGGTAGAAATGAAAATAAAGTAGGGCATAAAGATGTATAAATACACCCTAAATTACTCGGACTCTTCATTTTTGGTGCCGTGCCCGTGTTGACACGACATGGGTGTGGGTGTGGGTGTGGGTGTGAGATCCGTGTCCGATTTGGTCAACCGATTTTGGGTACTTTGACCAAAATCGATGGGGAAAGTTTTTATGATTCTTGTAATTAATACAAAAGTTGAGGTGAAATTGAAGAAAATGGAATACACTTTTTATATAGAAATTTCTCTGTCACTACTTTCCTTTTAATCTCCTTCTAGAATTTTCCACAAGTTCTCCACGTAATATCTCATAATTTAGGTTTTATCAATGTATTTTTAGATATTTTAATTATTTTTAGGCAAATACCCCCACCTGTATCCATATATGGATCCATATCCCTGAATCTTAAGAATTAGATTAAGAAGGATCCAATCTCTAGATCTTCACCCGTATCGGACACTCGCACCCGAGTCCGAGCAACTTTGAATACACCTAACATCATGATTGTTCTTTGAAGAAGCATTTATATCCACGCCATATATTGAATACCTTTTGTATGCATCTGTCACACATGCTATGTTGTGTTAATCACAATCTGTTTCCTTATAAAAGAAAAAAGGGCATCTCGGCCGATCCTCAATGGTTCACAACATTCTTTTTATGCTTGGCCCTTGAGATTGCTCTCAACTGAACTCACTTGAATGCATTTATTATTTCCTTATAGATGAAGCAAAGGAAGTTTTTCTTTATAATATGTGATTGACCCTAAAAAATGCAAGATTTATGAAGATTAGGAGATGAACACAACCATATTAGTGCTTGCTTTATTGAAGATCATAATCTACATCCTCTTTTTTCATCATGGACTTATCTGCTGTGGTCTTGTTTTCAATGAACACCACACAAGCTTTCTACTCTCCCTAATACACTCTTGTCTATGAGCTAATGTCTACCAATTTACAGGACTATATCCATATCCTGAGTAAGTTGTTGGAAGGAAGCAACATTTCATTGCGTCCTATTACTGCTGCCACTCAAGAACTTGCAGCTGCAGCTAAAGAAACTCTAGAAGAAGCAAAGGTTAGATATTAAACTCTGTTGCACGATTTTACTTTCTTTCTTCCAAAGTAGTTGTGGTCAGATGCTGAGCATCAGGAAATGATGAAGAAAAATTTATGGATTGGGGTCCCAAAGTACATGAAGGTTACCTTTACTGCTGCATTTTCCTCTTCTAATTGTAATTATAATCTTCACAAATATTGCAAGTTTTAACGAGATAGTTGTTGGAGTTCTCCTCTGAACCAGATTCCTATCTCCCTTATACATGGTATATTGCAAGTTAATCAGCAAAGTAATGAGATCAGCTGAGGTACTAAAAGTTAGTTAGGAATTGCTGAGTTAGCAAAATTCTGTTAGCGCTCTTAAGAGTTAGCTGCTACAGCATGCCAGAGTGCAGTAAGTTACAAAACAGTTAGTCGATTGATTCAATTTAGCTTAAGCTTATATGCCAGTTGTAGATGGAATTGTAATTCATTGTTGTATGAAATAGACTACTCTTTTCTCTTTTCTTAATGCAAATTCTTAACTAATCTTCTCGGACGAAGTCCCTAAACTAGGCATTCATCTTCTTCTAGATTTTATCTCTAGGATCAGTGGAATTCACTATTTGTGCATCAATTGGTATCAGAGCCATCAATCCTTGGCATGGTTATGACGAAACTAAGCAAGAATCAAGAAAGACCAGTAGAAGAAATGGAGGATAGATTTCTGCAGATTCAGGAGCAATTGCAGAAATTGATGGAGGGCATGCCTAGTATTCATGGTCGCAATACTCAAACAGAAAAGGAATTGGGTGAGATCAAGGAAGCAATTGGGTTTATGAGTACGAAGGGTAAGGAGAAAGAGCTTGAGAGAGTAGAATCTTTGAATGCAAGAGAGTGTTTGATAGAAGGCCAACTTGAGAATCTACTCGGGGAAATACCAAATGCTGCTGCTTACAGTTGTGGTAATTCTTTCATTTGTTACTCCATGTTAGAATTTCCTCGATTTTCTAGCTAAGATTAGCGAACTTTATAAAGTCGATCAATTCTTCTCTATGGATGAAGTACCCTTCGAACAAAGGGTGAGGGTGGCTGCTATACACCTTGAATGACAATCTATAGCTTGCATACGTCTTACTTGAGATCTAGAGTGTCAATTTTGAGTCCTGCCTGGACTGAATATGTATGGCACTACAACAACATACCCAGTGAATATGTATGGCACTGAATAAATATTTGGTGAAGGCTTTGAAGATTCTATGGAAACCTTGAAAAATTCTGCATCAAACTGGCAGTGTTAGGGAATATCAGACTGAGTTTGATGGACTTTTTGACAGGAATTAATTTTGAATTAATTGATTTTTTTCTCTTTCCCAAGAATTCATTCAAGATGCTCCAGAATCTTTTCGATTGCTCGCGAACAAGCGCCCGGCCATATCAAATGAGAATGCTATTAGTTGCTTCTTGTGAGGTCTGGTACCAGAATTGGATTAAGCTGTGAGAATTCAGTCACCAAGAACACTAATACAAGCCTCTAAGGTTGCAAAATTACAGGAAGAAGTATTTGCGGCACAAGCACAATCTTGTGGTCTTAAACCCTAATACTTAAAGCCTTCCTTTCCAAACTCCACTGTCGAAACTTACACATTCGATAAACCCTTTGAACCAAACTCCAATAAGCCTAGTAAACGTTTGGCCCGATTTCCCAAATATTCTTGGCAATGTTTTGGTGAAGTTTCACTATGCGTTTGGGCCCAAGTTTTTCCAAGAATATTTGACTATTTCAAAAAAAATATGATTTATACCGTAAATTCTAAAAAATTATTAAAAATACTTGTAAGTTTGTCAGATCATTCTATATGGGCAAGATCAATGCTCATAACGTTATAACATAGTTGATAACAATAATCAACAACAAAAAAACAATATAAGCAAGATAAATACATTCATCACATTAAAAATTGTTACCTTCTCAAAAAAAAAAATCTTCTTTTTCTCCAATGTTCTCATTCAAACTATTCTTTTTCGGAGGAGGTAGTAACAAACTATTCTTTTATAAAATTTTCTTACATTCTACTTAGAATATCTACCCAACAAACTTTCATTTCTAGATTAGATGATCGAGAAGACGAAACAATATTGGTACTCCGAGTCGATTGTTCTTCATTTCATCAGCTATCATATGATCATTTTCATATTCAGTGAATATTCCATCACGACTTTGATTTTCACGCAAAAAATTATGTAATACGACACAAGCAACTACTATTTTCACTTGCATGTCTAAATCATAGTTATTCATGCCTTGTCATAGTATTGTGAATCTACTTTTTTCACGCGCCAAATGTTCTTTCAATTACATTACACAAATAGGCATGTCTATAGTTAAATAGTTCTTTGCCATTCTTGGGCTCCCTTTCACTTTCCCTGTAGTCTTGCAAATAATATCGCACTCCTTTGTGTGGAGCTAGAAATCCTTTTGTGTTTCGAAAACCAGCATCAACAACGTAATATTTTCTACAAAAATTTTAAAAATGCAATTCAGATAATAATTATGCTTCGTCTTGATTTACTCCTTTTTAAAAGACTATCAAAAAATGAAATTACTAATTTACATACCATGTGGTGGAAAAGGAAAGTTAGACGATAAGTCAAGAATTGCATTCTCAAGCACTTTGCTATCATGGGCAATACCCTCCCAAGTTGCTACAACAAAGGTGAACCTCATGTAAAAATCACATGCACATAAGACATTTTGTGAAGTATTTCCTTTGCGGTTACTATATGCCTGTTGCCTATTTTTTGGGACCTCTCCTTTAACATATGTTCCATCAATTTGCACCATTCAGTCTTACAAAGAGGCAAATACAAATATCATCAATCGTAAAGGAGCCTCCTTAAAGAATATAACTTATAATTATTTTTAGAAGTTAGTTGATAAGAATGTTCAAAAAGTCATTTTACCTTACACCAAGGCCAAAAGCGACTGTTCTTTCAAATATTTGGATGTACATTTTGAATAAACATATGTTTGCACCAATTGACACAGTGCCACGATGACTCTTCTAATGTGTAGATTTATTGTCTCGCCTGAATGTTGAAAACATTCACTTGCTGATCGTTGACTATAATTATGTGCAGTGACAGTTAGAAAAATAGCTACAAACTTCATTAATGGAATATGTGTGATTTCACCCTCATATGACAATGAATTACTGTCTTCTAGCTTCAAACAACAACAACATACCCAGTAAAATCCCACAAGTGGGGTCTGGGGAAGGTAGAATGTACGCAGACCTTACCACTACCATAGAAGTAGAGAGGCTGTTTCCTGGGAACCCTCATCTCAAAACCCGTAAGCAAGAAAAAACTAGATATGAAAAAAGGAAAGGGAAGGGAACAGAAAAGAGCGACTAATATTGACAGTATGTAAATAAGATAAACTAACACACAACATGATAGGTAAAGCGAACACAAGACAAAAAAACACCTAACCCTACCATTAGCCTACTACTCTAATTTGCGACCTCCACTTTTTTCTCTCTAAGGTCATGTCCTCAGTAAGATCAAGTTCCGTCATATCCTGTCTAATCACCTCCCTCCAGTACTTCTTCGGTCTACCTCTACCCCTCCAAGTATCTCCCAAAACCAACCTGTCGCACCTCCTAACAGGATCATCAGTACTCCTTCTCTGCACATGTCCCAAGCCATCGCAGTCTTCTAGCTTCAATAAATCAATAAAATGTTTCAAGACGAAACACATAGATTCATATATACACATGTGATGACCATGAAGAAACTCTAAAACCCATGGCAATTAAGGAGATCTTTGAAGGTTTCTGTGCTGGCCTTTATTTGGATCTTTGCCTTAATTTTCTCATCGTCAAACTTATTTCTATTTTCAGTTTTCATCTAAAACTCATTCTTAACTTCTGGCAATCGTGGAACATTGATGGCGTAACCTTTAAATCAAGAATTTCTTGCAGGACATTTATAGGGAGTTTTGTTTCTTCATCCGTTTATTTATCAGCTGTTGAACTACGTGGTTTATTTATTCTTTGACATTTACACAATACAATATTAATAGGACAACATATCACATTCATTTTGTGAAAGGAGCACGAGTACAATGTGAAGCATATTACTCTATTAATTGAAAAGCCGTAGTCACAAAGTTCTTGTAGGAAATCTCAACACCGGCTTCAGGTATTAGGGGCATTACAAAGCTTAAAAAACAAACTCAAAACATTAGTTGTATCAATCGAATGATAAAATAAAACACCAATAACTAATAACTACTCATCGTTTGATCTAACAACTACTTATGATCAAGGAGATTTAAAAGAAAAGATTCAAGTACGATCAATATGAATATATATATATATATATATATACTCATACAAATTACCTTCCATTGTGTCTTCATGTAGAGAATCGCCACACAATTTTCACTATTATTTCTTCAAATAAAAATATTTGGACATGAAGGCTCTGTATCTATGTTTTTAATATGGATAAAAAATTTAATAAATGGGGTTGGTCGGTGTTATTTAATAGATACAGATGTTTTAATTAAGGTTGATGGACATATTTTCTTTAGGTATAGCAGAGAGATATCTATTAATAGATTGGGTTGGTTGGTGTTATTTAATTGATAGAGATGTTCAATCCGCTAAGATAATTTTAGTTTATGCAAAATTTAATTGAGTGACATCAACATATAAATACAAACATAATGATTAAAAGAATAAATTTAAGTGGTGTTTTCAGGATAATATGGCACTGATAAACAAGTCCATTAATCAGGATATTACCACTAGCAATATTGTGTCTAAGCCATTATACCGGTTGATAGAGATATTTATTAATAAATAGGGTTGGTTGGTGTTACTTAACAAATAGAGATGTTTTATTAAATAAGGTTGATGCATATTTTCTTCCCACTTGTGGGATTCCACCAGGTATGTTGTTGATACATATTTTCTTGATAGATATAACAAGATAGAGATATCTAATGGAGTTTGTTGGCGACGTTAATGGAGTAAGTTGATGGATAAATATTAGTTGAAAGTTTAATAAATAGTGGGTATAAAAAAATTTGGAGTAATTTTTAAAAATTTGAAATTATCCAAATACTATCCCAGTTTCCCAAATACTATTTTTTCTAGTATTTGGGTACTTGGGATATTGCAAAAAATATTTGTCAAGTTTTATGGCAAACACCAGACCCAAAATTTTCCCAAGTTTTTCCCAAAAATATTTGGGGCCAAACAGCACCCTAATAGATTCAAAAATAACAACAGGAGGTTGACAACAGCTGAAATGGATGAGAAAAACCTAGAGGGCTTTGGTTTTTTTGTGATGGGAAATATGTACTAGGACATAACTATAGAGCTAAGAAACAGTTATACTTAGTAGAACTGTGGAAGTGTTGGAGGAGAAATCAGGGGATCTGAATGCGAAGGGACAGATTCAGGAAATGGTAATTGAATGAGATAAATAGCTATACCACTGGAAGCATTTACCGGTGTGACAGGGTATCAAACTATCATAGTCAGGTTATCATGAGAAGAAACCCCTGGAAGAGTTGATTGATACTGGGAGCACCCATAATTTCATTGATCAGGGAGTGGCTAAAAGTTTAGGTTATAAATTTAATCCTATCATTGAGCAGTGTATAAGTGTGGCTGATGGTAGAAGTGTACAGAATAGTTCAGTGTGCTAGAGTATGTAATGGTTGTTACAAGGGACAACTTTTTCTTCAGACTTCCTATTTTTGCCTCTAGGCAATGTAGATATTGTATTGGAGGTGCAGTAATTGAGTACCTTAGGCAGAATCTTGTTTGATTTCTTAGGCTGTAAATCTAGTCCTATCACTGATCACTAAGCAGTCTATAAGTGTGGCTGACGGTAGAAGGGTACATATTAGTTTAGTGTGCAAGAATTTGCAGTGGTTGTTGGAAGGGACAATTTTTTCTTCAGTCTTCCTACTTTTGCCTCTAGGAAATATTGATATAGCATTGGGGATGCAGTAGTTCAGTACCTTGGGCAGAATATTGTTTGATTTCAAATACAGGTATATTTAATTTGTGTATCTAGGGAAGAGAAGCATGTGCTCAGGGGTTCTGGAACTCAGCTGATGAGCAAGTCCAAGTCATTGATAAGATAGGAGGACTAGATGCTTACTTCTTCATTGATCTCTAGGGGGGGCAGTGCAATACCATACAGGCTACTCAAGGTATTGAAATTTCATCATCTCTATCTAAACTGATAGAACCGTACTCCGCATATTTGAGATGCCTACTACACTACCACCACATAGGGGGGACATTTGATCACAAAATTCCACTTGAGGAATGCATCTAATACTGTCAGCAAAAGACCCTACAGGTACCCTGGGGTTGAGGATATTATTGAAAAGTTAGTACTAGAGTTGTTGGATCAAGGTGTGATACAACATACTCATCCTTATTCTTAAACCTGTGGCACTTGTGGGAAAGGAGGATGGGACTTGGAGGCTCTGTGTTGATGACATGGACCTCAATCAGATGACCATTAAGGACAAGTTCCAAATTCCCACAATAGAGGGTCCGTTAGATGAATTGTGGTGGTGGTGGTTGGGGGGGGGGCGGGGGGAAGGGAGAGGGTTGCTGGAGTGTTTTCTAAAATTGACCTGAGATTAGGGTGTCACCAGTTGAGAATGACTGAAGGTGATACTCATAAAACTTCTTTCAAGACTCATGGAGGCCATTATGAGCTTTTAGTATGTCTTTTGGCTTGACAAATGCACTGTCATCTTTCCATAGCCTCATGAATGTTGTGTTTAACTTCTCCTAAGGAAGTTAATATTGGTGTTCTTTGATGACATACTGATCTACAGCAGGAGTATGAATGCTGATCTTGTTCATGTGGAAGCTGTGTTTGAATTAATGAAACAGTTTCAGTTGTATGCTAAGATGTTTAAATGTGCTTGTGGTGTATAGCTTCGGTGGATTACTTAGGGCATTTTATTATTGCTGAAGGGGTCTCAGCTGATCCCAAGAAGATTGAGGCTGTTCAGCAGTTATTTAACATTTAACAGTAGAGAAGATTTCTGGGGTTAGCAGGCTATTATAGAAGGTGCATCCAAGGTTTTGGCTATATTTGTAGACCATTACATGATCTGCTCAAGCAGGAGGGATTTGTTTGGTCAAATTGAGTTTACTGCAGCCTTCTACACTCTGAAGCAAGCACTGGTTTTTGCTCCTGTGCTGGCTATGCTAGTGGCAAAGATATTGGGGCAGTATTGATGCAGCAAGGACATCCAATTGCTTATATTAGCCAGTCCTTGGTTCCTAATCACCAGGCTATGTCAGCGTATGATATGGATTTACTAGCGCTTATCTTTGTTGTGACCAAGTGGTCACATTACCTGCTGGTACTTCATGGCTTTTGACTTTTGATTATAGAAAGAGGTCTGAAAACAAAGGTGTTGATGCTTTATCTTGAAGACCTGATGCTGAACTTTTGGCTATTTCCGTACTCATTTCCACTGAATGCATTACATTAGAAGATTAAGGCTGCTTGGGTGTCTGATCCGGCATTAGAGGAAACTATTGCTTACAAGTGAATCCCTTCAGGTCTTATTCTTGGTGTAATGAAAGTTGAGGTGGAAGGGCAGACTTGTGGTGGTACCCTGAGGAGGATCCTGGCATAGTATGCATCAAGGGGGACAGTCAGGTACGGATGCCACCATCAGGAGATTACTGTCACTATTTGTTATCTCTCCTTAGTCCCCCACTGGCTAACAATAGTACTTGTAGTTACTTGCTATAGTTATTTCTTTCTAGTATTTATTTGCAGTTTCATTCTAGTAGTAGTTATTTCTCTGTAATAGTTTGCAGTTTCTCATTCCAGTAATGTTAGGAAGTCATGTCCTAGTTTCTAGGTGTAGTTATCTATAAGTGTTGTATTTAAACTATCTGTTTGTCTGAGGAAATCTAAGCAGACAATTATTTAAGTTTTTGAGTACCTTAATTCAAGAGATTGCAGGTTCTCTCTTAACGAACCAGCACCATAGGTTGAAAAAGAAAACCACTTTCCCGACTCCTAATTCACTCTACATAAACTCTGATTTTGTCTTGTGACGTTCCATAACTAGATCAATAACGGGGTACCATAACACTATTCCATTGGAAAAGCCAATGGAAGGAAAGTTATTTTTGTGGTTGTGGACAGACTTAGCAAGTATGAGTACTTCCTCTGCTTACAACATCTTTACACTGCTCAGTCTGTTGCTCTATGTTTCTTAGACAGTGTGTTTATGTTGCATGGTGTGCGGTTGCTCTGACATGTGATAGAAATCCAGTGTTCAGGGTTTTAATCTGTCAGGAATTATCCACTCTTCAAGGGGTACAACTTCAGAGACCTGCTTATCATCCACAAACTGATGGTCTGATAGA
Organism: Solanum ossicruentum; assembly: GCA_025774065.1. NCBI lineage: Eukaryota > Viridiplantae > Streptophyta > Magnoliopsida > Solanales > Solanaceae > Solanum > Solanum ossicruentum. The sequence continues at coordinate 12,868,926 of JAOTQR010000007.1, forward strand.
AGTGTTGAACCTTGGAGACTTACAGTGCTTTTTGTGCAGATTGTCCCAAGGAGTGGTCTGCTTACTTGTCCTTGCCTGAGTGGTGGTTTAACACTACTTATCATACTCTCATAAAATGTACTCCTTATGAGGTGTTCTGTCGCCAAAAACCACCTCTGTGTCTTCCTTATCTGTTTGGTGAGTCTAATGTTGTAGACATGGTGGGCAGATCTTTCACTGCAAGAGAAGCTATCGTATAGTTTCTCAAATTTCACATAGAGAGGGAACAACCGAGAATGAGGGATTTAGCAGACAAACATAGATCAGACATTCAGGTTGACAGGCAGTTAGGCATTATGTGTATCTGAAACTCAAGCCTTACAGGCAGGTTTCGGCAGCACTTTTTTTTTAAAAAAGCCACTGCTCCAGCCTTGAGAGGCAGGAGGTAGTTGTTAGGCCCTTTAATAAGCTTGTAGTTAAGTACTTTGGTCCCTATCTTATTGATGCTAAGATTGGTGTTGTGGCCTATAGGCTAATGCCTGCTGATGCTCTACTTCTTCCTATGTTCCATTTATCTCAGCTAAAGGAATGTCATGAGGTTCCTTTGGTGATTCTTCATCCTCGTATGTTTCAGTGGTGAAGTGATTATTGTCCTACTCCCCAGGCTATTCTTGAGAGGAGATTGGTAGAGTGGGGCAACAGGGCTGTTGATAGACTGGTATATTTTAGGACCAAGTTACATGGGGACTTTGTCACTGAATTGTAGCACATATTTTTTTCTTTCATCCTTGAGGTTGAGGATGTTCTTCAGCAGGGTTTTGTTGCAAGTAAATCAGCAAAGTAATGAGATAAGCTGAGGTGGCAAAAGTCATTTAGGAATTGCTGAGTTGGCAAAATTCTGTTAGCACTGTTAGGAGTTAGTTGCTACAGTATGCTTCAAGTGCAGTCAGTTACGAAACAGTTAGTCGATTGATTCAATTTAGCGCTAGATTATATACCAGTTGTAGATAGAATTTTAATTCATTGTTGGATAAATAAATTCCTCTCTTTTCTCTTAATACAAATTCTTAGCTGATCTTCTCGGACTAAGAGCTTGTTTAGATTGACGTATTTTAGGTGCTCTTAAGATAGGTTTTAAGCACAAATAAGAATGTTCTTATAAGCACTTGTTTTTAAGCCGAAATAACAAAAATGAGTCAAGCTATAAATTAGAAATTTTTCCTTATGACTTTTGGCGTACAAGCTATAAGCTAAAGTTAATCCAACCAGGCTCCAAGTCCCTGAACGTGCAATTCATTTTCATTGATATTTAAACTCTTGGATTAGTCGAATTCACTGTTTGTTCGTCATGGTATTATGTACTACTCCTACACAAACAGTTGTACTTTGTGGAACATAGAGAGGAAACACGAGATATCCTCAGAATAAAAACTGAAGGTAAAAAAGAGACACAATACATGATGCTTTTGTTTTCTATTACCTGCATTGCTGTTAGCATACATTTATAACATGAGATGACATTTGGCATGTTTTCCATTGAAAAAACATTCAGTGGGTGATTTTATTAGAAACAAGGAATAAGGAACAAGGGCCAAGGATTGCTGCCTTTTTCCCACTACTATATGTGGGACGGACATAAAAAATTATTCAGCTAAATTTTATGTTCGGTTGCTTCTTATTTTTGGATATTTTCTTTAATTATCACTCATGAATTCATATTCACTTGTTTGTATTCGTAAACCTAGAAACTAAGAGAGGATGAAGGCAAGGATGAACACATGGCACTGAAGCGACGAATATTAAATGACCGGCTCATGTTTGCTGAGAGGGGCTTTTTGGATGCAGAAGGGCTTCAGGGCAGACCATGGTTCAAGCATATGGTAAGATTTTGTTCCCCTATTGGTATAGTTTGAGATTTCACAAATCATCATTGGGTTCACAAGATTCATATCACCCTTGGATATGTGTGGAATCCCAAAGGAAATCCTCATTCACTCTAGGATAGTTATAGAGCCAATGAAGAAGTACCAAATACATCCTAGTAGCTAAGAAAGACAGCTTTGAGTGACTTTGTTTTAGGACGATTTTCATCAAATTGACTTTGCTTACACCCCGTTTGCCATGAACAATGAGCATGTAGAAGAGGAAACATTCTGTAGCCATTGGCCTTTACTGAGAAAATCTATTATGAGATTGAAACTAATTCCTGCTAAAGAGGGAAAAATATCAAATGGAGATTCCATGAATTGTGAAATACCTGGCATAGGTGTTGTATCTGTTTCCTCTCAAGTGTTTTGAGTTTTGGGATGCAGGTTTACGGGCCTTGTAATGATGGGGAAAGTGAGTTAGATTTCTTTCCTGGAATAGCGAATGCAATATCTAGATCCTCCGAGCAGCAGAATGCTGCAATTCAGCATGAGATTTGGAGGACTGCAAGGGCCATACGAAGAGCTGCTTATGCTCTGAAAGGTGAATTAATCACCTGAAAGAGGAAAGCATAAACTCATACTTGTACATAGTATTTTCACCTTTTTATAATTTGGTATTAGAGTATCAGTTTTATAGGATTGTCTTAGCTTTTGGATTTTTCCTACTGCTAATGATCCATACAATTCAACATCAGGCAACTAAATTAGCAATACATGAGATATAACCTGGGATTTGTAGGAAGATCTCTCTCTTGAGTGGCTCAACACAACCAAACGAAATCAAATGGCTAAATATATCCTTAAATCGTTCGAAATGAGTCTTAAGTTTAATCCTTTTTGGCTGTTAGATTTTGGCTCAAATATGCCCTCCAACTGGCAAATGAGCTCAAATACTCTTATTATTAATGGTTGCTTCAAAACAAGAATGAAAGGTCTAGTTTGTTTACTGAACTATTAAAAATGGAATAAATTTTGTCCTCCATTTAAAGTTTGGGACAAATGCTCTTGATTATAATAAAGATTTTGGCGAAAATTCATAATGGAGGTTAAATGGAAAGTGTAATGGTCTGTAAAGGAAGGTATATTAAAGATATTTTGGTAGTTAGAAATGTAGTGTGGACCGCGGGAGAATAAAAGTATATTTAATCTTTGAAGGCTATATTGATTGCTAAGGATATATAAAGTGAATTTCAATAATACTCTTCTATAAGAATAGTATGTTTATTTAAAGAAAAATCACGTAATTAAATAAATATATCTACGCAAATGATAGGTTACATACACGTCTACCCTAAAATCTGTCACACTCATTCTTTCTCATTTTCTCTCTCCGACATTCTTCCATCTTCATCCACCACAGTAGATTGACCGAATATACTTAATTTGAAATTATTTATTTTTAATAGATTTAATTCAAACTGTTTATTCTTAATAGACTTATGACCAAACTATTAACCTTCTTATCTCCCTTACCCTTTTTTATTTTGCCCTGACGGCAATGTTGATATCAGCATAAATATTATGAAATATACTCCGGTGGTATATATACACCATACCAGATCGTGTAGACATGATATCAACATAAATACTATGAAATATACTTCGGCGATATATATGTATCATACCAATATCGTATGGAATGAGCTAAATCCGTTGTGATACTCTAGTGGTATATTGATATCAAATTGGTATCATATAGCATTATGTGTTTTTTAAGAAATAAATAAGAAACAAATAAAAAAACTATTGAATTCTAAATTAGTAGAAAATATATTCGTTGTAATACTCACTCGATATATTTATACCATATCGATATCCTATAGGATTAGAAAATTATTAAAGTTACAAAATTATTTTTATACTCGAAATTAGTTGAAAATATATTCTTGTGATACTCTGTTGGTATATTGATGTCCTATCGGTATCATATAATTTTGAGCTCTTTTTTAAATAAATAAATAATTAAGAGAAAATTATAAAGTTACAAACTTATTATTAAATTCTAGATTAGTAGAAAATATATTCTTTGTGATACTCTTTGTCGCGCCCAAAGTCCCATTAAGGCGGACTGACACCCATTGCCAATAAGGCCCGGGAGAACCAACCTGTATCTATGTGCTTTCTATACATATTATAAGAGATCTCTACATTCAACATGTCTTTAAGAAAGTAAACAGTAATAACAAGCCAAAAGGAAATGCATATGAATAGGCTGTTGGGGCCACGACGTCTAAAGTACGAGACATGACCACACTTTAATTTACATAGTCCACAAAGCCTCTAGATAAGGAAAAATATCTAATAAGGGTCGGGACAGGCCCCGCCTCGGCTAACTATACAATATAAAAATATAAGCTTTAGACACACAAAGCTCTGAAGCAACCTAGAGCTTGGTAACAGCAACTGGATATCCTGTACTCCTACTGGGGAGATCTACTAGCACTAATACCTGCAGCATGAAATGCAGGTCTCCCGTAAAGGACATCAGTACGAGATAATGTACTGAATATGTAAGGCAAGAAATATTGTATATGAAGTAACAACTCAAATGAAACTACGCACTGGTGTAGGATAAGAGACCACCCTTAGTTATACTGTGGGATCATGTACTTTATGTTCTTTTTATCACTTTACCTTTACTGTATAATCTAAGCACAACAAGTAATACAAATGACCAGCTGATCAGTAGTAAATCTATATCGAGATCGGCCCTGGCTAGGCTTTTCCTTTCACACCTTGGGCTACCCCTCGTGATAGGATCGATCCTGGCTAGGTGATTCTTCCACCCCTCGAGTTACCACCTATCAATAAGCAATATACTTTACTTTATCTTTGAATTATTTTTGGGATGATTCTTTTGGTGGTCACAATATTAGAGCTGTAGGACTGTAGATATAGCATGTGACATGTAAATAATGATACAAGAAAATATGACAATGAAAAGAGTACGTTACATAAATAATGAAATGCGTATGAGATGAAACAACTCGTGAACTTTATTTAGCAAAAAGAACCCATGTATCTTGGTATCCAAGTATGTATGCAGATTTGAAGGTGACTATGTATGGGAGCATATGAACATGTGAAAGAGTGAAGACATGGTTAATAGTTGTGTCGGAGTTGATAAGTATCTTAATGTGCTAAGGAGGGATCTATGTTTCATGCCAAATAATACGAAATCAAGTAGCCTAACATACCTCACTATACGACCTCACTATTACCTCGAGATAACCTTCCCTTCCTCCAAATATTTATCTACAACATAGTAGGTGATAAAACTAGCATTAGCAGCCCATAGATACATCTTGACAGCCCAATCTCATAAAAAAAATAACATACGGACATCAAGCGGATAATTATAAACCTGAGCATATGCTTTCAACCTTTCTGCCCCTACTCGTACTTTCTAATATACATTCTCATATACATATCATGTACAACCTATTTTAGTGCTATAACAGTCTTACAACAGCCCACTAAGCACAACAAATAATAATTCTATGCAACATACAAATAGGCGGCATAATGTTACATCCCTTCACTACATTTCGACGTCGACAATTTCAACATTTTCTAACTCTAACCAAACAATTCCTACCATAGATACACATAAAATCAGTCCTAAAATAGTTTAATAATAGTCCTTAAAATAGGTTGAGGACGTGAGACCATAATCCTCAATCAATCAACCCACAAGTTCCTATTATGAACACAATTACAATATCACACAAGAACTCACTTTCGCGGACTGTAAAAATGGTGCAGCAACCTTTATACATCATTATAGAACCAATACTCATTAAGAACAGTAGCCTCCCTTCATAACAATCCAACCAAAGAGAGAAAAGCGTCCAAATAAACAAGAAAAATGTATGACAACTTTTGGAACACATGCTGTCCAATAATTTCAGCAAAGGTATAATCAACTTAGCCTCTTGTTTTACATAAGAAAATCATACTAAAAACATAAGTATTCTTACTTACCTTTACCCTCAAGGTGTAGGGCTTCTCCAAGAACCCTAAAAGTCTCTTGTGGCTACTTGTAAAGTCAAGAAAGAGTTGAAAGTGAACTTGAAAAAATAATCTGATTTTTTGTTCAAGTTAAATGACTTGAGTGAGATGCTTATAAGCCCCTTTTAAAGGAGAACTTGGCCGACTTACTTTTTCATTATAAGCCTCATTTATCAAGAAATTAAAGTACCATTTTCTCCCTTTCACTTGGGCCTTAAGGGGTTGCAAATTAATGGGCCTTTGCTGCCCATTTTTTCCCTTTCTCTTAGTTAGTTTTGGCCCAATTCACCAAGTGAGTTTTGTTGTACTTGGCCCATTTCTCTATTATTCTTGGGCTGAAAATACAATCCATTTGTGATGCTAAAACATGGGTTAAAGTTACAGCCTTAAGACGGACTTTACTCATAATCGGACTTGGACAAATTCGACGCCGGGCCTCGTCTCCGTTTAGCTAGCAAATTTAAGCTAGGCAAGTAGGTGAATCACCTGCTAGCTTCCTAAGTCCTGCAAGCACCTCAATTGTCTCACTTTGTTTAGGGTCGTGATCTCCTTAATTTGACTTAAAACTTATTTACACTAGACCCTCTTCAGCGTTAGACATACATGTCGCCCGCTAATTTGAGATTCAACCACTTTTAAAAATTGGCGCTAATTTAAAAAGCCATATCATGTTTCATTTGCATAGTACTAGTATTGTAAGATGTGGGGCGTTACAACCCCCCCCCCCCCCCCCCCCCCCCCCCCCCCCCGCCGCGTGCACTCCATCCCTATAATAACAACCCATCAAAA
>JAOTQR010000007.1:12875732-12912941 GCA_025774065.1 Solanum ossicruentum
AGAATAGTTCTCAAAAATTAATAAAAGAAAACACAAAAATTAAATACATAAAATATTTATCAAGATACCAAAATATGAAAAAAAATAAAAAAAGAATTTTACTCGAGAACCTTAGAGTGTTGCTAGAAATGGAAATGTTCAAATAAAAAAAGAAAAGATTGTTTTTTCATATTTCACGTAAAAAATATATTTAAAAAGGAAAGATAAAAAGTTTGATGTCACATCATGTAATTATATCCAACTCCTAGTCTCTCCATGGGAATTAAATAGTGTAATTACGTTACTTCAATTACGCATAATTTCACTCATACCAAGTAATTATTTGATCTACCAAATAAGCCACAAATATAATTACACTCAATTACACTAGTTCCCTATTACATGGAGCTTTCCAAACAAACACTTAAGAAAATCCAACAGATGAATAATTATAGTTAAATTATGAAAAGCGTAAAATAAATAATTATGTGTTTTGATGGAAAAAACATTTAGGTACCAATTTAACCATTGCCATCGCTTGTAAGATGGTTTCTTCAATATTTTTTAATACAAATGATATTTTCACACACACAAAAAAAGCCACTATATTCCTATTAAAGAAAAACATTTAATTACCAACTTCAAATTTCAAAATGACCATCTTTTTAAAAGAACTTCTAAGATTTTTTCATCAAATTCTTTTTGTAGGGGAGATTTTTTTTTTTTTTTAAAAAGAACTTTTAGAAAAAACCACGTTCCTATAATTTTCGTGAACCCTTTTAACGTCGGATTCTTTAAAAAGGGACAAAAAGAAAAATATAAGGAGCCCAAATAGTTAGTTTAATTTAATAAGGAACTGCTGATTATATGTTAATAAAATGATGATTGATTTTAAAGTTTAAAATACTAGAATTTTTAAAAATAATTCAAATAAATAAAGATTTACGAAGCAAAAATTTTAGTCAATTTTAACTACTACTAAATATTCTTATTTTATCATGTTTCTTACTCCTTTTTTTCACTTATTTTTTTGGACGATTATTAAAAAGGATTTTGCTCATTATTTTGAAAGTTTTCGGGGATCAAGTCTATTTTAGTTGGGATAGAATCTCTATATATGACTTTTATAAATAAATAATTTATCAAAATTACTTTTATAATGAATTACTTATCTTTTTATAAGTTGATGATTAAATTATTATTACAGCTGTTTTCAAAATATTTGGTATCAAAATATTCTCAGAAGAAAAAAGTTGAAACCACATTTCTAAGCATATAGAATATAAATAGATAAATTTATGTGATGCAGGGCGATGTAAAGTGTTGACGAATTGTCTTCTTATATAACACATGACTTTTCTAAGAAAATTAAATAATTTTGCTCATCAAGTTGACCATCCAACTAAGAATTTACCTCCAGTATTATGATTGTTATCATTAGTATGTTATCTATAAAATTGTTGTTATACCTGACGGGACTGCGGCATAGCAGTTGTCAAACCTAAAGCTACCACATCACAACTAAAAAGACAAAAACATAGCAAAATAAATTTTATTGAGGCCCTGGTTTAAGATAATCTGAAACCCAAGCCAAAATTGCCACCTGATAAATGAGTCGAAGGAAATTTGCAATAATAATAAACCAAAGCCACAATGGTGCCTTCTATCGACTTTCCAATAATCAGGAAGCTATTAGAATTATCAAGACACAATCATCTAAACACCAGCTGATGTTTTTCAGCTGATGAATGTCAAAAAATCAGAGCTCAGCGCTCTATCGCACTGGTACCTCTGGACAGTATCTAAAAACCAATAGCATATCTTGTTTGGTTATCCCAATAGAGCTTTGATTGCTTCACCATTTCAGCTCGTTCAGAAGCATGTCTTTCTGTCCAATACTGCTTAAATCTGAAAATTATAACCAAAATTTCCTCACTCATCTTAGCAAATGAAACTACCCGTTGATAGCAAAAATATAAACTAACACTGACCTCTTCTTCTGAAGCAAATCTAATTCCATCATATGCACTGCATTACCATAAGTTCCAACCTACAACAAGAAGTTAACTCTTATTTCTCTTTTATTTGGAAACCCAAGGGATAACTACTTCAGCCTCAATAAAACTTCGAAAGACGTTTTTCCATGTAAAAGCTAAATATTACCTAGAAAACTGTTACCATTCAGATAAGAAGGGATAGTAACAGGAATAGAAAGGCTTCTTTTGCCTATACGGGCAGGGTCAGCCCAGTAGTGTCCCGAAGCTACTAAGGGAGAGAGGGACCACACCAGACGGTCAACAGTCGGGGCCCACTGGACTGGCCCCTTAAGGACCGATTGTTGGCAGGTCCACTAGGGAGAGGAGAGGCTGCTGGTATCGATATTTAAGAATTTATATATTATTATTTATTTATTATTGTTTGAGATGTTCCCATCATTGCCAACAGCTAACAACAGTCGTTTGGCCCACCAAAACCCCAATCCCGTCAAATTTTATATTTAACTCCTAAATCCATGAAATTACACTTTTAATGCTAATTCTCAACTATAAATACTCCAATCCTTCCTTGTTTTTCCCATCAAATTTAGAATGTGCTTGGTATTGCAGAAAAAATGTTTTCCAATTTTTCAACATATGGTGGCCAAACGAGTTTTTTAAAAAAAAAGAGGAAAATGACTTCCCTAGTGAAAGTAGGGAAACAAGTTTTATAAGTGACATTGCAGATTTATTGTCTCCTCCCACCCACCTAATACCTGCAACCCCCACCCCCTTGACCATCCCACCCCCCACCCCCTCACTCCCTACCCCACCACATAGTGTTTTGCTCAATTAGATATAAACGTTCTACATACACCCTCAATCTAAGTGGCTTTGATGTGGTTCTAGGTGTGAATACTCTTAAGACCTTCAGAGCCATGAAATGGGACTTCACAGTCATGTTGATGTCATTCTTCACAAATGGAAAACACATGTTAAGATGACCGACAAAGATGAGGAAGAATTGAAAATTATTCTGAAAGGTTTTGCTTGCATCTTTCGTGAACGAGTACCCCCTCCTAGACGTGAGTGTGAATGCAAAACTGTTTTAGAACTCGAGACAAAATATGTTGTGGTTCTGCCACATAGATATCCACATAATCAAAACGATAAAATTGAAAGGCAATGTTCAGAGATGTTGAAGCACGGAATAATTCAGCCAAGTCATTCTCCATTCTATTCGTAGATGCTTCTTGTTCCTCAATATGATGGTTCCTAGTGTATGAGCATTGATTATCGTGAGTTGAATGCAAAAACGAATAGCAACGTTAGTTCCACAAGGAAAAAACAATAGAATTAGCAGAATAATCAAAGAGTAGTAACAGCACAATCATAATAGCACATCTTATTAAAAAGGTACACATTAGACGAAGATGGCAAGCACACTTTCATAGAGACTTGAACAAAGAATCCCACAGGAACATCATGTTGGGTGCTTTAGAGAACTCCGAGAGTCCAGGGGATTCAGGTTATTGTAGGTGTTATAATGTTGAGGAGGTTAAAGGTGCTATCTGTAAGATGAGCTGGGGTAAAGCAATCAGACCAGATGGAATTCCCGTAGAGTTTTGGAAGAGCACAGATTGAGAGGGTCTAGAGTGGTGGAATAGTTGATTAATGTCATTTTTTAAGACATTTAAAATGCTCGATGAATGGAGGTAAAGTACAATGATCCTATTGTACAAGAATAAGTTGATATCTAGAACTGCAACAATTACAAAGGTATTAAGTTGCTAAGCCACACCTTGAAGGTTTGGGAAAGGGCGGGGAAGATGAGGGTGAGGAGGGATGTGTTCATTTTCGAGAACCATTGGATTCATGTTAGGGCATTCGACGACGGAAGACTTTCGCCTTGTGAGGAGACTGATGGATAGATATAGGGAGAGAAAAAGGAATTTGCATCTAGTGTTCATTGATCTTAAAAGACCTACAACAGTCTCGAGAAAAGACTTTGGCAATGTTTGGCATCCAAAGGTATACCAGTGGCTTACATTAGCGCGAAAAGGACATGTATGATGAACACAAGGCTCAAGTAAGAACAATCGGAGGAGACTCGACGCAACTTCCAATTGAGGTGGGGTTGCAACAAGTATCACCACTGAGCCCGTTTCTATTTGCATGGGTGATAGCTAAATTGGTGCGGCATACTCAGGGTCGGTGCCTTGATATATGTTATTTGCAGAAGACATTGTCTTGATCAAGGAGACTCACACCGAAGTCAATGATAGATTGGAGGCTAGAGATAGACTCTGGAGTATGAAGAATTCAAGTTGAGCTAGACCAAGACTGATTATTTGGATCGCAAATTCAATCATGAAATGCATGAGACAAACGTGGAAGTGAGACTTGATATCGAAGTTATCCCAAGAGAGAGATTTAAGTATCTAGGGTCTCTTATTTAAGAAAATGGAGAGATCTACGATGCTGTCAATTGGTGCGGCATAGATGAAGTGGAGACTTGCATCGGCATTTGTGCGACAAGAAGGTACCTCCAAACCTTAGCAATAAGTTTAATAGAGTAGTGGTTAGACCGGCGTCGTTGTATGTGCAGGGAGTGTTTCCCGTCAAGAACTCCCCTATTTAGAAGATGAATGTGTGGGCATACTAGGAGCAATAGGATTAGAAATGAGGATCTCTGAAACAAAGTAGTTGTGGCGTTCGTGATGGACACGATGAGGTAAGGGAGACTAAAATTGGTTTAGGCATGTGAAGAAGAGATGTGTAGATGCCCCAGGAAGGAGGTGAGAGAGGTTGGATATAATGGGTGCTAGGAGAGGCAAAGGTAGGTCGAAGAAGTACTGAGGAAAGGTGAATAGGCAAGACAAGGTGCATCTAGAGGATATGACACAAGTGCAGCTTACCAAGGACCTGACCTTAGATAAAAGGGTATGAAGGTCGCGGATAAGGGTAGAATGCTACTAGGTAGTTGAGGTGTTCTTATTACTAGCATATTCCAGTTTGTGGCTGGGTGGAGCCCCGTGTCGGTCATAGTATTAGCATGTTCATGCGGTCTTTCGTTTTGGGTTTTTGATTATCATGTGGTTGATTTTGTTTAGGTGACTACACCTAGTTAATGTTATAATTTCTTGCATATATGCTCTGCACTACTTGCTATTAGCTGTCATGTTTTTCCTTTAATTTCTACTTTGATTTTCCTGAACCGAGGATCTTTTGCATAAAGTCTCTCTACCTTGGAGAGGTAGTGGTAAGGTCTACATACACTCTATCCTCCCTTAACCCCACTATGTGGGATTTCTCTAGTTTTTTTTTGTTGTATTACTTCGGCTTGTCAATTATTTATTTTTCCTAATTCAGTGTACCATTTGTTTGTAGTAAGAAGGTTATTCCTCCACACTCTCTCGTTTCAGTTGTAGGAAGTTATCTCCTTGTTTTCAGATGGGTGGTTAATCTACCAGTGTTGTATTTAGTGTTATTTGAATCCAATGAAAAGATGTGAGAAAATTATCTAGTTTTTGAGTACTTTAACTCAAGAGATGGCAAGTTCTCTCTTAACGAACCAGCACAATAGGTCAAAAAAAGAAACCTCTTTCCAAACTCCTAAATCACTCTACATTAACTCTGATTTTGTCTTGCAAAATCCCACAACTAGATCCATAACAAGGGAGCATGACAGCTTCACAATGAAGACATGCCAGAACCTTGACTAGGCTAAGACAGAAACTCCAAGTGGTATTTGCATTCGATAAATTTGTTACTTGGGTATTTTTATTTTTATTTTTTGTACATGCTATACAGGAAAGGCATAGTCATATGACCGATCCAAAGCTTATGAGATTCCAGAGTTCGTTATAAAAGGAATGCCACATATGCGCAGAGGTGGAGGAGAAGAGTTAAAGAAGATATTTTTTCAGCATGCACTCTAGAATTAAGAAATAATGCTACTGCATAATATATGCTCCCAAAGTAACTGAAGGAAATAAGATTGTGTAACAGTGCTAACCTCTCTGCAAACAGCACATTTTGACATGTCACTTGCCGACTTAATACCTTGGAATATCATCACGGAAGCTGCAGTGCAAGCACAAGATTTGCAGAAAAGATGCCCACAGCCTAAAGCATATGGATTGAAGACCATATCCTTGAAATCATGAACAAGTAAGTTATTAATATCCTGTCAAGGAAAAGGATTGTATATCATGGATTTAACCAAAAAAGAAAGGTGTACTAACCAAGCAGATTGGACAAGTCAGATCGTACTCTAATTTCACAGAATCTGGAAACATCAAAGTCATAATAGACCCAGTATCACTGAGACTGCAAGAAAATTGGCTGAAAATCTCATTAGACTTCCCATCATTTGATTCTTTGAAATTCAAATACAATGCCCCCAGTTCTATCAACCATGGTGATTGTAGAATCTCAAGGTGCTCAGAACGCATCTTTGACTTAAAGTTCCTTCCATTCACAGAGCAGTGAACCTTCATAAAGATGTACCTACTTAAAAAGAGTACACATAAAACTGCTGCTTAAGAAAAATGTAGTACAGTTGCTTACTTTATCATATTTCTTGAGAATCTTTTGCATAGCAATAGCATTCATCATGGCATATTCAATTAGTATTTGGCACTCTTGCATCATGTCCTTTTGATCACTCTTGAAACATTGACGCAACGTTACCACGTATTTTTGTATTCCTGGAGCAGTATGAAGTTGGAGAAGTCTTCTCACTCTAGAACTGAAGCAACCAGCTATATCAGAAGCCTCCTTTTTCAATTCAGAGAAGAAGTTTTGATCACACACTAGAAGAATTTAAAAGTGCATAGTTAACGAGTGTCACAAAGGATAATCAAATGAAGCATGTTAAATATAAAGGGTATCCAAAAATTGAAGTATATAGATAGTGCAAAACTAGCGAACAGAGAAAATATTACCCATCTAAAATGCTTTTAAGGTATAACGTATAAACAAAATGAAAGAAAAAGAACATACAGACATTGACTAAGAAAACAAAAATTGGTTCTAAAATACATAATTAGCTGCAGCAAGATCCTGTTTCCGGATATAGCAACAGCGAGAATACTCTTACAAACTTCCCCGTTAAAATGAACAATACCATCTGGTATAACTTGTAGCTGATATTGAAAAATAAATGAAATATAGGCAACATATATAGATAAACTGCTGCATTGCTAGAGCTCTTTCAGAAAAGAACGTTTTCTCAACTTTGACTTCAATTCCTGAAAATACATTTGGTCAGGCCTCAAGAGTGAGCTTTTAGGGTATTCAAATTGACTTGTTTTACCTATGGTACACTCGCTAAAAATTCTGTGCTGTGGACACATCATCATTTTCGAAAAGATCCAAATATTGTGTTTAATAGCTTACAATAACATAAACAGAATGTTTCCAAATGCTTTTCACAGAAATGAGTGACTTATTCTGAACAATGAGGATCCAGGATTTTCATCCAGGGGGTCCAAAAAAAATGTAGCACATAAGATTTGAACTCGGAACCACAAAATGAATTTTGAACCCCTAAACCACTTAGCCATACCTCTAGTCTTATGTTCAGGGACTTCAAAATCTACATAAAAAATAACTTGATGCATACAATGTAATTTTTTACCAAGGGGGTTCGGGTGACCACCCTCCCGCCCCTAGATCCGCCCTGATTCTGAAAACACTTTCTAGAAGCCCTCACTCTCCATGTCTATGTAATGGGATCATCAATAGCATATTAATTCACTGTTTTAATGCTCATATAGTCAGTCTTTGAAAACCACTCAAAGCCCATGTTTGGAAACATCATGACACTAAGAAACAATAGTGTTCATAAAGATGCTCCAATCATGAGAAAGCAAACTAGATGGCTACATGCATGAAATTGCAAACAGGAAGTAATAATCCTGTGGTCCCCAGCATCCTACAGTCCGCTCTGTGGTCCTCCTGAGCAATCTGCAGCTAAGTACGCCATCAACAAAAGCAATAAAAGAGGCAGAGATGCATAGAATTAGAACCTAGGCTTTTCATTAATCATCACGAGAGAGATATTAGCAGTCCTTCTGCATTGACTACACCTTCTTCTGCCTATCACCTTATCCGGAAAGCTTCTTCAACCCCTCTCACGGGCATTTTGAGGTCCTTTGAATACAACAGTTGATTCATCCTTACTCCTAAGATTCACTATCAACCATGACACATCAGGTTGCTGCCTACATAACACGAAATCTGTCTGAACCCAATGTAATAGCATCCAAAGACATTGTTTGTACAGAACTGACTTACGCTGAACAAGCCAGATCAAAGTAAAGTTGATACATCATTTCTAACACACTTAACACCATAAATATCCTCAAATAGTCTTTTAAGTGGACCTGAAAATATCCCTATAAGTCTCGAGAAAAGCCGTGACAAAAGCAGCAGAAGTGAAGCATCATATCTCCATACATCTATATATATGTCTTATATTAAAAGAGGGAAGGTCTAAAGCTAAAAGTTAATTACTAAAATATCTTTCTAAATAATTTATATATCCTATTTATAAAAGAAAATGCTACTGCTTCACACCTTGGTCAATAGCCACAATTATTCAACTCACACTAGAACTACCTTGATCAAGACAACCCACAGATCGAGAATAGCATCTCGAAATTAGTTTTTGCTCTTCCTTTTTAACCTGTGAGACAACAACTTACAAAGGCACCATAAGTCTTCAGGTGACAAATTGTTAATTATTTATTGTTCATATCCCAATATCATTTGTCATTTTTCCTTGCAACAACAACAACATACCCAGTGGAATCCCACAAGTGGGGTCTGGTGAAGGTAAAATGTACGCAGACCTTACCACTACCTTATAGAGATAGAGAGGTTGTTTCCTAGGAGCCCTCATCTCAAAAACTCATAAGCAGAATAAACTAGATAGGAAGACAGGGAAGGAAAGAAGGGGAACAGAAAAAACGACTAATTGCTAAAAACACATAATGGTATGCAAATATGATACAATCAACATATATAAGGCGGATAACGGCACACGCAAGATATAAAGGCACGACTAAACCTACTACCCTACTATAACCCATAGCCAGATATCAACCTAACCCTCTTAACCTATTAACCTGTTACTCTAATTCGCGACCTCCACTCCTTCCTATCTAAGGTCATGTCCTCGGTGAGATCAAGTTTCACTATATCTTGTCTAATCACCTCCCCCCAATACTTTTTCGGTCTACCTCTACCCTTCCATGTAATTCATAAATCCAACCTCTCGCACCTCCTAACAAGAGCATCGGTACTTCTTCTCTGTACATGTCCAAACCATCGCAGTCTTGCTTCCCTCATCTTGTTAGCCACAACAGCCACCTCTAGCTTCTCCTGAATGGTCTCATTCCTAATCTTATCACTCCTGGTATGTCCACACATCCATCTCAACATCCTCATCTCCACGGCCTGCATCTTCTGAACATGTGAGTTTTAAATTGGCCAATACTCCACCCCATACAGCAAAGACGGTTAGACATCTTGTAAAACTTGCCTTTGAATTTAGGTAGTATTTTCTTATTACACAGTACTCTAGAGGCAAGCCTCCATTTTGTCCATGCTGCACCAATACGTTGTGTAACATCATCGTCGATATCGCCACTACTCTGGATAATGAACCCAAGATATTTAAAATTTACTCTTTTGGGAATAAGTTGAGTAGCAAGTCTCACATAATGTCTACTTCATCCCCCGATAAATTGAATTTGCACTCCAAGTACTATGTTTTGGTCCTGCTCAGTTTGAACCTTTTGGACTCCAAAGCGTGTCTCCAGACCTCCAATTTATCATTAACTTTAGCCTGAGTCTCCTCAATCAATGCTATGTCATCTGCAAATAGCATACACCATGGAACCTCCTCTTGAATAGACCGTGCCACCTCATCCATCACCAAGGCTAACAAAAAAGGGCTCAAACAGATCCTTGATGAAGTCCCAACTCAACAGGAAAATACTCTGAATATCCTCCCACTTGTTCTTACCCGAGTTTTGGCTCTGTCGTACATATCCTTTTACCACCCTAATATATGCCATCGAGACACACATGAGGGGTATTCTCAACAGTTCGATACGTTTAGTGTTTTCAACTTTTCATTATGTCTGAAGCTACTCATTAGTAGTGGCAGAACCAGGATTTTATCAAAAGGGGGTTCAAAAATAAGAATGTAGTGCTTAAGATAAAAACTTGGAACCTGAAAGTGAATTTTTAACCCCTCAACCACTGGATCACCTCTAATCTAATGCTTAGGAGGTTCAAAAATCTATACATGTACATAAAATTTTAAAGAAAATCTTATAGATACTGTGAAATGTTTTTGCTTGAGGGGGTTCGGGTTAACCCCTCGCTACCCTGTAAATCAACCCTTGCTTATTAGTACAACTAATTTATTAGTTATTGATGTTACTTCATTTTGTTACAAATATTATATTATTCTCAAGTTAAAAAGTGTCCATCCTCGTTTACTTGAGTGAGTTACATATGAAGAAAAGTATTTTACAGATTTTTGTGGAAAAAATACAGTACCTTAAAAAATCATGTTAATGCTATATATAGCCCTAGCTGTCCACCTTTTGTTCATTCTCAAGCTAGATTTTACTAAGCTTTTGATTTTCTCTATCTCTTAATGGAGACAATAAAAAAATAAATATGCATGTAAGGTAGAGGATAAAGAAAATTCTTTTATTACATCTACATTCTAAATAATTTAACAAAAAAATACCCTATGTATTTTATCATAGAAGTAAAATTTCATAAACCAAAATATTGAATTACCTAAATTTTTTTTAAAAATAATTTAATATCCTACATATAAACATGAATAAAAAATGACAACTAAAAACATCACGTTAATATGAAGTATTTTTAGCCAAAAGTTGTGTTCTTATGGTAAGGAACTAACTTCTTTCAATAAATTGGGGACACCCCTTGGATTAGAGATGAAGACGGTATCATTTAAATGTGATTCCAGCAACCAACAACATTTAAAAAAAAAAAAAAGAGTTCATTCTTCCTATCCCTATACTTATTACTTCACTACCATTCACTACCAAAAGTAAAGAAATATGCGTAAATACATTGTGGGCTTGGGCAGATATTTGGTCCTGTAAAATGTGTTGTCACCTTTGAAAACTAATTAAAAAAATTATTTTTGAGTCTTTTGAAGCAAACACTTCAAAACAAACTTCCAAAAAATATTACATTTTCTTTGACGTTGGGTTTTTTTCCTAAATAAAGATTGTTCCTTGTTTCAGTCTACTGCTTAATTTTATGTTCTATCAGCAATATTCTCTCGATTTATTTTCTAACAAAATTTTTATGGCCATTTAATGAGTTGAATCTTGATTAAAGATCTTAACTCTTGATTGTTTGAAGATTATAGAGAACCTAAAGCTTATCAACTAATGCAACTTTCAACATTGTCTACTAGAAAAATAATTTTAGAAAGGAAATATATCAAAGTTTAATTGATAGCATGATGGTTAAAACATTGTAAGAGTTGTGCTAGAGTGCTATCTATCGATAGTGTATTTTATAACTAAATAAAATATCTTTCTATGAATTAAATATTTTAGATTTATAGATTCAGAAAAATAAGCTGAACTACACATGTCACACACGTATAGAGAGACTGGTGCCTAAAAAAGCACCTACTTTCTCTTCCTTCTCTAAAAGCCTTTAGAGCAGGTTGCAGTTATCCTCAAACATAGAGCTCCACATTGAGTTACCCATGAATAGACTTTGAATGAAGTACTGTTATAATTGGACAAGTTTGTGCATAAAAGAAATGGAACAACTCTCCCTCTTTATCAAGAACCTAGCTCTGCCAACTTGGATGAACAAAGTGTGCACCCGGTGTGTTTCCTCTGAAGTGCTAGTGTTCCGTTATTGGATGTTCTCTATTAAATAATCTATAACATACAACTGTATGATTTTTTCTACGGAGGGATCACTCGAAGCATTATCTTGTAAAGAGCCACTACCCAAAATGTTCAACAGGCCACGTAAAGCAAATTTTGGTCAAGCATTGCAATATCATCCCTCAAATTAAAAGTGACTCATGTCATATATTAAGCCTATTTAGAGGTCTCAAATGTTTTATTTCTTTAAATATATGCAACATCTTATTTCCCTCATTTGCTTTCTCTTTTTCACTATTATACATAACCTCATAAAAAAATATTGTCCTTGTTTACACTTTCCCAACATATAAAAGAAAATGATCAAAGGTATACCCCACAAAAATCTCCCTAGAGTTCTGTACCAAATAAAGATTCGGTTTCAATTTTGAAATACCTCATAAAACATATCTGAGAGAATGGAGGAGCTATTACCCAGCAGCAAAAAGGTTAAGCTAACTTCACATTCCAAGTTCAATGTAAACCAGTTCATGAATACGAAATTGTACTCAAACATGTGAGGTTAGCCATCTTCTCACAATAATTATATGTGATACTTAATATGAAATCTTCCGCTAGTTACATTAACTGATGAAAATCTCCTCCCTTTTTTATTCATGTATTCAATGTCTTTCGGAAACAACCTCCGCGTCTTCACAAGGAAGAGTAAGGTTGGCATACAACACCCTCCCCAAAATCCACTTGCTTGTGGGATTACAGTGGGTATGTTGTTGGATTTGCTTATTCACTCTAGGATGCATTTGGTCTTAAGAGAAACTACTGGCATGTCTTTTTTCCAAGAAAGATATCAGGGAGATGTAGACATGGAAAAATTTTCCGGGGCTCTACAAGACAATCCCAATCTATCTGGAAGGCTACTCTGTTCTAAACCCTAGCTCATTCCTCCATATAGAGTAAGATATTTGCATCTCGAAATCTCATTCATGGAGAGAGAATGCATCCAATAGTGCCTTCGTCAAAGACGCAGCCGGACATTCTTAGAGATCAAATACACAACAAGGAGGTCTAAAATCATCCAATTTTCAAGAAATATGCTAGAAACCCTCGAGAAGAATCAAAAAAGGAACAAAATTGTAGTCACAAATAATGATCTCTATTTGATTATAGGCTGCGAAAACAAAAAATGTTTAATTGTTTGGGTATAAGGATACAAGTTAGAATAGAAATTGAATGTAGTAGGTAATATTTGAGATAAAATTAAAAAGGGTAAAAGAAGTAGGTACATTGGCAAGATTCAAACTGGTAAGTTTGATGATGATCCTGTTGTTGTCCATTAGAATTGGAATTGGCAGCCCTGCAAGCCCTGCAACTCTTGAGAACCTTCTTGAGCCTTTTGTATTCGACATGCGGACAAAATTTGTCGGATCCTTCTTCCGCCTGCAGGTACTCCGTGAAAGTTTCTCCAAACTTCATGATTCCAATTTTTCTTCTCACACAAACCCAACCCAATTATAATAATTCTTCTTCTTATAAATAAAAAAATAGTGGGTGGGTTAAGGTAGATGAGAAATAATCTTTTCTTTCCTTTCTTTCAAATTTTGGTGCTCATTCCCTATAACAAGCGGTTTGTTGCATGTCATGCACCTGTCCCTAGTTTCTCTACCTTGTGCGATCACAAAAATAGACCTATCATCTACCTTTATTATTTATTTTTTTAAGTAATATATATTCCTAATCAAAAAGTTTAACAACTAGCTATATAAAATCCACATATTCATTACCTTTTTGATAAATAGACTCATAATTTAAAAGTTTCAGTCAAGAAAATAATGTTGGAGACTTGAAAATTGAAATTACTGCACCTCACCTTAAAAAGCTGCATGGCAAATAGCAAATAGCATCTATTGTCGAAAATATAGACATCTGTATTCATTTCTTGTTGACTAAAAATAAAATAAAATAAAAATTGATAGAGGAGGGATTTTCTAGTTTTATGTACTTTCTTGGTTAACAGGTTTACTAGTTGTAGATACATCTTATAGTATTCCTAAATTCATAATAATAACAATAATAATAATAATAATAATAATAATAATAATAATAATCTAATTTCACAAAGAAAATTACGCATGTTTAGTTTATATATTATCAAGTCCTTTGCAGTCATTATAAGATAAGGCTCTATAGCATAAAAAGGAATACAGAAACTTAACTAATTTATTTTTTGATGAATAAAGTTAGTAGATGCTTGAACATTATAATCTTTTATGTCATCTATTTAGTTAGATTAAAAAACAACATGCTAAATTCTATATAAAACTATTTCATAGTTCTTGTGCACTGCATCCTTTTAAAAAAAATATAGATCGGATCGTGAGATAATAAATATTTGATTCTAAAAATTACATTGGATACACTTTATATATAAATATCAAAACATCATAAATGCGCCCCCATTTCTCATTAAATGTTCCTGAAGAGTATAGTTAAAATCAGTGCATATTTTGATCAATATCCTAACTTATCTGAAAATCAATTCTCAAGAGTCAAATCATCTATAACCTATACTTAAATAAATAATATGCATTTCAGTAACCTAATAAATCAATTGATGACCAAACAAAATACTACCCATAATGTCAACACTTGTCCATAGAGTCTCTAAGATGAATGAAATAATAACTAAACCTATAATATAATCTAAAACTGATATAAAGGAGTTTCTTATTGACACTAAATCTTCTCTACTTTTAAAGATAGACCGGAAAGCAAATTCAAAGAATAGCTAAGTGAAAGTCAGAGACAATTATAGAATTACTCAATAGTTTATTTTGAACAGCTAGAGAGCTCACCAAACTCCAAGAAAAAATTGCAGTACCTTTTAGCTTTTTGCATCATTTAAAGCCTTTTTAATGTTACCTAACATCATATCATCATATATTATTAAAAGTGGGAAATTTCAAAGTTTAAAATTGGATTACTATTTTACCTCTACGCTAAATAAAATATCTATGTAATTATAAACATATGTATGCATATCTATGTTTAAATATGTATGTGTATGTATATATATAAACACACACATATATATGTATATATACATATATGTATGCATTATACACACATATATATACAAAAATAAAGAAAGGAAGAAACCCTTATTGTTGAAAGTTAGTTTATGTAAATACTCCTCAAAAGTTGATTAACTAAATTACCTATCCTTCAAAGAAAAATGCTACGTGTTTACAAAATGTAACGCCCCAAATATTTGAAATGGAGACATGATAAAAGCTAAAAATTTAGCACTGAAGTTGAACCACAAGACCTAAGTACGAATCGTTATTTGGTTCATGGACCGTATAAAGTTCTCATAGATTGGGTGTTGGTTAGGAAAGTTTGAAGAGTTTACGAGTCATGGATTGTCCTACAGGTTGTAAAATGGATCGTAGATAGGGCCTAAAATTTGAAATTTTGCTTAGTATAGAATGAAAACTACGAAGGGCTTTACGACACGTGGAATGTTTTATGGACCGTGGAGTGACTCGTGGTTTTTGGAGCCTATTAGGATGTTTTCTGGATCTTGGTTCATGATATGCAGGATGAGTCGTGGACTCAATCACGGACCGTAGAAGGTGTCTGTAGAGTGAGAATTAGAGAGCAATAGTAAGGGGCCAAGGTTTACGAGACCTCGAAGTATGGGTCGTACACTGATCTACGACCCATAATTGGACCTTCGTGGATCTATCCAACAAATTTTTATGAAGCATGTTTCCGTCATATCTTCACATTCTAAACCTAATGCTACATCGTTTTAGCTTCTTAAACGCCCTATATCAGTTTTATACTTTCGCATTAACCACCATTCCTAAAACATTCTTCTAAAAATCCAAATCTCAAATCCTCTCAACCTTCCAAGATCCCCTATTGAAACCAATGCTAGGGTTTTGGATTTTCTTCTCCAAAGTTCGTGATTTATCCCATTGATCTTCAGCTAAGGTATGTGGGTTTGATTTGTGAAGTCCTTCCCTTCACAAAGTTCAAGTTTCTTTATTTTACTTTGGATCCAAGGTTTATGTATGTTGTGAAGTTTAGGAAAATTGATTTAATCATGAAGTTTATGATGCATTCTTGGTTATATGAAGTATATTAGTATCATGTTATGGCCTATGATGGATATTGAGTTGAAATTCATGTTTATTCTAGTTAGCGTTTTACAAAGATCATGTTAGATTGATTTGAGTGGGTCTAAATGATTATATTCTATCTTATGTATGCATGAGGTACGTATGAATTGCATGATTTCAAGTCAGCATGAACTCCCAAGTTTGGGGCCTAAGCTATATGAAAGAATGTTTTATGAGAAAAAGAAAGTTTCAATCTAGAATATGTAAAAACATAGAGGTTTTGAATGATAAGAGTTACTCATTTATGTTATGAACTCATGAAGATGTTATGTAAACTGTGCAAGTGTACGAAGCCTTATATGTGTATCATGAATAAGCTTATGATTATCTACTCCATGAGACTAGACTTAATAAAGATGAGGATGAATGAATGATGGAAGTGTGAGTTCTGCCACCTAGCTATGAATGTGACATTATAATAGCCCATTAGTAGAGGGGTATGAGATGATGCTAGTCGATAGTAGAGGTGTTGCCAAGACATAGGAGTTATTCATATGACGACGATTAATATTCTAAATGCTTATGTGATGGATTAGTAGAATACCTCTCTACTAATGATTCTATGATTCATACTTATGATAATTCCGTGAGAGTTTTACTTAGCACAGAGTGAACGTTAGAGTGAATATAGAAGCTCCCTATTAGAAGAGACATGAGACCGTTAGTAGAATCTCATCGTCCCATAACAATATGCCACTGTAGGAAATAGGAGTCACCCGCTAGTAGAGGTTGATTTCCAGACCAACCAATAGTAGATTTTGCTTAATAGTAGTCTTTAGTGGATCCACTTAGGCATCTTAGTAATTCACTTTGGCTAGTGATCTTCCCCTTTTCTTCTGGTGTAGGGGAAAGACGGGACTCCATGGTTTAGCTCACATGGTTTATGTCGGTTAAAGGGTGCTCTCACATATGTTCAAGTTCTCTCAATGTCCCCTGGATGTTCTTTTTATGATGACTACTTTCTATTATATCTGAGGATGTTTACTACTACAATAGATGGTTCAAGTATTATATAACTCTTTATTTTACAATCTCAAATGATTTTCTCACATAAGTTGTGGTCTCTTGTTACTTCTAAATGGTACTTCCCCCAAAGATATAAGACTATGTATTCAAGTATGTAAAACGATCTCTATTATCATTACTAATGGTTCTTTTATAATTAAGCAACCCTCTATGTAAAGTGGGTATTGTTCACCCAGGATATTAAGATCCTAATTATTCATAACGACATGTGTTTTCTCACTAACCTAAGTATATATGACTTATCATGTGTTGAAGTAAGGGTAAGTGCTTTATTACTCATATGTACTATCTCATTTTCTACAACTAAAGTAATGTGTTAAATTATAATACCCTGTAAAATTTCCAAAACACCCCAGAAGAGAGATGAGCACATAACGTGTCTTCCCATACTCCGATCACAAGTTCGAGGTCGGATTTACGATCAACATGAGAAATTGAGTGTGAAAGTTGTCTTTGTTGATTCTTAGAGCAACTGGATCAAAATATAATTTTTTGATGCAAAAATGTGAACCAGTGAGGGTGCATGATAAGTTTGCAATGTGCACCTGCCGCGGACCAACACTTAGCTTCATCCCAAAAATTTTCTATGGGATTAGAAATGTCGTTCTAAGAATTTACGATGAAAATACCAAAAAATTACATAGTCCGCGTCGCGGACTCCATATCTCGAGATGGACTTTTTTGAATTCCATGAGGGGTATTCCAGATCTTTCCCAACCTCTCCTAAACTTAATATATGACCAAATGGGTCGTTTTAAGTGTAAAAGGTTTTTAAACCCTATTTTAAGTCCCTTCTAAGTTCTTGAAAAAGATTAGGGCTAAAAAGGAGAGAAGAGGAGCGTAGAATTGAGGAGTTCGAAGAGTGTTCTTTGAGGTTGATTGTCCAAAGCTTTGATCCAGGTATGTAAGGCTAATCTAAAGCATGTGACTAGTCTCCCATGTGCCCCATAGATGGTAACAGAAGAGCTGAAAGTCCATGAATCCACATACATGATTCTTGAAGTATTATCTTGATTAATTTCTTGAAAACTATATTATGCATTTTCATATGTTGATGATCATCATAAACTTGCTTTCTTGAATTGAATACTTTTCATGAGATACTGTATAAACCCTATATGTTAACTTTTGAAAGCATGCATGAATGAAATTAGGGATTGAGTTTAGAGCCTTGGTTCCAGAAATTTGATTGTGATTGTGATGTGAGCATGATGATGGTTGATAGAACTTTATGGTCCTGTGAGTATCTGTAAATGATCTCTAATGATTTGTCTATTTGATTATTCTCTAATAATTGATCTAAGCTTTGAGCTATTGATTGATGAGATGATAAGTCTCTATGAGACTAATTGAATGATGAGTGCCTTCATGAGGCTGATTGAAATGATTTGATTGAGATGGATGAGACTTATGAGCATTGAGTCCTGGGAGGATATTGAGCACTGAATTAAGTGAGAGTAA
Organism: Solanum ossicruentum; assembly: GCA_025774065.1. Taxonomy (NCBI): domain Eukaryota; kingdom Viridiplantae; phylum Streptophyta; class Magnoliopsida; order Solanales; family Solanaceae; genus Solanum; species Solanum ossicruentum. The sequence continues at coordinate 12,894,273 of JAOTQR010000007.1, forward strand.
GTTCCACTCATACTTATTAACTACGTAGTCAGCATAGGAGAGGATTGTACCATAAAATCAGATATTTCCTTAGTCCCAAAGGAGGACTTGATGTTCTTTATTTGTGGATCTACTTATGCCATGTACTCTACCCTAGCAAGGTACTGGACGGATACGGTAATGACATCGATTTGGTGTATTATCACCGGCTCATAAGTGATAGTTATAGGCCAGAGAAACTCCCAGATAGTTTGCACACTGATAGTACTCTGATGTTGAGTTGATGGTATGAGCCTTAATTGATGTTGATAGGTTATTGTTCACTCTTTATTCTTACCTTAGATGGACATTAGTCATTCTGAGTGAGTATCTTATGAGTTGATGTTATTCCATGTTATTTCTGCCTGTATTATTTCATTCAACCATTTTACATGCCATACATTCCACGTACTGACGCCACTCGGAGCTAATCATTTCATGATACATATACACAAGATAAAGGACTTCAGCAGATGCACCGTTGAGGTTCAAAGTTCCCTAGTTTCAGAGATTGGTAAGTCCTCTCCTGCATTCGGAGGGTATCATTTATCATCTTTCATATGTTTAGAGTTAGTTCTTTAAGTTTTTGGTAGCCATGACCTGTCATGGTACTATCCTAGACTGTAGAGGTAGAGACTTCATAGACTTGAGATGATGATTTGATGTTGGGAACTTTCCCTCTCTAAACTGAGTTTCTTAAATCTGTTATTCTGTCATAGATGTTGAGACCTATCTTATTGGCCTATGGCCCTTATTCCTTGATGTAGAAGTGACTGAGTTAGCCACTATATATCTCTTATTTTGATGCTTTTGACTGTATAGATGATTGAATGACTGTCTTGAGACTGAGTGGATCGCTTGGGGACTAGCAATAGTCTCTGAGTGCCGGCCATGCCTAGGGTACCATCTCGGGGTATGACAAATTAGTATCAGAGCACAAAGTTCACGAGTCCTAGGGATTCTATGAAACCGTGTCTAGTAGAGTCTTATTTATGTGTGTTGTGCACCACACTTCATAAGCAGGAGGCTATAGGACATTAGGAAAAGTTTCCTTTCTTTCATATTCTGATTCATGCGATAAAGTTAAACTCTATGGAAATCTCTCTTTTAATTTGTGCATTACACAATTATAGTCATACTTCCAAGAAGAGCTGATAAAGGAAAGGATGAGATAGTGAGAATGATAGCTGATTGAGGCTTATGACTAGAGTTGTTATCTATTAGGCAAGTAATAGGGTGATGAGTTGATTGCCATAAGTATTGACGAAAGAGTAGTAAGTACCCTTTGAATTTTCATGACGAGGTATAATGAAAGAGTTATTATTGGAATGTGATAAAGCGTGCTCAAACTAGAAGGAAGTTTATGTTGAGGTGTTGTAGTATTCATACTATTGAGGGTGAAGTGTAGATGTTGAATAGGGGGAAAGAGTGTTTTCAATATGATAGATCTAAATTAGGCCTATGATTTTTAAGTGAGAGTTCATGAGACTCATCGAGCTGTGAGCTTAGTCAAATAAAGAGATATGACTAAATGGGGGAGTGGTACATGAGTTGTAAGGAAGGGATATGCTGAATAAATACTCGTTATGAGATTTTAGTGGGATTATGTTCCCCAAAATATTTACCTAGTGGTTGTAAGTTAGTGTGATATTAAAGAGGTGTGCGATAGATGCACATGTTACTGGTAGACCCTAAGCTTGACTTTTAAGGAGTAGAGTGAAAGAGGAGACAACCTCGTGAGAATAGTAGTCTTAGTTGGAGAATGTTCTCTAAGAGGCTTTCCATAGTGTATGTTCGAGATGAAGATATTGATTTGTGAGGAAGTGATGCTATGGGTAGGGTGCAAGTGCCCCTTAGGTAAGATGAGTAAGACGAGGATAGCTCAATAGACAAAAAGAGCCTTGAGATATGTATCCATGATTGTGTAAAGATGTGTGAAGCTCTAAGTTATGATTGCTATAAGAATCTAGTAATATTTTTGAGTTATCGATGTGGAGTAGGCTGATGTAAGTAATCTTTGTCATCAGGAGTAGCTAAGTTGATTGGGGTTTATGGATAAATGATTATGTGTTTTCCATGATAGTCCAAGTCTTATACAAATGAGTTTATAGGGGCACAGAAGTTGGGACTTGTAGGCAAAAAGAGGAGGTTAAATTGTAAGAGTTGTGGGGAGTGGTTAAGTATGCCATAAGAATAACAAATATAGAGAGATTTCCATAGAGACAGGAAGGGGCTAACAGTGATATCGTTGAAAGGAGTTTGTGTGGCTAGTTATATGCATATGACTATAGCATGACAGAAGAGTTTAACATATTCTTGTGGGTAGTGATTCCTTGACCGTGTAGAGGTATCTGCTTATAGTCTAGTAGAGGAAATTGATTCACAAATTAGAGAGGGAACTTTGAGAACTAAGGGGGAGATGAGGAGTTCATGAGTCTAAGTAAATCTTGAGTTTGATAGAGATGGGTTGATCGAAGTGAGACCTCAATTCCTTGTCATATCATACGTTTCTTATTCTTCCATTGAGATGATAGTATATTCCCATCTGATATTCGACTGCCATGCCTATGGCCTGGCCCCATGCACATCATGTTGATTCCTGTTCATGTTGAGTTTTGAGGATGAGAAACAATGAATTCATTAATTAATCTTGATCTTACCCCATGGATCCAAGAGTTTTTAGTCCTATGTTAAATAAGACATGACCTGAGTTTTACACTACGTATAGTTCTGGAACTCAAAGTGAGTCTTGATAGACGAGGGAGATTGTACTTCATTATGAATGTCCTCAGATAAGATTTCTCGATTGAGTCGTGCTAATGATCTTTCATTCCAAGTTCTTTGAGTGATCCTGCTTTCCAGTCTTGATTGGAATGTGGAGGATAGTAGACTAGTTATGGGTGATGGGAGAGGATGAGTGCTCTTGAATTCTGATATTAGAGTTGAGTTTCTATCTTTAAGTTGATGTTCCTTTTGAGCCTCTGCATACTTGAGTATGCAAGTTTGTGTTAGTATTCGTGCCTAAAAATGATATTAAAGATAAAGTTTAAATTTCTAGATATTGCGTTCTAAGTCTATTCTTGAGAATGAGTATTCAAGTATTTGAGCTCTTGATGGTATTCGTGCTTACTTTGCATAGAGAGGTAGTAGTTTGAGGTTTCGTCAATTGGGGAGATAATGAGTTCCTACAGGTCCAAATTGTGATGCTGACAGTAGTAGGTTGAGAGTGAGGATGGATGAAGAGGAGCGAATGTATCCTTATTATGATATTGGCATTAAATTTGTGTCATATAAGGATAGAGGTAGGAAGGAAGAGAGAAATGAGACCTCATGATATGCAACAAATAGGTAAGAGTAGGTTGGAGTGTCTCTAGGCAAGAGTATGTTGGTGTGTCTTTGAGTGAGAGCTCATTCAGTGATGGAGGTAGAAGTGTTAAGTAGGCTTGATAATCCTTAGATATAGTTGAAGTGGTTAGAATGATAGGCTTGGATATGTGGATGTCATTATAGGAGTACTTGGAGAAGACTATTGATGATTTTTGAGCGAGTGTTCTAGGTAGATGCATTAAACCAGTGAGAACAAGTAGTATTCTCTAGATGAAAATCCCTTAGGAGGTAGCATGAGTTTTGAGGATTTGCTTGGTATGAGCATGATCATCTTAGAAATAGTACTTTGGGGCTTAGAATTAGGTTCGAAATGAAATAACAAGATGTGGTTAGGTAGATATTTGAATAGGAGCTATAAGCTTTAATTGACAAGGTGTAGTTCCATGAAGGGGAGCATAGTCAAGATGAGATGCTTAGCTTGAAAGTTACCCATAGAGTCTTATCCTATTCGTGCTATATAGTGAGAATGTCAAAAGGTATAGAATGAGAATCTTACGAGATTGATTATGGAAGTATGATTAATTTACGAGGTAGCACATGGTGACTTTGAATTATGCTTGACCATAGTAAGAGTGTGCAGTGAGACTTAGGCCTTGATGAGAGCCATAAGATTCAGATTATGATGTTCTCTAATGAGTTGAATTTTCTATTCTTGAGTCGATGTTCACCTTTGAGTTGAAGTATGTGAGTTCTTGAGTGTATGCGTGCCTTGAGTAATCTCCTATATTACTCATCATTCGAGGACGAATGATCCCAAAGGGGATATAATGTAACACCTTGTAAAATTTTCAAAATAACCCAAGAAAAGAGATCTGAGCATAACGTGTCTTCCCATGCTCCGATGGCAAATCCGAGGTCGGATGTACGATCAACAAAAAAGACTGAGTAGAGAGTGGTCTCACTTGATTTTTAGAGCAACCGGATCAAAAGATAATTTTGATGCAAAAATGCGAACCAGTGAGGGTGTGCAATAGGTGTACGACGCACACCTGCCGCGGACCAACACTTAGCTTCGTCCCAAAAATTTTCTACAGGATTAGAAACCTCGATCAGAGAATTTTTGATAAAAAATACTAAAAAATTACACAGTCCGTGTCGCGGACCCCATGTCTTGAGACGAACCTTTTTTGAATTTCGTCAGGGGCATTTCAGACCTTTCCAAACCCCTCCTAAACTTAATATATTACCAAATGGGTCATTTTAAGTGTGAAAAGGATTTTAAAACCTATTTTAAGTACCTTCTATGTCCTTGAAAATGACTAGGGTTACAGAGGAGAGAAGAGGAGGGTAAAATTGAGGAGTTCAAAGAGAGTTCCTTGAGTTTGATTGTCCAAAGCTTCAATCCAGGTACGTAAGGCTAAACTAAAACATGAGATTGTTCTCCCATGTGCCTCATAGATGGTAATAGAAGAGTTGAAAGTCCACGAGTCTCCATACATAATTCTTGAAGTATTATCTGGATTAATTTCTTGAAAATTATATTACTTACATGTATTTTCATATGTTGATGATCATCATAAACTTGCTTTTTAGAATTGAATACTTTTCACGAGATACTGTATAAATCCTATATGTTAACTTTTGAAAGCATGTATGAATGAACTTAGGGATTGAGTTTAGAGCCTTGGTTCGAGAAAGTTGATTGTAATTGTGATGTGAGCATGATGATAGGTTGATAGAACTTGATGGTCCTGTGAGTATCCATAAATGATCTCTAATGATTTGGATATTTGATTGTTCCCTAATGATTGATCTAAGCCTTGAGTTATAGATTGAGGTGTTGATTGATGAGATGATGAGAGCCTCTATGAGACTAATTGAATGATGAGTGCCTCTACGAGGCTGATTGATGTGATTTGATTGGGATGGATGAGTCTTATGAGCATTGATCTTGAGAGAAGTTTTGAGCACCGAATTAAGTGGAAGTAAGTCCCGCTCGCAGTCATTAATTAGGTGGCCATCATAGGAGAGGATTGAACTGTAAAATCGAATGTTTCCTTATCCCAAAAGAGGACTTGATGTCTTTATTTGTGAATCCACTTATGCCATGTCCTTTACCCCGACAAGGTACTGGAATGATGCGGCAACAACATCACTTCATTGTATCATCACCAGCTCATAGGTCATGGTTGTAGGTCAGAGAAACTCCCAGATAGTTTCCACAGTGATAGTACTCTGATGTTGTGTTAATAGTATAAGTCTTCGTTTAGATGGACATCGGTCATTTTGAGTGAGTGTCTTACGAGTTAATTCTATTCCATGTTATTTCGGCCTATATTGTTTCATTCATCTATTTTACATACCGTACATTCCTTATACTGATGCCACTCTGTGCTGCATCATTCCATGATTATCACGACCCAAGCCTAGGGCTTAGACATGACATGATGAATGGGAACCCAAAGGGATCCCAAACAAGCCTCTTAGCATATCAATCACACATTCTTGGTCACGGAAGTATAATAATAACAATAATAGATATAAATAAGGAAAATGGGACTAAGGGTAGTCTTTGATAATCATAAGATACTCAAGAGTAAAACTTATAACATTAGTACATCAATTGTTCCAATAACACCTCTAACATAGATTGGAGCAGGGACCAAGACACTTTCTGGGCTCACCCTCATAGTATCAAGTGTTCAACATCAAAAGATATCAATAGTAAGATTATCATAGCCCCGTACTTGAGGACTCACCAGAGCTTATCTTCTGAAATGCCAAAACTAGCTACATGGATGATGATTGAGAGGTGCTTCGGCTCCTACATAATAGCAATATGTAGGCATAAAGTATGCATTAGTATGTAGGAATGTACTAAGTATGTAGGATGCAATGCAACAAGACATAATCCAACATAGTCAAAATGCATAATCATGAGCAACATAGAAGTATAATATCAATATGACATGCATGATTAATGCGTGAAGTAAAACATGCTTATGAATCATATACTTGCAAAATATAGATTACGTGTGTGGGAAGAGACCATAACCAACATAGACCAAGCAAACTATTACTTGGAATCCAAGGCATGTCATCTCAAAAAAGGTGGTTGAGGTATCCACCCCTCAACATGGTGGTATGGGCATGTCACCCCCAACAAGGTAGTCGAGGCATGTCACCCCCTCAACCAGGTAATTGGGCATGCCACCCCCAACAAGGTGTGGTCCACTTGCAACACCATAGATACTTTTCATGAATTCAATGCATGCATATAATCCCTTAATCATCATAAAGTCACTTGACCTTTAAACCATGTAGTAGTTCATCAATAACTTGAGAATCCTTATCAAGACATTTTATCAAATACTTGGTGGGTGTATAATGCTAGTTCAAAACCATGAAATTCAAGAGTGAAATAATATGAGAAAACTCAACATAAATTAACCCACCAACATATAATAAAACCCTCATATAATATACCTTGAAATCCATAATCAAATCTTATAATAGATCATAGTTTCATAGCTCAAAACATGAATAGTCTCAATAGATAAAACCAATTCATAGTATAAACTTGAAATAGATAAACATGCATAATCAATATTTTATAAAACCCCAACATAATTTATAATCAAAATCCATAACATGAGATACCCATAGATGATACAACTTGAAAACATGTAATTTTCATGAAAAGGAAGATTGGGCTCAATGGGTGAAAGTACCCAATGGATGAAACCCACATACCTAAATTTGGGGATTCCTTGATGTAGAATTGAAGCTTGAATGGAGTTCTTGAGATCCAGAATTAAGCTTGAGACACTTGAATTTGGATGGGAATTTTTGATAAAATGGTTGAGAGGTTTTAAAGAGGGTTTTTAAGTGATATAGAGTTGAAAAATGACTAAGTATAGGTATTTTCATGCATAAGTTGGCATGGGGCCATGAACCCAATGCCCTTAGGCCGAAACAAAAAATTAAGAAAGTGCTAACACTGCTCCGCAACGGGTCTGCATCGTGGAGCCATCCCGAACTCCTACTGGTTTGCAAAAATTGGTGAAACACACTTTTTGTTACGGGTATTCTCAAATTTAGGTTATACCCATTTCCACTTAATTTTTCCCCCTGATCAAGAATATGCAGTCGAATTATTCTATATCTCGTACAGATTTTAAGATATAAGGAAATTAAGATTATGAGCATTTCTGAAGCACATTTTGGGGCATTTTTGGGGCGTTTCAATATCTCCCCTTGAGAAAATGTCAAAGAAATGTGCATAAGAGAAGTAATCATTAAGATTTTAGCCCGACTGAAATGATCCCAAAAAAGTGCAAAAAAATGTGCCTCGGAATGCCCGAAGATTTAATTTTCATATACCTAAATATTTGTTTGTTATTTTGAAAATCTAACTCCATATTTATGATTAAGGAGTCAAAATTAGGTGAAAAAGTGTCTAAAACCAATTTAAGAGCGAAAGAATAGAAATTTCAATTTTCAAAAGTGCAAATTCCAGTGAGGTTTCCGCTTGCATCCACGATGCACCAAGGGTACGCTCATGTGTAATTCCTTCTATGCATCCTCTTTGTGATGCAGAGAGGTGTATTTTCCCTATCAGTGTTTTTCCTATGTGGTCCAATTATTCTATGTGTTGGACCCAAGTTTTCCCAAACATGTTTTTATTTATGCTTAGCCAAATTTCACCCTTATATCATCCTAAACATTTCCCAATACTCACAAAAAAACTTAGCCATATTTTCACTCCAATATTCAAGACTCAAAACCCTCATCCCAAGCTAAGGATTATCTTCAAGCTTCAAGCCTCTATTTTCAATCTTCACCAAGAACTTCCCCAAAGCTAAGATATGTGGTGTTGAACCATTGGGTCCTTCTACCCATGGTGCCTAAGCTTCCTTTTTACTAATATTGCATGATTTAAAGTTGATTTCATATGTGGGTCTTGTATATCGAGAAATTTACTGCACAGTGATTTTAGTTCATGAAAGTATGGTTGTTTTAGCATGTTTTGAGTTCTAAATCTTAGATCTAATGTTGGATTTGATAAGGGGTTTTGATATGAATGTCTAGTGGGTGTTGCAAGGTGTTTATTGATGGTTTTACAACAGATTTTCTTGCATGATTTCATCTCTAATTGCATGGCCTTTTATCCCCATTAAACACCCCAAGTGTTTGATAAAAAATCCGGCTAGGATTTCTTGTGTAAATAAAGGTCCAAAGCATGAGATATGATATGAATGATGTCATAATGATGAAATGAGATTATATATATGATTACTCATATATGAAGTGTTGCACTAGAGCATATGATGAATCCTATATAAAGTGTAGAATCGACCATGCTAAATCCGGGGAGGTTTGAGCACCCGGATAACCTAGTGAAGGGTTTGTACTTCTCCACCTAGTAATGGGATGGAATTATCACTAACCTAGATGGGGATTTGTACTCGTCAACCTAGGGAAGGGTTTGTACTTCTCCACCATGGTGATGTGCGGCATTATCACCAACCTAGATGAGGGTAGTACTCATCCACCTAAGTGATGGGGTGGCAACATCACTAGCCTACCAAGGGGTTCCTACTTTAGAAATTTAGTTTAGTCTCTTCAACAAATATAATATCCTATATAAGTATGGGTTACTTAAGCATGCTTTACTTATACGTTAATTATATATATGTCATGTTGCTATATCATGCCTATTGTCTATGTTTATGCATGTTGATTATGAAACTTATCTCTTGTTACATTGCATCCCACATACTTAGTATATTCAAACGTACTAACACATACTCTTGCCTACATGATATAACCATGTAGGAACTAGTGACCAAGTTGATAATCCTCCTCCTCCACGTGGCTAGTCAGTGCTATTTCAATCTAGTTGGTGAGTCCTCCATTTCAGGGACCTTGGTCTTTGTTTTCTTCTTGCCTTGTATTTGAGACAATCCAGTTATGTTCTATTTTGACTATGAGAGTGAGTCGGGTAACTTTGTCTTGGTCCTCGCTCTATCTATCTATTTAGAGGTGTTTGTTGGACAAGTTATGTATTTATGATATGAGTTATGACCCCTTGTCATTTGATGTTGATGTTTTGGCAAGCTATTCCCTTAGCCCCTTTGCTCTTTTATCTTACTTTATGTCTTTTACATGCTTCCGTGACCAATGATGTGTAATGATAAGTTGAGAGGCTTGATTGGGGTTCCTTCGAGTTCCCCATTCACCATCTCACATCTAGGCCCTAGACTTGGGTCATGATAAACTTGGTATCAGAGCACTAGCTTAGTAGATCCTTAGAGTCCAACACATAATGTCAATTCGAGTCCTATTCATAGTTGTGAAGCGCATCATGAATATGAATAGGAGGCTGTGAGGCATTTTAGGAAATGTTTTTCTTCTTCATGTTCTAAGCCATGCTATAGAGTTATGGTGCGTTTTTCCCCTAACGATTATTCTTTGCTATGCTAGATCATACCAAACACTTGAGGAAGACATGCCCAAACTCCCAAGGAGCAACCTACCAATGGTGAGCTCTGGGATGCTCTTACTATGCTTACCCAAGTGGTGGCTAACCAAGTCCAACAAGGGGCCCAAGCCCCTCATGCTACTACCCCAGGAGCTGGGGTAAGAGATTTCATGAGGATGAATCCTCCAATTTTCCATGGGTCAAAGGTGGATGAAGATCCACAAGAATTCATTGATGAGATCAACAAAATCTTGTATATCATGGGTGTTGGGCCGAATGATAAGGCAGAATTGGCAACGTATCAAATCAAAGGGTTAACCTAAATTTGGTATGAGCAATGGAAGGGTGAGAAGGGGGTTGGTAATGTGGTGCTTTGGAAGGAGTTCAAATCGCCCTTCCTTAATCAGTTTTTCCCTCTTGAACTTAGGGAGGCAAAATTTCTAGAGTTTATGAACTTGAAACAAGACGCCATAAGTGTGAGGGAGTATGCCCTCAAGTTTAATCAACTTTCAAAGTATGCTTCTCACTTGGTGGATGATCCTAGATCGAGGATGAATAAATTTCTGATAGGGGTCTCCGACTTGATGCGTGAGGAATGCCGGTCTACCTTGCTTATTGGTGATATGGACTTGTCTCAATTGATGATTTATGTCCAGCAAATGGAGGAAGAAAAGATGGGAAAGAGGAGGGGGAATGAAGATAAGAGAACCCATCATGGGGGTAAGTTCCATAAGGGTGGCCAATTCCATTAAGGCCAAGGGCCTCCTCATGCTACAAATAGGGAGTTTGCCATTGACTTCCCTAGAGCTCAAGGTATTGGTGGTGTGGATCCTAATGATGTGTGTCCTAGATATGGGAAGCGTCATAATGGCCCATTTTTGAAGGGTTCTAATGCATGCTTCAGTTGTGGGGAGCTTGGTCACAAGAAGGTAGATAATCTAAGAAATCGTATCAAGGGCCGAGGTCAAAATGCTATTCTATTGGGTAGAGGTGGTCCTCAAGGTGGTGCCCCAAGGCACAATCGATTCTATGCTCTACATGGGAGGCAAGGGGTTGGTGAGGTCCCCAATATTGTTACCGGTATGTTGAAAATCTTTGCCTTCAATGTGTGTTCTTTGATTAATCCGGGTGCCACTCTTTCCTTTGTTACCCCTCTTGTTGCTAAAAAGTTTCATGTTGTCTCCGAGTTGTTGCATGAGTTATATCAAGTGTCTACTCCTATCGGTGTCTTGATTGTTGCAAGAAATGTGTATAAAAATTGTCCCATATACATTTTGCTTAAGTTGTTACCTTGTGATCTTGTTGAATTAGACATGGTAGAATTTGATGTCATTCATGGGATGGATTGATTGCATGCCTACTATGCTTCTATTGATTGTAGGATCCGTAGGGTCAAGTTTCAATTTCCTAGTGAACCCGTTCTTGAGTGGGAAAGTCAAGATGTGGTGGTCAAGGGTAGATACATTTCATGCATTAAAGCCCATAAGTTGATTTCTAGGTGGTGTTTGTATCATCTTGTGAGGGATAAGGATGTGGAGTCCAAAGTCCCTTCCATTGAGTCGGTTCCTGTAGTAAACGAGTTTCTTGATGTCTTCCCAAATGACCTTCCCATTATCCCTCCCAAAAGGGAGATAGATTTTGGCATAGATCTCCTTCTTGATACTTAACCTATTTCCATTTTCCTTTACCATATGGCCTTGGCAGAGTTGAAGGAGTTAAAAGAGCAATTGAAAGATTTGATGGAAAAAGGGTTTATTAGGCCTAGCCAATCCCCTTGGGGTGTACCAGTGTTGTTTGTAAAGAAGAAAGATGGGTCACTTAAAACATGCATTGACTACCGGCAACTCAATAGGGTCACTATAAAGAATAGATATCCTCTTCTGATAATTGATGACTTGTTTGACCAATTGCAAGGGGCTAGCTTCTTCTCTAAGATTGATCTTCGGTCCGAATACCATCAGATGAAGGTGAGGGAGTGTAATATTCCCAAGACGACCTTCTGGACTGGATATAGGCATTATGAATTTGTGGTGATGTCCTTTTGGTTGACTAATGCACCTGCTATCTTCATGGACCTAATGAATAGGGTCTTCAAACCCTACCTTGATTCCTTTGTTGTGTTCTTCATTGATGATATATTGATCTATTCATATAGTAGGGAGGAGCATATGGGTCATTTGAGGGTTGTGTTGCAAAGGTGGAGGGAGGAGAGATTGTATGCTAAATATGATAAGTGTGAATTTTAGTTGAAGAAGGTCGCACCCTTAGGTCATGTAGTGTCGGGGGATAGTATTAAGGTGGATCCTAAAAAGACTGATGTGATTAGAAATTGGCCTAGACCATTGACCCCATAAGATATTAGGCGTTTCTTGGGCCATGCGGGTTACTATAGAAGGTTTATGAATGGGTTCTCCTCCATTGCTTCTCCTATGACAAAATTGACTCAAAAGAAGGTTAAGCTTGTGTGGACCGATGAATATGAGAAAAGCTTCCAAATATTGAAAGATAGACTTGTGTCTGCTCCTATATTGTCACTATCGGATGGGGTTGAGGTTTTTGCTGTGTATTGTGATGCATCTAGAGTTGGTTAGGGTTGTGTGCTAATGCAAAATGATACGGTCATAGCCTATGCTTCTAGGCAACTCAAAGTGCATGAAAAGAACTACCCTACCCATGATCTTGAATTAGCCGCTGTGGTGTTTGCATTAAAGATTTGGCATCACTATTTGTGTAGGATGTATGTTGATATCTTCACCGATCATAAGAACCTTCAATATATCTTCACTTAAAAAGATCTCAACTTGAAACAAAGAAGGTGGCTAGAACTCCTTAAGGACTATGACATAAGTGTGCATTACTATCCTGATAAGGAAAATGTTGTGGCAGATACTTTGAATCAGGTGCCTATAGGTAGCCTAGCTCATGTGGATGGTGGTGATAGGGAGATGGCTAGGGAGGTGCATAGATTGGAAACGTTGGGGGTTAGGTTGGAAGATATGGGCGATGGTGTAGTTGTTGTTGATGGTTCTAAATCTTCATTGGTTGATAAGGTTATAGAAAAACAAGATCTAGACTCCTCCTTGCTTGAATTGAAGGCCCTGGTGAAAGAGGGAAAAATAGAGGTTTTCTCCCAAAGGGGAGATGGGGCCCTTAGATACCAAGGTAGGTTGTGTGTGCCATGTGCTGATGGTTTGAGGGAAATAATTCTTGATGAGGCCCATAATTCTTTTTACTTTATCCCCCCTTGTTCCACCAAAATGTATAGAGACTTGAGGGATGTGTGTTGATGGGGAGGCATGAAGAGGGATATTGCCAAATTTGTTTCTGGTTGCCATAATTGTCAACAAGTCAAAGCCGAACATCAAAGGTCGGGTGACCTAACCCAAGATATAGATATTCCTACTTGAAAAAGAAAGGTAATTAATATGGATTTTGTGGTTGGGTTGCCCAAAACTAGAAACGTTTTTGATTCCATATGGGTTGTGGTTGATAGGATTATAAAGTTAGCTCACTTTCTACTAGTTAAGACCACATAAAGGGTTGAAGAGTATGCAAGGTTGTACATCCATGAGTTAGTAAGGTTGCATGGGATTCCTTTGTCCATTATATCAGATCGTGGTTCACAATTCACTTCACACTTTTGAAGGTCTTTCTAAAGGGGTCTTGGTACCAATGTTCACCTTAATACGACCGTCCACCCTCAAACGGATGGCCAAGATGAAAGGACAATTCAAACCCTTGAAGATATGCTTAGGGCATGTGTTTTGGAGTTGGGGGGTGATTGAGTTTGCCTACAACAAATATGGCTCCTTTTAAGGCTCTTTATAGGAGTCATTTTAGATCACCGGTGGGTTGGTTTGAGGTTGGAGAGGTAGCTTTATTGGGGCCAGATCTGGTTATGAATGCTCTTGAGAAGGTTAGGATGATTAGGGAATGGTTAAGGACAATCCAAAGCCGTCAAAAATCCTACGCCGATATGAGAAGAAGAGACCTTGAATTCAAAGTGGGTGATTGGGTCTATTTGAAAGTTTCTCCGATGAAAGGTATAGTCCATTTTGGTAAAAAGGGGAAGTTGAGTCGAAGGTATGTTGGTCCTTATGAGGTAATATAGAGAGTTGGTAAGGTGGCTTATGAGTTGAAGTTTCCTAGTGAAATGAATTTGGTTCATCCTGTGTTCCATGTCTCTATGTTAAGAAAATGTATTTGTGATCCTAATTCTATTGTGCCTCTTGATGTTATGGGTGTTGTTGAGGATAACTTAACTTATGAGGAGGTTCCGATTAAGATCTTGGATAGGCAAGTGAAAATATTGAGGAACAAAGAGGTGGCATCCGTTAAGGTCCATTGGAGGAACCAACAAGTTGAAAGTGCTACATGGGAGGCCGAAGCAGACATGCAAAAGCGGTATCCTCATCTTTTCCACTCCACTCAAGCCTATCGTACTAATCATAAGTCCCATATGTGATTTTAAGTGTTACATTTCAGCCTCTATATCATTTATATGCATCCATGTTTAAGTTGGTAAACTTATGAGGATTTTACCCTATTGTTGAAATTTTAAAAATGGTGTTTTACATGTTATGTTGCATTCTTGTGAGGCTAATTTGTTCATGATTGCTCTTGCCTTGTACGTCTCTTTTACATTAGGGGACAAATGTTCCCAAGGGGGGAGATATTGAAATGACCCCAAAAAATCGGAATGCCATGAATTTTAATTCTTATATACCTAGAAATATGTTAGTTATTTTGAAAATATTACTTCATATTTGTGATTGGGGGTCAAAATTAGGTGAAAAAGGGTCTAACCCCAATTTAAGAGCGAAAGAATAGCAATTTCAATTTTCAAATGTGCAAATCCCAATGAGGTTTTCCATGTTGCCTCCGCGACGCGCCAAGGGCGCACTCATGTGTAATTCCTTCTCCACGTCCTTTCTATGACACGGAAAGGTGCATTTCCCCTGGCAGTGTTTTTCTTGTGCAGTCCAATTATTCTAAGTGTTGGGCCCAAGTTTTCCCAAACGTGTTTTTATCTAACCCAAATTTCTCCCTTATATCATCCTAAACATTTCCCAATGCTCACAAAACACTTAGCCATATTTTCACACGAAAATTCAAGACTCAAAACCCTTATCCCAAGCTAAGGATTATCTTCAAGCTTGTAGCCTCCATTTCAATCTTCACTAAGAACTTCCCCAAAGCTAAGGTATGTGGTGTTGAACCATTGGGTCCTTTCACTCATGATACCTAAGCTTCCTTTTTACTAATATTGCATGATTTAAAGTTGATTTCATATGTGGGTCTTGTATATCGAAAAATTTACTGCATAGTGATTTTAGTTCATGAAAGTATGGTTGTTTTAGCATGTTTTGAGTTATAAATCTTGGATCTAATGCTGGATTTGATGAAGAGTTTTGATATGAATGTTTTGGGGGTGTTTCAAGGTGTTGATTGATAGTTTTACAACAGATTTTCTTGCATGATTTCATCTCAAAATTGCATGGTCTTTTACCCCCATTATACCCCCCAAGTGTTTGATAAAATGTCTGGTTAGGATGTCTTGCGGAAATGAAGGTCCAAAGTATGAGATATGATATGAATGATGTTATGATGATGAAATGAGCTTATGTATATGATTATTCCTATATGAAGTGTTGCACTAGAGCATATGATGAATCCTATGTAAAGTGTAAAATCGACCATGCCCAATTTGGGTGGGGGGGTTTGGCACCCGAATAACCTAGTGAAGGGTTTGTACTTCTCCACCTGGTGATGGGGAGGCATTGTCACTAACTTAGATGGGGGTTTGTAATCATCAACCTAGGGAAGGGTTTGTACTTCTCCACCATGGTGATGGGGCGACATTTTCACCAACCAAGATGAGGGTTAGTACTCATCCACCTAAGCGATGGGGTGGCAACATCACTAAGCTACCAAGGGGTTTGTACTTTGAAAATTTAGTTTGATCTCTTTTGCACATGTGATATTCTATATTAGTATAGGTTACTTAAGCATGCTTTACTTATACATTGATCATATATGTCATGTTGCTATATCATGCCTATTGTCTATTATTATGCATGTTGATTATGAAACTTATCTCTTGTTGGATTGCATTACACATACTTAGTACATTCAAACATACTAACGCATACTCCTACCTACATGATATCACCATATAGGAACTGGTGCTCAAGTTGACCATTCTCTTCCTCCACATGACTAGTCAGTGCTATTTCAAGCTAGTTGGTGAGTCCTCCATTTCGGGGACCTTGGTCTTTGTTTTCTTTTGCTTGTATTGAGACAATCCGTTTATGTTCTATTTGACTATCAGGGTGAGCCGGGTTACTTTGTCTTGGTCCCCTCCTCTATCTATCTGTTTAGAGGTGTTTGTTGGACAAGTTATGTATTTATGATATCAGCTATGACTCGTTGTCTTTTGATATTGATGTTTTGGCAAGCTATTCCCTTAGCCCCTTTTCCCTTTTATCTTACTTTATGTCTTTTATGCTTAAGCGACCGGTGATGTGTACTGATAAGTTGACAGGCTTGATTGGGGTTCCTTTGGGTTCCCATTCGTCGTGTCATGTCTAGGCCCTAGGCTTGGGTCGTGACATCGACATAATGCAATAACGCATTCAAACATCATATTCAAAAATCTCAATATGAATGTGAAAAATCAGCATAACTTGTCAACATAAACATGAATGTATGTAAAATGACATAAGGGCTGAAACTTAAGACTTGAAATCATATATGAAACTTAAGTTAGTACCTTCGGCTTTAGTAGAGTGGAAAAGATATAGGTATTGCTTTCTCATGTCTGCCTCTTATTCCCATGTGGTATTTTCAGCTTGTTGGTTCCTCCAAAGGACCTTGTTGCAAGCTAAATCTTTGTTCCTTAACCTCTTCACTTCCCTATCCAAAATCTCCTCCGGGACCTCGTCATATGCCAAATTATCTTCTACAACACGCACAACATCCAAGGGCACTATCGTACTTGGGTTACCCACACACTTTCTCAACATAGACACATGGAAGACCGGATGAACCATATCCATCTCCATAGGCAACTCCAACTCATCAGTAACTTTACTAATCCTCCTCAAAACTCTATAAGGACCCATAAACCTCGGGCTTAATTTTCCTTTCTTGCTAAATCGAACCACACCCTTCATAGTTGAGATTTTTAAGTAAACCCAATCACCAACCTTAAACTCAAGATCTCTTCTCCTCACGTTGGAGTAGGACTATTGTCTACTTTCGGCTATTTTCAACCTCTCCCTAATCAATCTCACCTTCTCCAAGGCTTCCATGAACAAAGCCATTTCCCTAATTTCAAACCACCCCACCGAGGAGCTACAATGCCTACTATAAAGAGCTTCAAAAGGAGTCATACCAATACTTGAGTAGTAGCTATTGTTGTAAGCAAATTCAATGAGGGGAAGATGTTCATCCCAACTACCCTTAAGCTCCAAATCACAAGTTCTAAGCATATCCTCAAGAGTTTGGATAGTCCTCTTGGCTTGACCATCCGTTTGAGGATGCAAAGCTATGCTAAGCTTGACCTTGGTACCAAGACCTATTTGGAAGGACCTCCAAAAGTGAGAAGTGAATTGAGCACCATGATCCGAAATGATAGACAAGGGAACCCCATGCAATCTAACCAACTCATATATATGTCATGACGCAAAAATGGGCGTGATGGACCCATCTTATCCCACCAAGAAAAGTCAACCTACAACCCAACTATAACGTTAAAAGTGTGAAATTATAATAAAAATAAAAGTTCAATTACGGATAATAAGTCAACTTAATGAAAATCCCCCAAAACCTAGTTGTCACGCGCACAAGCTTCTAATGTATTATAATAGATTCAAAAGGAAACACAAGTATCAAATGACATTGTCTCTAGAATAGAACAAAATCATAAATAGGAGTAAGAAGTCAGCTGGGATGGCAAACAACCGCCTTCACAATCTCCATAAGAAGCCATGGACAAGGAAAGTAAAGAGTATCACGACAATCCAGGCTCGCAACCTATAAAATTATTGTAGCAAGAGGAGTGAGTACCAAACACATGGTACTCAACAAGTGAAACTAACTTAAAGTAAAATAATGAAGAACCAAGTAACTCTTGAACACCTAACCACATACCGCCAGACTACAAGCTTGCACACAAAAAAGAATCCCAGCACAATATATATATCATATGCAGAAAATTATTAGAATGTAGATATAATCATCACTTAACATTAGGCCTCTGAGGATCACAATCTCACAACTATTTTGCGATAAAAAAAATTCATAACCTTCATGATTACACCATCCGAAAATTCTACTATCAAAGTCTATATTAGTATAATTCTCATTATCCCACTTTCAAGTTATAGGGAAAAATTCTGCAATTTATCAAGTTCTCGCTAACTCATCAAGTATCATTAAATCAATACCAAAACTAATCATGTAAGAACATAAACAGGTCAAATGATATAATGAATAACCAATCTCAATAGCACTCCATATAATCATAACAAGCCAGAACATTATGGGATGAAAATGGATGCCGTAAGATGTAAATATTGCTATGCAATGCAATGTAATGTCAAGTAAAATGATGCATGTCTATCCTATGATACATATTCACTGATCATAAACATGCCTCAGTCAGAACCCAGAGGGGTTACACATGGACCATGTATCCGGCGAAACCATTTCCCTTTGGCAATTTTCATTTCATATCTAGCCAGAACCATTTCCCTTCGACTTTTCATTTCTTTTCTTTTTCACTAGCCGGAACAATTTCCCTTCGGCTTTTCATTTCTTTTCTTTTTCACTAGCCG
>JAOTQR010000007.1:12916890-12931960 GCA_025774065.1 Solanum ossicruentum
TGTGTAAACTTACTTACCTTTAAACTCAAGGTTTATAGCTTCTTCAAGAACCCTAGAAGTTCCCTTGCAGCTGCTTGCTAGGTCATGAAACCTGAAGAGAGGAAAATGAGGAAAGCTGAAAATTTTTCTAAGTCTATGGGGAGCTGAAAATTGTTGCTTATAATCCCCTCTTAAAGGGCATTAATTGGACGAATTTATTTGGGTATTTTTGACCAAGTAATACCTCAGTCAGTTGGGCTATGTTTTGCAACTTGGTACCCAAATTTGGGCCAAAATAGGCACCCCATGCTAATGGACTTGGCTGCCAGTTTTCAGCATTCCTGTCAAATTCGTTTTTGGCCCAAATAGTCAAATGATTTGTGTTACACTTGGGCCTTTATCACACTCTTCTTGGGCTGAAAATAAGGTCCACTTATGATGCTAAAATATGGTCCAAAATTACACACTTAAAACTGATTTTTATTCATGATCAGACTTGAACAAATTTGACGTCGAACTTCGTCTCCGTTTGGCTAGCAAATTCAATGTGAGCAAGTAGATGAATGACCTACTAGGTTATTAATTCATACAACCACCTCAATCTTCTCACTTTCTTTAGGGTTATGATATCCTCAATTTAACACATAACACATATACACAAGACCCTCTTAAGAGTTAGACGCCCAAATCACCCGTTAACACAAGAATCAAGAACTTTCAAGAATTGACGCTATTTTGACCAATCCATATCATGATTTATTCACATATAATTAGTATATGTAAAATGTGGGGTGTTACAACTTTGGATACTCGGGATTTGTTAGACCAACATATATGGGGGTCCTCACGAACACTATAACAACATCGACCAAATCAATTGGCTTTGTACAACACATGATACAAGTTATCGTGTCATCATATATTGTCATGTAGATCAATCAAACACATATAACAATGCCAAATACCCTTAAGTGGTAAAATTGTTAAATCTCTAGGATGCTATGCTCATTTGAGGGAAAAACAAAGCTATAATCATGCTTAAGTATTAATAAAATCATGTCACGGTGATAAAAACTATAAAATTCACCGTGTTAGCTCAAATAATATTTATGCCCTAGTATGCTCTCTCCCGACAACACATAGGGTATTTGAAAGTCAAATAATGCAAGTTCCAAACATGAAGTCGGAAAAACAAGTAACCAGGAGGTTAAAATCTTACATTGTTTAAACGCAGAGCAAACTCACCCAACTTGATATGGTCCAAATATCCAACCAAATGACCTCCAAAGATCTCAATTTATGCAAACATATAACGAGTCATACAAGGATCATTTCCATATTATAGTGAAAAATCAAGTCAATTGTTGGTCAACCTGGTCAAATTCCAACATTGGTTACCCATAAGCTTGTGAATTAAGTTCTATAATCAACTTTCCGTTTTGAGTTCAGTTGCTAAGTGAAATCCCCAACAATTAATTTAGAAATTAGGTCAAAACTTCCCATTTAGGCATTCAAATCTCATGATTTCATGGATTGAATTACACCAAAAAAGAATATAGTCACTATAACATGTTAAATAATTGACACCTCAATGATTCAAGACGATACTTGCACCTTGGATCACCCCCAACGTGCTCCCTCTTCTTAAAAAGTGACAAAATCCCTCGTCTAAAAGTCATCATTGTTATATACTAATTCATCCCTTCATCACGATCGCGGAAGGGCCTCTCATGGTCGAGAACTGCAACTCTTATTGACCCTTCTTGGTCATTGTTCAACCATCGTGTTTGCGGAGCACATTTGATTAGGTGGTTAATCACATGTTTCATCTTTGCTATCACAAGTAGCGAATCGTGAAGCACAAAATGCTCTTGAGCAGTCAACCCCTCGTGATAGCTATGTACTAGACACCAACATAAACTCTTGAATTTTAAACATGGTTCCAGGTGTGCCAAAACACCCTGAGCCCTCGGATTTCTACCTCAACAGTCCTGACAAGTCCCAAATGTACACAAACTCAAAGTTTCAAAACAAAAGTTCATTCACATCTAAACAAAATTAAGGGTTGGGTTGTTACTTTGGTCATGTCCTAAATAGTCTTTTGTTTGCTCAGGCTTGTAGGTGGTGATAATATGATAACAAAAGTTTAAGAAAGAGATGAAGTAGACTTCAAATTGTATGAAGAAAGATTGTCTTAAGGGATTATATTATCTCTTCAAATTTATGCGAACTTAGGTGAGAACTAATATATAATTGGTAACGAAGGATATATAAGCGATGTTGTCAGAATAGTGCTTAGTTGTTGTGGTTGACACTTAGATTAAGCCTCGTGTTTTGTAGAAGTGTCTTTAGTTTAGTTTCAAGATTCTATGTTAGCATAGGGATAAGTATAGGATTTATAAACCGTATAATTTATTTGAGTATTGTAATATTATGCATTAGAATAGAGGACAACAGATATAGATGATTCGTATGACTGACCTCAACTTATTGAGGCACAGTTGGCACTAGTAGCTGCAAGAAACTGGTCTCGTTTAGCCTTACATTGTTCCAACTTTAATTTTATCTGAAAGAATCTAAGATTCAACATAAATTGCTGCTTCTCTAGTAGAACTTGACATTGTCTTGCAAAATATTTCTTCTTTTTTCCCATTTTATGTGATACCTTTTCCTGTTAGGCTGTCCCAAAAAAAATATCACCTTAGTACAATTAAAAACAATTTAACTTTAGAATTTCTCTTCTACCCTTAATGAAATGATTCTCAGCCACACAAATATTTAATGATTGTTTTAGACCACGAGTTCCAAAAATCTTCCTTTTTTCCTTGAACACCGTGCCAAGTTAAACAGTGGCACATTAAATAGGACAGAGGGAGTAGTACCCTTTGAAGGGGCACATTAAATAGGACACAAATATTTAATGATTGTTTTAGACCACGAGTTCCAAAAATCTTCCTTTTTTCCTTGAACACCGTGCCAAGTTAAACAGTGGCACATTAAATAGGACAGAGGGAGCAGTACCCTTTGAAGGGGTATTAGGAACCTGAAGGATTTGAACATCTGATAGTTAGGCAGCTCTTAGAAAGAACATTCCTCTTTTCTTCTTCTTTTAGATAAGGTGAAAGAGCAGTCCTTTAAGGTGTAAATTTTGTTGTTCAAAGTGATTTGTCATAGAATCCATCAGTTTGAATTGATGATAACTTCTAATGTCTCTAGGTCATATTTGGCAGTACTATTAGTTTCTCAATTCTAGTTTAACTATACAGAATGGACCAAAAAATATATTCTAGTTTAACAATACTGAATGTACCTCTATTTTTTAATCTGAAAAATATTATAACTTGATAGTTCAGTAATCTTTAGAGGGACCCCCACAATTCCTTTTTATGATACTGCTAAATCACATTATGCCAACCAAGTGCTAGTATATTCCCGCTTTACCCTGTAAGTTTGTTTCCCTTTAGAAGTAGTTTTCTAACTATATGCACTCTCCTCCCCTAACTTGACATGTGTCAGCTCTCTAACTTTCAGCCTCTTCTCGGCACCAGTTGTTGGGAATGACTAAGAGAGGAGGTTTGGAATTTCAAAAACATAGAGGACCATTTAGTTTTGTTAAACTCGATAGAAATTCCTTGTTTTCTCATTGATGTGCCTTCCCCTGAAGTTTGAGAAGTCTGAAATAATGGTAAATGGAAATAAAGACCAGGTTGAGCACTCTCACTACAAATGTGAAAGACTAATAAGTGTGCTGCTTCATCAATCCTGTAACTTGAAATTGAAAATTTCCTTTTAATGTTGTTACTTTATTTGATTTTAGCTGACTTTACTTTGTTTTTCCAGTCCGTAGTTCAAGTGCAGGTTGCTCAACCTTGTCTGAATTCTTGAAATAATATACAAAAGTTTATCTTTGGACTTTGTGGCATTAAATGTACTGGAAAGCAAGAGCACAATAGGCCATTATTGTTCATCCGCATGTATTCACTACTTTTTTCAAGGTACATGCAGGCATAAGCCTGTTTTTTGATTATAGCATTTCCAACTCCTGTTAGTTTCAAGTATTAACTAATGTACCTTGTGGGGAGTTGCTTGGTACAGTGATGAGAAAATCCGTTGGTAGTATAACATGTGGAATAAGTAATATATATAGGTATATGTGGATTATATATCTTGTAATGTTTGATTGCTCTTACCATCTGGATTCTGTATAGAATACAGCATGTTATTTCTTTCATAAAAGAAGTGCAGGTTCGGGGGCCCAGTATTTGTGAAGTAATAAACAAGCCACCTTTTAATGCTAAGATACATACGAAAATACCTCAAATTAAAAACAAATATGTTAGTTTGAAGTTGAGTATATTATTTTAGAGTTTGAACTTGTGAATTGTGATCATGTGTTGATTATACTTCAACTCTAGTCCTGGAGTTGCTAAGTAGAAGAGACAAGGCAATTGTTGGTCGAGTGGCTTTTGGGTGAGGCAGTGATGAAACAGGAGATAAATTTCTTTATGAGACAAGCATTGTTGGGTGACCTTAATATTGCTCATTTGAAATTTCCTTTGGTAAAAAGTTCCCCACACATCACTTTAAACTCTAGCTAAATTTCATTTACTTTAAAATAGCACTAGTTAAAAATGACTATTTGTGATTCTTTTGTTTTGAGAATTGCCTTCAAATGTCACTTTTATTTCATTTAGGGTTAGTTTTGCTATTTCATGCTTGTCAATTAAACAAAATATTTAAGATGATATAAATAATATTAGAATGTGTACGATAAATCACACAAAATCTGGGAAAAACATTTAGCACAAAGTGATGAATCATAATTTTCTGATCATGATAATTTCTTCATGGTGTAAGATCAACATACATGGGCAATTATTTATTTTTTAAAAGTTTCTCGTTTAACGCTAGCTCCATGGCTGAAATAAGCTTCCGCGCTCTAAAAATAAATTTATATCAGTGCATATTGAGAAGCCCCGCGGACCTTCTCTTCTCTAATTCTTGAAGGTTCCAACTGGCTTGAGTTAACATTGAATTGACTCGACTTTTTAATATAATAACACTTCGGGGTTGTTTAGCATAAAGATGAATAACACAAGGATTATTTTTTTTATCAAATCTTGTGCTTGATTTATGCCTCTACAAAAAGCTCTTTTATGATTACATTCTTGAATTATTATGAGATTTTCTATTTCATATAATTGGGACAAAGTAGCTTTATCTTAGGCTAATAACCAGTTAGGAGAACAACAGTTTTATCGTCATGTTTGTTGTTCTCACTTGAATTATTTGAGGATAAATAATTGTGATACTAATAAATTAATCACTCATAAAGTGTCAATTTTCAATTTAATAAATATAGATTATCTACTTTTAAAATCGAAAGGATGGTAAAAAATATAAAAATGGATAAATCATCTATATTTATTCATAAAAATTTGCAAATTGTAGTTTTAGTATAGAGTTTAAATTTTAAAAAGTTACTGAAGTTTGAAAATTTATCTAGCATAGTCATTACCGTGTAGGGTGATTAATTAGTGTTGTTTTACTGGAGTTACAATTTCAAATTGATCACGATAAAGAAGGATATTATATCACCAAAAGACAAATCTCTTCTTTGATTTGTAAGAATATTTAATCAAATTTGACAACATTATGCTCTTATGTAATGCCCACTTAAATAAAATAAATTGGTTGAAAGTTGTGGAAAATAAATACAACAACAACAACATACCCCAGTGCCTCAAAAGGCTCCCGCTCATTGCAGGGTGAGGGGGGGTCGGATGTACGCAGCCTAACCCCTATGGAAAATAAATGTGTCAAGAAAATTATAATAAAAAACGAAAAATATCACAACAATCGTATTTATTGATTTTAACTATGTGAGTGTTACAATATCTATAAATCCCCTGATTTGTTTTTTTGAATATAAATTCAAGGGCTCTTCAACTTGAGCTTGAGCTTGAATCTTGTGAAACATGATAAATGTGATCTTGACTTGTACTTGAATTCAAGAGCTTTTGGTTTGATCTTGACTTTGTAGTTTTGATCTTGATTTGTAGATTAGATAAGTTTGATATGGACTTGAACTTAATGAACTTGATTTCTAACTTGGTCTTGAATTTGATCTTAACTTGTACTTGAATTCAAGGGTTTTTGAGCTTGTTCTTAAATCTGATGGTCTTGATCTTGAGTCACTCTTGAACTTGAATGTTTGAGTGCTTGAAGTTTTGAACTTGTAGCTTGTAAAGAAATTTGTAGCGTTTGATCCATGAGCTTTCTCTAGTTTCTTTTTAGAATTATGATGTGATTTATGAATTATGAGGATCCCTATTTATAATTGTAGAATAGACGAGTTATGATGGGAACATGCGTTCTTTTGGCCAATTAGATTTAAGTGACGTGACACAATAAAAGTGATAGGAATAGGTTTCCTTCTAAGTGATGTGATGACATTTGATTGGTCGGAGCACGTCACTAGTACACGTGACGTAGTTTCATTAGCCTCTGATTGGGATGAAAACTAAATGTCATGTTATTTTGACACATAACATCATCCTATTGGCTTCTTTATTTGACTTGTCCTGCCAAGTCACTTGGCACATGACACCAAATACGCACGCCTCTAGGATATGAGGATATTGAGCTCAGTAAAGTGGACTCATCTTTTGTAGTCCAAATAAATAAATATTGGGTTTTTAATCAGATCTATATTTTATTAACTTATAAGTCGTTTGATGTAAAGGATTAATAGATTTAATCCCGGGATAAAAATATAGTAGGCCTTAAATTGGTGTTTGGTTGGCAAACTCGGGATAACTCATCCCGGGACTAATAAATAGTACGGGGATAAGTGATGTGCTATCAAAATACAACACAATTGGTACCTGAAACAAGGGATTTTGTGAGTTCTTAAAGTGACTTTTTATGATTTTAATGTGTTTTTGCGTTAATCTTGCAGAAAAGTTAGGTTGACATAATTTTGAAGGAAAGTTGCAAATTTTGCTGAAGCATAGACTGTACGAGCCCACCTATGAGTCAGAACTCAAGCTACGAGTCGTAGAGTGTGTCGTAGCAAGAATCAGAGATTAAAATTTTAGAAATCTTCCAAGTGAAGGTCACTCCTACGAGGACATCCTATGAGTCGTAAGACATACTACGACTCGTATAGGTAGACTCGTAGCAAGAATCAGAGAGCCAAAATGTTGGATCAAAAACTGAAGGCCAAGACTACGAGAGGAACATACGAGGTCGTAGCTTAAGCAATGACTCGTACCTATGGATCATACCAATTTAGTCCAAGATGCCAAGAACCCGCGAGACTTATCAGCTGCCAGTTGTCTTTTTTATGTAAATTCTAGGGTTGTTTTGTAAATACTATATATAATTTAAGTTAGGTTTTTAGAGGAGGATCAACCAGGAGAAATTTTACAATCACTTTTTAAATCTTTTCTTAGTTTTTTAGAGTAGGTTATTGTTCTCTCTTGAAAAACTCATTTTTTCGGATTGCAAATCTTGCCTTGTACTCATTGTTGATCAATCAAGCTGGTGGGTTTGCAACTTGTGGTGCCTATTTTCTTCATTGTTATTGGTCAAACTCTCATCTCTGTCTTGTATGTAGATTTTTGCTTGTTTTGCCTTATCCATGAGTAGCTAAGCACCCACAACTTGAGGTTGTGGGAACTATGGGTAATTGACTTGAGATAACCTAGGTTTATTGCATTTCTATGATTGGGGTTTGCTTATATTATCTATTTCCCTTCATTATGATTGATGATTGGTTGTGGCCAAGACCAAACCTTGCCTACTATCATGATCTTGACGAAGGTAGTGACGAATAGGAAAAGAGAAGTAGATGACAGGATTCGATCGATGTCTTCTCATCTAATCAATCGAACTTGACCAAGGGGAAGTTGATTGGGACAATTGGTAACAGTTATTTGGTACACCATGGTTGCCAACCAAGCGCCATGGTGAAATTCAATCTTCACCTTCACAAGAGGGCTGAAAGAACCTAAGTTATCGTCATGCATGCTAATCTTCAATTGTAGTTATGTTACCTAGGGTTATTGTGTCAACGAACCATGGGGAACACAATTTCCCAAGTTGTCCCTAAAATTGAGTGTTTTCCCACATAGTAGTATAGTCATAATTTTACTTTTGTTTTTGAATCACAAACCCCCTCCTCCCCCCATATTTAGAGATTTTGGTTATTGATGCTTGAAATGATTAGTTGTGAAGTTTTGTAGTCAAGTCCTGCATTCCCTGTGGATTCGATCCTGGCCTTTGGTTAGGTTAATTGCTGACAATGATCGATTTCTTATTGGAGCATGAACATCAGGACATTGTTAGAAAATTATGGCGCCATTGCCGGGGAATACAACTAGGTTTTGATTTGATTTCACTATTAGATAGTTCTAGTATTGATTTCTAGAGTCTCATGTACTTTACTTTTGTTTTTATTTTTGTTGTTTGATTTTATTTGCAGTGTATGCTAGGTTGTATGCCCAACACAAGGAGCCAAGGCAATTCCTTAGCTCCACTTAATTTGGAGATCCATCGACTACCAAGAAGAATGACTCAAGTGAATGAGGAGGATATGAATACGAATGAGGATATGGGAAGAGAGGAGAATCCACCACAAAGGGGTAACATGCCATAACTTAGGGACTTCAATGAAAATGCTTATGGATGGAATCAATATAGATTGAACCCTATGGCTATGGACGCTACCGGTGCTATAGGACTTCCTCCTTTACCAGCAGTTACTAAGTTCACAGTATCGAGTGGATTGCTCCAAAACTACGGACTATTCACAGGGCTACCTTCGGAGGATCCCCACCGTCATCTTCAAAATGTTGTGCTTATTTGCAAGAGTGTCATGGGGACACAAAACCTTTCTCTTGATACTGTGGGTTTTAAGAGTATTTCCACTATCATTGACTGGCAATGCAGCTGTATGGTTTCCGAGCTTCCTCTGGGTACTATCACAAGTTGGCTTGAACTACAGAGAGTATTCCTTGAAAGATATTTCCCAAGATCTAAGAAGTTAAGCTCAAGGACCAAATCAACAACTTTGAGCAATTGCCGGGTGATTTTATTAGCACAACATGGGAGAGGTTTACTAAATGCTTGAGGATGGTCCCTGATTACAAGATTGTTGATGATGCCTTGGTTGAGAGTTTCTATCGGGCACTTGAAGAGAATAGTCAAGCTTGTGCCAACACGATTATGGGAGGCATGTTCCTAGACCAACCTTTTGCATTGATAGCCGCAAGGATGGAGCAAGTGGTCAAAACAAATTGAGCATGGGGACAACAAGAGCAACGTGTGATGAAACCTTCTTATGTAGTT
Organism: Solanum ossicruentum; assembly: GCA_025774065.1. Lineage (NCBI taxonomy): Eukaryota > Viridiplantae > Streptophyta > Magnoliopsida > Solanales > Solanaceae > Solanum > Solanum ossicruentum. The sequence continues at coordinate 12,926,224 of JAOTQR010000007.1, forward strand.
AAAAGCAATAATGAGCAAGCAAAGGTGAACGAAGAAATCATGGAACAACTTGCTCAGCTTCGCACAAGTATGGACTTGGTTTTAAAGCAAAATCAGGCAAGTGTCAAGGTAATCACCCACAAATCTCCAAAGTCACCTATTTATGATGATCCATTCTTTGATGAGGATGCATATTTTGTAAGTAACCAAGCGGCAGGTTTCTGGAATAACCCCCAAGGGTCCAATTTGGACTATTAGAGGCAAGGTTCCGGAAATCAAGGTCGAAACTTTAACCATGATGGGATGCATAGAGACAACTGGGGCAAATACTATGAGAGAGAGAGAGAGAGAGAGAGTGCCAGATGCAGAGTGGGGAATAAGAGGGATACATGAATGGTGCCTATGTGCCTCCTCACAACCATGATGTTGGGTCAACCAACTCTAGGATTAAAGATATGTTCGAAAAGTTGTTGAAGCGAGTCGACCACCAAGATGAGACTTTAAAGGGAATGAAAGTAGATATTTCATGTATTAATCAAATAATAGAGTCTCACACGGTTGCTATTAAGCAACTATAGCAACAATTCTAGCAAGTTTCTTCACAATTGAATCTACGCCAAAAGGGCACCCTACCAAGCAATACGGCTCAAAACCTAAAGAATGAAGGGCATTGCATGACGGTTATGACTAGGAGTGGAAAGAGCATCATAGATCCCCCTATGCTGGTAATTGTGGATGAAGTTGATGAGAAGGGTCTTGGTGGTGAATTCATGGTTGAGGGAGTATATCCGAAGGTTGTTGGGATGCAACAAGAAGAGACAAGGGAGCATGACAAATTGAAATCAATTCCCAAACCCCCTCCTTCGTCCAGATTTTTCCAAGTGTTGGGCCTAAGTTTTCCCAAACATTTTTTTACCTATACATAGCCAAATTTTACCCTCATATCCCCTAAAATATTTCCCAACATTCACTAAAACACTTAGCTAGATTTTCACTCCCAAATTAAAGACCCAAAACCATCATCCAAAGCTAAGGATTCTCTTCAAGCTTCAAGCTTCCATTTTCAAACTTCATCAATAACTTCCCCAAAGCTAAGGTATGTGGTGTTGAACCATTGGGTCCTTCCACCCATGGTGCCTAAACCCTCTTTTTTTACTAATATTTCATGATTTAAAGTTAATTTTACATGTTAGTCTTGTATATTGAGAAATTTATTGTACAATGATTTTAGCTCATAAAAGTATGGTTGTTTTAGCATGATTTGAGCTCTAAATCTTGGCTCTAATGTTAGATTTGATGAGGGGTTTTGCTATGAATGTCTTGGGGGTGTTGCAAGGGTTGATTTATGGTTTCATAAAAGATTTTCTTGCATGATTTCATCTCAAAATTGCATGGTCTTTTACCCCCATTACACACCCCCAAGGTGTTTAATAAAATGTCCGATTATGGTTTCTTGAGGAAATGAAGGTTTAAAGCATGAGATATGATATGATTGACTATATAATGATGAAATGAGCTTATGTACATGATGAATACTATATAAAGTGTTGTTGTAGATCATTCCCGATTTGGGGGCCTAGTTGAGGGGTCAAAGACTCAACTACTAGGGTGATAGGTGCGATCATCACCGACCTAGTTGAGGGGTTGATATCTTAATAACTAGGGTGATGGGTGCGATCATCACTAACCTTGATGAGGGTTTTGTACTACACACACTAGGGTGATAGGTGCTATCATCACTAACCTTGATGAGGGGTTTATACCTCACACACTAGGGTGATGGGTGCTATCATCACCAACCCCGAGGGGTTTATACCTTGTAAATATAGCTTGATATCCTCTTCACATATGGTATCCTATATGATTATGATTTACTTAAGCATGTGTACTTATGCATTGAATATATATGCTATATTATGCCTATTGCCTAATGTTATGCATGTTGATCATGAAGCTTATCTATTGTTGCATTGCATCCCACTTGCTTAATACATTAAAATGTACTAACAAATACTCTTGCCTACATGATATCACCATGTAGGGACCAGTGCCCAAGTTGATCATCCTCCTCCTCCACATTGCTAGACGGTGCTATTCCAAGCTTGTTGGTGAGTCCTATATTTCGGGGACCTTGATCTAAGTTACTATTATCCTTGTATTGAGACACTTTCTTATGTTATATTGACTATGAGGGTGAGGCCGGTAGCTTATCTTGGCCCCCCACTCTATCTATGTATTAGAGGTGCTTGTTGGACATGTTGTGTATTTATGTATGTGCTTTGACTCTTGACCCTTGATTATGACATTTGTGCAAGCTTTCCCTTAGTCCCATTGCCCCTATTCTAATTTATATGTCTTTGTATGCTTCCGCGACCAAGGATGTGTAATGACAAGTTAAGAGGCTTATTTGGGGTTCCTTCGAGTTCCCCATTCGTAGTGTCATGTCTAGGCCTTAAGCTTGGGTAGTGGCAAACTTGGTATCAGAGCACTTGCTTGATAGATCATCGGAGTCTAACACACCGCATTGATTAGAGTCCTATTTATGGTTGTGAAGCGCACCATGACTATGAATAGGAGGCTATAAGGCATTTTAGGAAATATTTCCTTTCTTCATGTCCTAAGTCGTGCTACAGAGTTGTGATAAGTATTCCCCCATGACGATTGTTCTTTGCTATATTAGATCATGCTGAATACTATAAGAAGATGGGCCCAAACTCCTGAGGAGCAACCTACCAGTGGTGATCTCCGGGATGCTCTTACTATGCTTGCCCAAGTGGTGGCCAACCAAGTCTAACAAGGGACCGAAGCCCCTCATGCTACTACCCTAGGAGCTCGGGTGAAGGACTTCATGAGGATGAATCCTCCATTTTTCCATGGGTCAAAGGTAGATAAGGATCCACAAGAGTTTATTGATGAAGTCTACAAAATCTTGTCGATCATGAGTGTTGGGCCAAATGAGAGGGCGGAGTTGGTTGTGTACCAACTCAAGAGGGTGTCCCAAATTTGGTTTGATCAATGGAAAGATGAGAAGGTCAATGGCTATGTGGTGCTTTGGGAGGAATTCAAATTGGCCTTCCTTAATCGGTTCTTCCCTCTTGAGCTTAGGGAAGCAGAGTTGGTTGGGTTTATGAACTTGAAACAAGCTGGCATGAGTGTGAGGGAGTATGCCCTCAAATTTAATCAACTTTTAAAGTATGCTCCTCACTTGGTGGCTGATTCTAGATCAGGGATGAATAAGTTCATTATGGGTGTCTCCGATTTGGTAAGTGAAGAGTATCAGTCCGCCTTGCTTATTAGTGATAGACTTGTCTCGGTTGTTGACATATTCTGAGCAAATGGAAGAAGAAAAGTTGAGAAAGAGGAGGAGTCATGAGGCCAAGAGAGCCTGCATTGAGGGCAAGTTCCAAAAGAGTACTAGATTTCAAGGCCAAAGGCCTCCTCATGCTACTAATAGGGGGTTTGCCAATGACTTCCCTAGGATTCAAGGTGTTGTTGGTGTGGCTCATAATGACGTGTGTCCTAGATATGAGGGGGCCATAAGGACCCCTGTTTGAAGGGTTCCAATGCATGTTTTGAATGTGGAGAGCTTGGCCACAAGAAGGTAGATTATCCTAGAAACTGTGGGAAGGTTCAGGGGTGCCAATGTGGTTCCATTGGGTAGAGGTGGTCCTCAAGGTGGTTCCCCAAGGAACAATCGATTCTATGCTCTACACGAGAGGCAAGGGGTTGGTGAGGTCCCCGATGTTGTTACTGGTATGTTGAAATCTTTGATATAATGTATGTGCTTTGATTGATCCGGGTGCCACCCTTTCCTTTGTTATCCCCTTTGCTGCTAAAATGTTCTATGTTGACTCAGAGTTGTTGCATGAGTAATATGAGGTGTCTACCCTATTGGTGCCTCTATTGCTTCTAGGAGGATGTATAGAAATTTTTCAATTTACTTCTTGCATAAAATCTTACCTTGTGATCTTGTTGAATTAGCTATGGTTGATTTTGATGCTATCTTTGGGATGGATTAGTTGCATGCATACTATGCTTCTATTAATTGTAGAACCCGTAGCGTCAAGTGTCAATTTTGAAACAAACCCATCCTTGAGTGGGAAAGTCTTGTTGAAGTAGTGAGGGGTAGGTTCATCTCATGCATTAAAGCCCATAGGTTGATTTCCAAGGGGTGTTTGTATCATCTTGTGAGAGTCAAAGATGTGGAGTCCAATGTCCCTTCCATTGAGTATGTTCCATTTGTAAATGAATTTCTTGATGTCTTCCCAAATGACCTTCCCGGTGTCCCTCCCGAAAGAGAGATAGATTTTGGCATAGATCTCCTTTCCGACACACTACTTATCTCCATTCCCCCTTACTGTATTGCACCGACACAATTGAAGGAGCAATTGAAAGATTTGTTAGAGAAGGGATTTATTAAACCTAGCCAATCACCTCGGGCTGTACCAATGTTATTTGTAAAGAAGAAAGATGGGTCACTTAGAATGTGCATTGACTACTGACAATTCAATAGGGTCACTATAAAGAATAGATATCCTCTTCCAAGAATTGATGACTTCTTTGACCAATTGCAAGGGACTAGCTTTTTCTTTAAGATTGATCTTCGGTCCGGGTACCATCAAGTAAGGGTGAGGGAGTGTGATATTCCAATGACGGCCTTCTGAACTAGGTATGGGCATTACGAATTTGTGGTGATGTCCTTTGGATTGACTAATGCGCCGGCCATCTTCATGTACCTAATGAATAGGGTCTTCAAGTCCTACATTGATTCCTTTGTTGTGGTCTTTATTGATGATATTTTGATCTATTCACATAATAGGGAGGAGCATATGGGTCATTTGAGGGTTGTGTTGCAAAGATTGAGGGAGGAGAGATTGTATGCTAAATATGACAAGTGTGAATTTTGGTTGAAGGAGGTTGCATTCTTGGGTCATGTGGTGTCGGGCGATGATATAAAAGTGGATCCTAAGAAAAATGATATGATTAGAAATTAGCCTAGACCATTGACCCTGTCAGACATTAGGAGTTTCTTGGGCTTTGCAGGTTACTATAGAAGGTTTGTGAATGGATTCTCCCTCATTGCTTCTCCTATGACACAATTGACTCAAAGAAGGTTAAGTTTGTGTGGACTGATAAATGTGAGAAAAGTTTCCAAACATTGAAAGATAGACTTGTGTTCGCTCCTATATTATCACTAGCAGATGAGCTTGAGAGTTTTGTTGTGTATTGTGATGCATCTAGAGTTGGTTTGGGTTTTGTACTAATGCAAAATGGTAAAGTCATAGCCTATGCTTCTAGGAAATTCAAAGTGCATGAAAAAAACTACCCTACCCATGATTTTGAATTGGCTGCCGTGGTGTTTGCATTAATGATTTGGCATCATTATTTGTATGGGATGCATTTTGATGTCTTCACTAATCATAAAATCCTTCAATATGTCTTCACTGAAAAAGATCTCAACTTGAAACAATGAAGATGGCTAGAACTCCTTAAGGACTATGACATGAGTATGCATTACCATCCGGTAGGCAAATGTTGTGGCAGATACTTTGAGTCAGGTGTCTATGGGTAGGCTATTTCATATGGATGGTGGTGATAGGGAGATGTCTAGGGAGGTACATAGATTGGCTAGACTAGGGGTGAGGTTAGAAGATGTGGGTGATGGTATTGTTGTTGTTGATGTTCTAAATCTTCTTTGGTTGATGAGGTGATAGCAAAACAAGATCTAGACTCCTCCTTGCTTGAGTTGAAGGCCTTG
>JAOTQR010000007.1:12932060-12963445 GCA_025774065.1 Solanum ossicruentum
TCATGGGTCTTATCTATTATGAATTTCACTACATACTATGTTGGGGTTTATGAAATTGTGACTATTTTAGCATGTTTCAAACTATGAAACCAAGATCTATTAAGAGATTTGATGAAGGGTTTTGATGCATATTGCTTAAGGGTGTTATCAAGTATCTACTTATTGTTTTACATTGAATTTTCTAGCATGATTTAACTCTTGATTTGTATGATTTTACACTAGCATTATACACCCGCCAAGTATTTGATAAAATGTTCAGATAATGATTTCTTGAGGAATTGAAGGTCCAATGCATGTCTTATGTGTTGAACGACTTTATGATGATGAAAGGAATGTATGTATATGATGATAATGAAATAAATGTATGTATATGATATTATCTCTATAGTGTTAGGGATGACTAAGCCCCATCCAGGAAGTTGTAGGCCCGGATAACCTTGTTGACGGCTTTGTAACTCGATCGCCTCACTCGGGAAGTGGTAGGCCCATGCAACCTTGTTGGGGTTTGTACCCATCAACCTTGTTCGGGGGTTTGTACTCCATCAACTTTATGAAAGAGTTTGTACCTCATGCGCCTCTTCAAGGAGGTGGTAGGCCTTGGATTTCATTAAGAATGGTCACTCCCTACACTTGTATTATGATCTATATAAGCAAATCTCATACATATCATATTGCTATAAGCTTATTCATTACCTATGTTATGCACTCTTTTATGGTGCTTATCAATTGTTGCATTACATCCTATATTCTTAGTACATTCAAATGTACTAATGCATACACTATGCCTACATGATGTCACCATGTAGTAACTAGAGCACCGCTTGATCATCATCCTCCTCCACGTGACTAGTACGATTGTCTCTCAAGCTTGTTGGTGAGTATTCCATTCCGAGGACGTTGCTTATGATCTCTTGCTATGTAGTAAGGCTATTTTCCTTTTATTTTATGTGTTGCCTATGAGGCTGAGCCTGGTTGCTTGTTATGACCTCCGCTCTTATCTATGTAGTAGAGGCGTTGTTGGACACGTTATGTATCTATATTATGAGCCTTGGCTCTTTTGTTCTTGATGTTTAGATATAAAAGTGTTCCCTTAGCCCCGGTTGTCCCAATTTACTATCTCTTATTGTGTTTAATTGCTTCCGCGACCAAGGATGTGTAATAATATGTTAAGAGGCTTGCTTGGGGTTCCTTTGGGTTCCCCTAGCACTGTGTCACATCCAAGCCCTAGTTTGGGTCATGATAAACTTGGTATCAGAGCACTGAATTGTTAGATCCTCGGAGTCGAACACACCGCATCAATTAGAGTCTTATTCATGGTTATGTTGTGCACCACAACTATGAGTAGGAGGCTGTGAGGCATTTTAGGAAATGTTTCCCTTCTTCATTTCCTAAGTTGTGCTATAGAGTTGGAGTAAGATTATTCCCCCCTAATGATTATTCTTTGTTATGCTAGATCATGCCTAATACAAGAGGGAGAAAAGCCTCCACACCCGAGGAGAAATCGGCTAATAGGGAGTTGCGGGATGCTCTAACTTTGCTTACACAAATTGTGGCTAACCAAGCCAACCAAGGGGCCCAAGCCCCTCATACTCCTATACCGGCTTCTGGGGTGAGAGATTTCATGAGAATGAATCCCCCAGAATTCCATGGGTCAAGGGTAGGGAGAACCCTCAAGAGTTCATTGATGAGTTCTACAAGGTATTGGCTATCATGGGGGTTAGAGCAAAGGAAAAGACAGAATGGGCAGCTTACCAACTCAAGGGCGCTGCACAAATATAGTTCACACAATGGAAGGAAGAGAAGGGAGTCAATTATGTTGTGCTTTGAGAAGAGTTCAAGGTGGCTTTCCTTAATCAGCTCATCCCTCTTAAACTTAGGGAAGCTTAATTGGTAGAATTTACGAATTTGAGGCAAGGATCTTTGAGTGTGAGGGAGTATACCCTCAAGTTTACTCAACTCTCTAAGTATGCTCCCCACTTGGTGGCTGACCCAAGGTCTAGGATGAATAAATTTGTGATGGATGTTTCTGACTTGGTGAGTGAGGAATTCTGGTCCGTCATGTTGATTAGTGATATAGACTTGTCCCGTTTGATTACCTATGTCAAGCAAATGAAAGAGGAGAAGTTGACGAAGAGGAGGAGTCATGAGGCCAAAAGGGCCCGTTTTGATGGTAAGTCCAAAAAGGGTGGTCGGTTCCATCAAGGCTAAGGGTCTTTTCATGCATCTAATAAGAGGGTTTTCAATTATTTTCCAAGGGCCCAAGGTGTTAGGGGTGCGGTTCCTAATGGTGGACGTCCAAAATGTGGAGGGGTCATAGTGGCCCGTGTTTGAGGGATACTAATGCATATTACGGTTGTGGGAAAGTTGGGCATAAAGTGATGGCTTGCCCCCGAAATTACAACAAGGGCAAGGAGGTTCATCCACAAGGTGCTAATGCAGTCCCATCGGGGAGAGGTGGCCGACAAAATGGTGCTCCTAGGCACAACTAGTTTTATGCTTTGCATGTGAGACAAGGGGTTAATGAGGTGTTCGACGTCGTTATCGGTATATTGAAAGTCTTTAATTTTGATGTGTATGCTTTGATTGATCCGAGTGCCACTCTTTCTTTTGTTACCCCCTTCGTTGTCAAAAAGTTCCATGTTGAACTGAATTGATACATTAGTCATATGAGGTGTCCTCTCCTATAGGTGCATCTATTGTTTCTAGAAAATTCTATAGAAATTGTCCCATTTGCATATTACATAAAATGTTGCCTTGTGATCTTGTTGAGTTGGATATGGTTGATTATGATGTCATTCTTAGGATGGATTGGTTGCATGCATACTATGCTTCTGTTGATTGTAGAACCCGTAGGGTCAAATTCCAATTCCCAAATGAATTCATCCTTGAGTAGGAGAATTATGATGTGGTGGTCAAGGATAGATTCATCTCTTGCATTAAAGCTTGTAAGTTAATCTCTAAGAGGTTTCTTTACCATCTTGTGAGGATTGGGGATGTGGAGTATAGAGTCCTCCCATGGAGTCGGTTTCGGTTGTAAATGAGTTCATTGATGTCTTTCCAAATGACCATCCTGCTCTTCCTCCTGAAAGGGAAATAGATTTTGGTATAGACCTCCTCCCCGATACTCAACTCATTTCTATTCCCCTTTACCGTATGGCCCCAGCGGAGTTAAACGATTTGAAGGAGCAATTGAGGGACTAGTTGGAGAAGGGTTTCATTAGACCTAGCCAATCGCCTTAGGGTGTACTGGTGTTGTTTGTGAAAACGAAGGATGGGTTTCTTAGGATGTGCATTGACTACCGGGAACTTAATAGGGTCACCATCAAGAATACGTATCCTCTTCCAAGGATTGATGATTTGTTTGGCCAATTGCAAGGGGCTAGCCACTTTTCTAAGATTGATCTTTGGTCTGGGTACCATCAAGTTAAGGTGAGGGAGTGTGATATTCCTAAGACGGCCTTCCGGACTAGATATGGACATTTTGAGTTTATTGTGATGTCATTTGGGTTGACCAATGCACTAGCCATCTTCATGGATCTAATGAATAGAGTCTTTAAACCCTACCTTGATTTGTTTATTATGGTAATCATTGATGATATTTGGATCTATTTGTGGTGAAGAGAAGCATAGGGCTCATTTGAGGGTTGTGCTGCAAAGATTGAGGGAAGAGAAGTTATATGCAAAGTATGAAAAGTGTGAGTTTTAGTTGAGGGAGGTTATCTTCCTAAGGCATGTGGTGTCGGGGATGGTATTACGATGGATCCTAAGAAGACAGATGTGATTAGGAATTGGCCTAAACCATTGACCTCGTCGGATATTAGGAGCTTCTTTGGCTTAGCGGGTTACTATCGGAGGTTTGTGAATGGGTTCTCTTCTATTGCTTCCCCTATGACAAAGTTGACTCAAAAGTAAGCGAAATTTTTGTAGCCCGATGAATGTGAAAGGAGTTTTCAAACGTTGAAAGATAAGCTTGTGTCTGCTTCTATATTGTCACTACCGGAAGGGCTAGAGGAATTTGATGTGTATTGTGATGCTTCCCGAGTTTGTTAAGGTTGGGTGTTGATGCAAAATGATAAGGTCATAGCCTATGCTTCTAGAAAACTCAAAGTGCATGAAAAGAATTATCCTACCCATGATCTTGAGTTAGTCGCCGTTGTGTTTGCATTAAATATTTGACGTCACTACATGTATTGAGTGCATGTTGATGTGTTCGCCAATCATAAAAGCCTCCAACATGTCTTCACTCAAAAGGTTCTCATCTTGAGGCAAAGAAAGTGGTTAGAACTTCTTAAGGACTATGATATGAATTTGCATTATCATCCCGGTAAGGATAATGTTGTGGCGGATGCCTTGATAGGGTGTCTATGGGTAGTCTAGCTCATGTTGATGGTGGTGTAAAGAGGTGGCTAGGGAGGTGCACCGGTTGGCTAGATTGGGGGTTTGGTAGGAAGATATGGATAATGGTGGTATTGTTGTTGATGATGGTTCTAAGTCTTCCTTGGTTGATGAGGTGGTAGCAAAGCAAGACCTTGATCCCACCTTGTTAGTGGCGAAGGCAAACGTGCAAGAGGGCAAGGTGGAGGTTTTCTCCCATGGGGGAGATGGTGCCCTTAGGTACCAAGATAGGTTATGTGTGCCTTGTGTTGATGGTTTGAGGGAGAAAATCCTTGATGAGGCCCATAATTCTTCTTATTCTATCCATCACGATTCCACCAAAATATAGAGATTTGAGGGATGTGTATTGGTGGTGAGGCATGAAGAGGGACATTGCCAAATTTGTATCTGGTTACCATAGTTGCCAACAAGTCAAAGCCGAACATCAAAGGCTAGGTGGCCTAACCTAAGCCATAGAGATTCCTACTTGAAATGGGAGGTGATTAATATGGATTTTGTGGTTGGGTTGCCCAAGACTAGAAAAGGTTTTGATCTCATTTGGGTTTTGGTTGATAGGATGACAAAATCGGCTCACTTTCTACCAGTTAAGACAAGATATGGTGCTGAAGATTATGCTAGGTTATACATTCAAGACTTGGTAAGGTTGTATGGGGTTCCTTTGTCCAACATATCGGATCGTGAGGCTCAATTTACTTCACACTTTTGTAGGTCCTTTCAAAAGGGTCTTGGTACAAGAGTTAAGCTTAGTATGGTCTTTCACCTTCAAATGGATCGTCAAGCCAAAAGGACTATCCAAACACTTGAGGACATGCTTAGAGCTTATGTGCTGGAGCTCAAGGGTAGTTGGATGATCATCTTCTATTGATTGAGTTTGCACATAACAATAGCTATCATTTTAGCATCGGAATGGCTCCTTTTGAGGCTCACTTTGGTAGGCATTGTAGATCACCGGTTGGGTGGTTTGAGGTTAGAGAGATGGCTTTTATTGGACTATAACTGATTATAGAGGATCTTGAGAAGGTAAAGATGATTAGAGAAAGGTTGAAGACGGCCCAAAGTCTCCAAAAGTCCTATGCCGACGTGAGGAGAAGGGATCTTGAATTCAAGGTTGCTGACTGGGTCTACTTGAAGGTGTCACGCATGAAGGATGTGGTCCATTTTGGTAAGAAGGCAAGCTAAGCCCTAGATATTTGGGTCCTTATATAGTGATAAGAAGGTTTGGTAAGGTGGCCTACGAGTTGGATTTGCCTAGTGAAATGGAGTTGTTTCATCTGGTCTTTCATGTGTCTATGTTGAAGAAGTGTGCGGGTGACCCTAATGCTATTGTGCCTCTTGATGTTGTGGATTTTTTTGAAGACAATTTGACCTGTGAAGAGGTTTTGGTTCAAATTTTGGATAGACAAGTGAAGAGGTTGAGGAACAAGGATGTGGCTTCCGTTAAGGTCGTTTGGAGGAATCAACAAGTCGAAAATGCTACTTGGGAGGCCAAAGCGGACATGCAGAAGCAATGTCCTTACCTATTCCACTCCACTCAACCCTAAGGTATTGATCTAAGTCCTCTATATGATCTCAAGTTTTATGTTTTAGCTCCTATGTCATTGCATGCATTCATGTTTAAATTGACAAGTTCACAATGATTTCACTCTTATGATGAGATTTTTGAAATGATGTTTAAGTGCAATGTTGCATCTCTTTGTGGGTTGTAATGGTCATATTTTTGTCTCTCATATATGTTTCTTTGACATTCGGGGACGAATATTCCCAAGGGAGAGATATTGAAATAAACTCAAAAAGCGCCCAAAAATGTACCTCAAAAGTGCCCGAAATCGTAATTTTTATGTATCTCAAAATTCATGCGTGATATCAAAAATCTAACTTCACATTCTTGATCAGAGGAAAAAATCGAGTGGGAGATAGGTCTAACCCCGATTTAAGAGCAATTGATTAGCAATTTCAATCTTCATAATTTTCCTTATCCAGAATCGATCCGCAATAGGTCCACATCACGGACCAAATGCAAACCTACGTATTTTGTTGCTAGTAATTTTTATGTCGGTCCAAGGCTTTTGGGTCTTGGGCTTAAGTGAACCCATGCATGAAAATGCCTATACTTAGCCCGAAAATGTGCCTCAAAAGTGACCGAAATTGTAATTTTTATGTATCTCAAAATTCATGCGTGATATCAAAAATCTAACTTCATATTCTTGATCAGAGGAAAAAATTGAGTGGGAGATAGGTCTAACCCCGATTTAAGAGCAATTGATTAGCAATTTCAATCTTCATAATTTTCCTTATCCAGAATCGATCCGCAATAGGTCCACATCACGGACCAAATGTGAACCTACGTATTTTGTTGCCAGTAATTTTTATGTCGGTCCAAGGCTTTTGGGTCTTGGGCTTAAGTGAACCCGTGCATGAAAATGCCTATACTTAGCCTTATTTCTCCCTCATATCATTCAAGACATTCTCACTACACTCCCAAACACATAGATAATATTTCACCTCCTAAATTCACGTCGCAAACTCATCCGGATTCAAAGGCTCTCAATCAAGCTTCAAGTCTCCATCTCAAATTTTCATCAAGTTATTCTCCCAAGCTAAGGTATGTGGGTTTGTTTCATGGGTTCCTTTCACCCATGATACCCAAGTTCACTTTTACTCAAAATTGCATGATTCAAAGTTGATTTATTCATGGGTCTTATCTATTATGAATTTCATTGCACAGTATGTTGGAGTTTATGAAATTGTAACTGTTTTAGCATGTTTCGAGCTATAAAACCAAGATTTATTAAGAGATTTGATGAAGGATTTTGATGTATATTGCTTGAGGGTGTTACCAAGTATCTATTGATGGTTTTATATTGAATTTTCTAGCATGATTTCCCTCTTGATTTGCATGGTTTTACACTAGCATTACCACCCGCCAAGTGTTTGATAAAATGTCTGGATTATGATTTTTTGAGGATTTGAAGCTCCAATACTTGTCTTATGGGTTGAATGACTTTATGATGATGAAAGGAATATATATATGATGATGATGATGAAAGGAATGTATGTATATGATGATGATGGAAGGAATGTATGTAGATGATATTATCTCTATTGTTTGGGATGACCAAGCCTCATCCGGAAGGTTGTAGGCCCGGGTAATCTTGTTGAGAGGTTTGTGCCTCGATCGCCTTGCTCAGGAGGTGGTAGGCCCGTGCAACCTTGTTGGGGGTTCGTACCCATCAACCTTGTTGGGGGGTTTGTACTCCATCAACCTCATGAAGGGGTTTGTACCTCATGCGCCTCTCCAAGGAGGTGGTAGGCCTTGGATTGCACTAAGAATGGTCACTCCTTACACTTGTATAATGATTTATATAAGCATGATTTTACTTCAAGCATCATTCATACATGTCATATTGTTATAAGCTTATTTATTTCCTATGTTATGCATTTTGTTCGTGGTGTTTATCACTTGTCGCACTGCATCCTACATACTTAGTACATTCAAATATACTAATGCATACTCTATGCCTACATAATGTCACCATACAGGAACTGAAGCACCGCTTGCTCATCCTTCTCCTCCACGTGGCTAGTACGATTGCCTCTCAAGATTGTTGATGAATCCTCCATTCTGAGGTCATTGGTTATGATCTCTTGCTATGTACTAAAGCAATCTTTCTTTTATTTTTTGTATTGACTATAAGGGTGATCCCGATCGCTTGTTGTGGCCCCCACTCTTATCTATGTAGTAGAGGTGTTGTAAGACATGTTATGTATCTATGCTATGAGCCTTGACTCTTGATGATGTTCACGCTCCAATAAGACAGTGGTCTCTGTCAGCAATTAAACTAACCGAAGGTTAGGGTTGAATCCACAGGGAATACAGGACTTGACTACAAGACTTCACTATTAATCATTTCAAGCATTTATAACTAAAATCTCTAAATGGCCAGAGGTAGGGGGTTTGTGATTCAAAAATAAAGCAAAATAAACACTATACTACAACGCGGGAAAACACTTAATTTTAGGGACAACTTGTGAATTGTGTTCCCCATGGTTCGATAACTCGATTACCCTAGATAACATAACTATAATTGGAGATTCGCGTGCAGGACGATAACTTAGGTTCTTCCAACCCTCTTGTGAAGGTGAAGGTCAAATTTCACCATGGCGCTTGGTCGGCTACCATGGCATGCCAACTAACCATTACCTATTGTCCCAGTCAACCTCCCCTGGGTTAGGTTTGGTTGATTAGATGAGAACACATCAATTGAATCCTATCATCTTTTTCCTTTTCCTATTTGTCACTACCTTGGTCGAGATCATGATAGTAGGCGGGGTTTGGTGTTGGCCACTACCAAAAAAATCAATATGAACAAAAATCGATAACACATGCAAAACCCTAATCATAGAGATGCAAAAAAACCGAAGTCATCTCAAGTCAACTACCCATGGTTCCCACAACCCCAAATTGTGGATGCTTAGCTACTCATGGCTAAGGAAAATCAACAACAATGCAAATAGAAAACATAGTTGAGAGTTTTACCTAAAACAATGAAGAACAAGAACACCATAAGTTGCAAACCAGAAGCTTGGATAAATGGAAGATGAGTATAATGTGAGTTTTAAAATCCCCAAAAGTGGGTCTTCAAAATGAAAGATAAAAATTTACCTAAACCCTAAAGATACTCCTAGAATATTTACAAGAATCTGTGAATGTCGGGTCTCCCTTAAAACAAACCCTAACTTAAAAGTATTTATAGCAGTTACAAAATTAACCCTAAAAATTACACAGACAAGACAATTGGCAGCTGGTATGCCTCGCAGGTACGATTCGTAGGACAATGGGGATCTCGTATTTGGTACTTGGCATTTTGGATTCAACTGGTATGACCCATGGGTACGAGTTGTTGCTTGGGCTAAGAATCGTATGCTTCTCTCTTAGTCTAGGCCTTCAATTTTTGGTCCAAAGTCTTGGCTCTCTGTTCCTTGCTACGAGTCCACCTATACAAGTCATAGGATGGCCTCGTAGGGCTGACCTCCATTTAGCGGATTTTTTTTATTTTTGCTCTATGGTTCCTGCTATGAGATCACCCTATGACTCGTAGCTTGGACTACGACTCGTGGGTGAACTTGTATGTCCTATACTTCAACAAAAATCTGCAATTTTCTTCCAAAAGCATGTCAACCTACCTTTTCTGCAATAACAACACAAAAACACATAAAAATCATAAGAATTCGAATTAAGAACTCACAAAATCCCTTGGTTTAGGCATCAAATGTGCTATATTTTGACAGTACATCAACACCCTCAACTTAGAAATGTTACTTGTCCTCAAGTGATGACTCAATCTAAGCAGACAATGAGAAATACATAGTAGTTACACTAATGGCATATACATCATTTACTTTAACTCAAGTACTCAACACTCATTTTCAAAACCATATTGCAAAGCTACTCAGCAAACCAAAACATAATGAATGTATCCGGTAATCCAACTATGACAAGCAAAAGAATATCAACCATCCACAATCACTTGGTTAGTCATGCTAATTATGTAGTGCAAATGCCCTCATAGAAAAGAAGTCCCTCTTTCTCACTCAAAGTGCATTAAAAATTAGGTACTGTGCAAGCATTCTCACTCTCACAAATGAAATTTATAGAAAATGACTAACACTATAGGCTTGCCTCTATACTCAATTTTTGAATTGATGACAAAGTAGATTTGAATCACTTTAGGACTTAATGGATTGTAACATAGGCTCATGGGGCTTTGGTATGGCATTTTAGGCAAATAGTGACTAAAAGCTATCCATGAACCATGTTTATCAATACTCTTACCTTCATAACTCAACCATTTTCACTAAATCTGCCCTTATTCTCCTTTTTCAAGCTTTTTCCGGGTGCTTTCTTTCTCTTTTTCAGCTGTGTCTTATTTTGAACTTATTTTTGCTATTCTCTTCAATCTAGGGCAACTTTTCTTTTCTTTTTCTCACTCGGCATATTATTTCTTCATTTTCTTCTTTCTTTCCCAACTAACCACCTCATTTTCATTACCTTACCACAATAAGGGGCATCCTGAACTTAGGCTTTTAGCCTGAGGTGAAGCACACACAATATCTATTCCCCAATCCAGGGCCACTATTTATAGCCACCCTCAACTTAGGCTTTTAGCCTCAATCAAGGTTCACATGTTCAAAGACAAACCAGGGCCAAAATCAAGGTATTTCATAAAACAAGGCTAAACTAGTTACATGTCAAGAAAGAATAGGTACATGAAAAGCTCAAACAATTGGAACAAGGAATCAACTATCACATTTGGTAGGTCAGTTAAGCAAAAGTGGATTTCACTAGAAAACAATGACCTAAGATCCTTTCCCAACCAACTATATCACCAATCCAATCTTAGAGTAATAAGGCAAGTTCTGAGTCCATACATAATAATGAATACGGCAAAATAAGCTCACACATACATGGCATCACATACACAATCAAGTATAGACTCATAGGTCATGCTTCAAGCATCAACTAGCCTTCTCTTTATCAGAACAAACATTGCCAGATAATCAATCGTATGATTGCAAAAATAACCAACAATCTCAAAATTTTTGAGGGTATTGAATTTTCAAAACAAAAAGCATTTAAAGACAATATATATATATATATATATATATATATATATATGCCAAAAGATGGTAACTACTATACATCTACAAATTATTTACACTATCTAAACATGTCGGTTCAATAGAAAGTAAATATCCACGAGGAAAACAAACACAGGCAAGAAAACCTTGGGATCAAAATTTGGGGTACTTATGGACCCTAAGCTACTCAAACTTCACCAAGATCCATAATTGCCCACACCCCATCGAAAACATTGTGAATTGTCCTCAATGCACCAAATCAAGAAACAATAGAGAATATATGGGTAAAATAAACATACCTTGGGTTGCCTCCTAATCAGCGCCTGATTTATTCTTGCAGCTCGACTTAGTCCACTTGGTTACTCAGACTTCACCAATTTCTTGAACCTTGCACCTCCACAATTTAGCTTTTTTTTCCACCTTGAACTTATGAATTGGACCCCTAATTTCTTTTCTAACTTTCTATCATGCTCAAAGGGAGGTAGTATAAGAATGAGGGGGACAAGTACGAGATATTGCCTGATGTTTGGAGTAGAGGCTCCCAATCTAAGCTTCTTGTAGACTGCAAGGGACTTCAGATTCATGCTATCGCCTATATCGCATAGTGCCCTTGCGAACTCTATGTCTTTCAGTATGCAGGGTATGGTGGGCATCTTCTCCATTTACTTGATGAGAAGAGTGTTGATGGATAGTTATTTTAACATGGAGAGAGAGTGCTTGACCTTGCTTTCCTCCTCTCTCTTCTTGAGTCTTTGAGGGAAAAGAGTAGGAGGCCTAAGGATGGGCTTGTACTTTTTTGCCTTTTCAATTGATTCATTTAGCACATCCTTGCCAAACTCGTCTCTTTCAACCACATCCTTATCTGCAACTATTTCCTCATAAATATCTCCTACAAGAACTAGCACATGAGGATCAATAGTACTCTTACCACGCCTACTAGTAACCTTCGTACGTTGCCCTTCATCCTCAGAACTTTGCACTGTATCACTAGGCAATGTACCACTCAGATGCTTCTTAAGTAGAGTCGATACCTGAACAAACTATTGTTGAAGCTATTTAATAGCCACAGAATGAGACTCTATTTTTTCATTAATGTTTGCAATTTCTGATCTCATTCCATGTAGAGTCTCGTCCCGTGTCTCGGCCTTCTTCAACAGGTGATCAAACATCTCCTCAATTCTGGAGTTGCTTGTGTCTGCATCGTGTTGGTGTGGTAGCATACAAGGATCATTTCTGAAACTATCTCTCCTATTCCACTCAATGTCTGGCCCCATGTTTTTCTCATAATAATCACCCTGGCTATCTCTGTGAGCACATTCTCTTTCATAGGTCCAATTTTGGTTTCCCTGACCTTGGCACCAATGGTCTTGATTGGACCATTGAACGTTGGGATGAAAATCCCACATCTGATCAGCTGAAAACCAGGTATCCTCCTCATAATATAGCTCCTTGTACATGGGCATACGTGAAGGCTAATGTTGTGATCAGGGACACTCCATACATCTTCTCTCTTTTTTTTTAATATGCCCTGGAAAGAAACGAAACAAAACAAAACAAACAAAAGTAATATACAAGAGAATCTAGTATTTGACACTTGAACTAACTACTAGTGAAATCAAGTCAAGAACCTAAGCGTATTCCTCGGCAATGGAGCCATAATTTTTTATGATGTTCATGCTCCAATAAGAAAGCGATCGTCGTCAACAATTAACCTAACCAAAGATTAGGGTCAAATCCACAGGGCATACAAGGTTTGACTACGAGACTTCACTATTAATCATTTCAAGAATTTATAACTAAAATCTCTAAATGAGGGGGGGGGGGGGATTGTGATTCAAAAACATTGTAAAATACACATCATACTATGAGGCGGGAAAACACTTAATTTTAGGGAAAACTTGGGAATTGTATTCCTCGTGGTTCGATAACTCGATTACCCTAGATAACGTAACTACAATTGGAGATTCGCATGTAGGACGGCAACTTTGATTCTTCTAACCCTCTTGTGAAGGTGAAAGTCGAATTTCACTATGGCGCTTGGTCGGCTACCTTGGCATGCCAACTAAACGTTACCTATTATCCCAGTTAACCTCCCCTTGGTCACGTTTGGTTGATTAGACGAGAACACATCAATCGAATCATGTCATCTATTTTTCTTTTCCTATTCGTCACTACCTTGGTCGAGATCGTGATAGTAGGCGGGGTTTGGTGTTGGCCACCACCAAACAAAAATCAATATAAAGAGAAATAGATAATATATGCAAAACCCCGATCATAGAGATGCAATAAACCTAAGTCATCTCAACTCAACTACCCATAGTTCCCACAACCCCAAGTTGTGGGTGCTTAGCTACTCATGGCTAAGGAAAAATCAACAACAATGCAAATAGAAAACATAGTTGAGAGTTTTACCCAAAACAATGAAGAACAAGAACACCACAAGTTGCAAACCACAAGCTTGGATAAATAGAAGATGAGTAAAATGTGAGTTTTGCAATCCTCAAAAGTGGGTCTTCAAAATAAAAGATAAAAATCTACTCTAAATCCTAAAAATACTCCAATAATATTTACAAGAATATGTGAATGTCGGTTCTCCCTTAAAATAAATCCTAACTTAAAGTATTTATAGTAGTTACCATATCAACCCTAAAAATTACACAGAAAAGACAGTTTGCAGCTGGTACGCCTCGCAGATATGACTCGTAGGGTGACCTATGAGTCGTATCGGGGTCTTGTATCTGGGACTTGGCATTCTGGATTCAACTGGTACGACCAACTAATACGAGTCGTTGCTTGAGCTACGACTCGTATGTTCCTCTCGTAGTCTAGGCCTTCAGCTGTTTGTCCAAAGTCTTGGCTCTTTGTTCTTTGCTATGAGTCCACCTATACGAGTCATAGTGAGACATACGACTCTTAGGATGGCCTCGTAGGATTGACCTCCACTTAGCAGATTTTTTATTTTTGCTCTCTAGTGCTTGCTACGAGATCACCCTACGACTCGTAGCTTGGGCTACGACTCGTAGATAAACTCGTATGCCCTATACTTCAGCAAAAATTTGCAATTTTCTTCCAAAATCATACCAACCTACCCTTTTGCAATAACAACACAAAAACACGTAAAAACCATAAAAATTCGCATTAAAAACTCACAAAATCCCTCGTTTTAGGCATCAAATGTGTTGTATTGTGACAGCACATCAACTCTCTTGTTCTTGATATCGATGGTATGAAAGTGTTCCCTTAGCCTCGGTTGTCACAATTTACTATATCTTTTTGTGTTTAATTACTTCCATGACCAAGGATGTCTAATGATATGTTAACTGGCTTGCTTGAGGTTCCTTCAGGTTTCTCTTGCGTTGTGTCACATCTAGGCCCTAGTTTGGGTCGTGACACACATCCTTGATCGCGAAAGCAAAATAAACAACACAAGAGATAAATAAGAAAAACAGGATTAAGGGAAGTTTTGATATTAATAAAAGCATAAAGGAGTCAAGCTCATAGAATAAGTACATCAATTATCCAACAACGCCTCTAACATGGAATGGAGCGGGGGCAAAGACACACTCCGAGATCACCCTCATAGTATCAAGTGTTCAACATAAGGTAATATCTAATAGCAAGTGTAGCATAGATAGTGTCCTCGGACTTATGACTCACCAAAGCTTATCTTCCGAAGTACCAAACTAGTCACATGAAGGATGATAAGAGGTGCTCTGGTCATGCATGATAATATGATGTAGGCACAGAATATGCGTTAGTACATTTGAATGTACTAAGTACGTAGGATGCAATGAAACAAAACATAAGTCAATATAGTCAAAATGCATAATCATAAGCAATAGATAAGTATAATATCAATATGGCATGCCTGATTAATGTTTAAAGTAAAACATGCTTGTAAATCATACAACTTGCATAGTACATATCACATGTGTGGGAAGAGACCATAATCAACATAGCTCAAGCAAACTACTACTTGGAATCCAAGGCATGTCCCCCCCCCTCCCCCCTTGTAAGGTGATTGAGGTACTCACCCCTCAATAAGGTGATTGGGCATGTTAACCCCCCCCCCTCCCCATTGAGGTGATTGGGAATGTCACCCCTCGACAAGGTTATGAGGTACTCACCCCTCAACAAGGTGATTGGGCATGTCACCCCCCAACAAGGTGATTGAGGTATGTCAACCCTCAACATGGTGATTTGGCATGTCACCCCCCAACAAGGTGTGGTCAACTTGCAACATCATAGATACTTTTCATGAATTCAATACATACTAGAAAGCCTTTAATCATTATATAGTCACTTGATATGTAAATCATGTAAATAACTTGAGAATCCTTGTCAAGACATTTTACCAATCACTTGGTGGGTGCATAATGCTTATTCAAAATCATGCAACTCAAAAGTGAAATAATATGAGAAAACCGAATACAAATCAACCCACCAACATATAGTAAAACCCTCATGTAGGGTACCTTGAAATCCACCATCAAATCTCATAATAAATCATAGTTTCATAGCTCAAAACATGCATAGTCTCAATAGATAAAACCAATTCATGGTATAAGATTGAAATAGATAGACATGCATAATCAATCAACATTTCATAAAATCCCAACATAATTTATAATCCTAATCCATGAAAAGAGATACCAATAGAAGATACAACTTGAAAACATGCAATTTTCATTAAAAAAAAAAAAAGAAAGATTGGGCTCCATGAATGAAAGGACTCAATGGATGACACGCACATACCTAAATTTGGGGATTCCTTGATGTAAACTTGGAAGGAGGCTTGGAGCTTGGATTTAGTTCTTGAGGTCCAATGTGAGCTTGAAATCCTTGGATTTGGATGGAAATTTTGATAAAGTACTAGAGAGGTTTTATAGAGGGTTTTTGAGTGATATAGAGTTGAAAAATGGCTAAGTATGGAAGATTTCACGTGTAAATAGGCATGGGGCCATGACGTCAATACCCTTAGGCCGAAATAGAAAATTAAGGAAAAACCAACATTGTCGTGGACCAAATGCATACAGCTACTGGTTTTTTAAAAATTAGTGAAAATTATTTTTTGGTACAGGTCGTCTAAAATCCGAGTTATACTCATTTCCCACTCAATTTTGCCCCCTGATCAAGAATATGAAGTTGAATTTTGGATATCATGCACGGATTTTGAGATATATAAAAGTTATGATTATGGGCTTGAGTAGAATGGAAGAGATATGAATATCGTTTCTCATGTCTGCCTCAGCTTCCTATGTGGCACCTTCAACTTGTTGGTTCCTCCAAAGGACCTTGACGGAAGCTACATCTTTGTTTCTCAACCTCTTCACTTGCCTATCCAAAATCTCCACTAGGACCTCCTCATAAGTCAAATTATCTTCCACAATACCCACAACATCCAAGGGCACTATAGCACTTGGGTCACCCACACACTTTCTCAACATGGACACGTGGAAGACCAAATGAACCATATTCATCTCCAAAGTCAACTCCAACTCATATGCAACCTTACCACTTTCCTCAAAACTCTATAAGGACCCATAAACCTTGGACATAATTTCCCGTTCTTACCAAGCCAGACCATACCCTTCATAGGTGAAACTTTCAAGTAAACCCTATCACCAACCTTAAACTCAAGATCTCTTCCCCTCACATCGGAGTAGGACATTTGTCTACTTTGGACTGTTTTCAATCTCTCCCTTATTAACCTCACCATCTCCAAGGCTTCCATGACCAAATTTGGACCTAGCAAAGCCATTTCCCCCACTTCAAACCACCCAACTGGGGATCTAAAACGCCTACCATAAAGAGCTTCAAAGGGAGCCATACCAATGCTTGAGTAGTAACTATTGTTGTAAGCAAACTCAATGAGTAGAAGATGTTCATCCCAACTATCCTTAAACTCCAAAACACAAGTTCTAAGCATATCCTCAAGAGTTTGGATAGTTCTCTCGGCTTGACCATCCGTTTAAGGATGAAAAGTCGTGTTAAGCTTAACCTTGGTACCAAGACCCCTTTGGAAGGACCTCCAAAAGTAAGAAGTGAATTGAGCACCACGATCTGAAATGATAGACAAGGGCACCCCATACAATCTAACCAACTCATGTATATACAACTCGGCATAATATTCGGCACCATAAGTGGTTTTGACCGGTAGGAAGTAAGCCGACTTTGCCATTCTATCCACAACAACCCAAATAGAGTCAAAATGTTTCCTAGTCTTAGGCAACTCAACCACAAAATCCATCCATGTTGATCTCCTCACACTTCCACGTAGGAACCGCTATATCTTGGGCTAGGCCACCCGGCCTTTGATATTCGACTTTCACTTGTTGGTAATTACAACATTCGGATATGAACTTGGCAATTTATCTCATACCACCCCACCAATACACCTCTCTCAAGTCTCTATACATCTATGTAGAATCAGGGTGAAAGGAATAGGATGAATTATGGGCCTCCTTCAAGATCAATTCTCTCAAGTCACCCACATTTGGCACGCACAATCTACCCTGGTACCTAAGGGCATCATCTCCCCTTTGGGAGAAAACTTCCACTTTACCCACTCTCACCAAGGCCTTCAACTCTAGCAAGGAGGGATTAAGATCTTGTTTTACCTTTACCTCCTCAATCAAGGAAGATTTAGAACCATCAACAACCAGTACACCACCATTGTCAACTTCATCCAACCTAACCCCCAATCTAGCCAACCGATGGGCCTCTTTAGCCACCTCTTTGCCACCACATCAACATGGGGTAGACTACCCATAGACACCCTACTTAGAGCATCGGCCAGTACATTAGCTTTGTCGGAGTGATAACGCACACTCATATCATAATCTTTAAAGAGCTCTAACCACCTTTTTTGTCTCAAGTTAAGATCTTTTTGGATGAACACATATTGGAGACTCTTGTGGTTGGTAAACACATTAACATGAACCCCATACAAGTAGTGACACCAAATTTAGCAAATACCATAGCCGCCAATTCAAGATGATGGGTGGGATAATTCTTCTCATGCACCTTAAGTTGTCTAGAGGCATACGCTATCACCTCACTATTTTGCATCAAAATACACCCCAAACCGATTCTTAAGGCATCACAATATACAACAAATCCTTCCAACCCTTCCGGTAGAGGCTAGAAGGAGCGGAGACAACCTTATCTTTCAAAGTCTGGAAACTCTTCTCACATTCATCGGTCCACACAAATTTTGCCTTCTTTTGTGTCAACTTAGTCATAGGAGAAGCAATAGAAGAGAAGTCATTCACAAACTCCGGTAATAACCCGCCAAACCCAAGAAATTTCTAATATCCAATGGAGTCAAAGGTTTAGGCCAATTCCTAATCACCTTTGTCTTCTTAGGATCCACCTTAATGCCATCACCCGACACCACATGCCTTGGAAAAGCAACCTCTTTCAACCAAAACTCACATTTTTCATATTTAACATACAACTTCTCCCTCAAGATTCGCAACACCACCCTCAAGTGATTCACATGCTCCTCCTCACTATGGGAATAAATCAAGATATCATTAATAAAAACCACAAAAAACAAGTCAAGGTAGGATTTAAAGACCTTATTCATAAGATCCATAAATATAGTCAGTGCATTAGTAAATCAAAAGGACATAACCACAAACTCAAAGTGACTAGCCCCTTGAAGTTGATCAAAAGGACATACCTAGTCCGAAAAGTCGTCTTGGGAATGTCATACTCCCTCACTTTCACTTGGTGATATCCGGACCGTAGGTCAATCTTAGAAAAGTAACTAGCCCCTTGAAGTTGATCAAAAAGGTAATCAATCCTTGGTAGAAGGAACTTGTTCTTTATGGTGACTCTATTAAGTTGTCCGGTATTCAATGCACATTCTAAGAGAACTATTATTTTACTTCACAAATAAAACTAGTGCACCCCAAGGTAACTTACTAGGCATTATGAAACCCTTTTCCAACAAATCCCTCACTTGCTCCTTCAATTCCTTCAACTCCGTCGGGGCCTTACGTAAGGGGGAATAGAAATGGGTTAAGTGTCGGGAAGGAGGTCTATACCAAAGTCTATTTCCCTTTCGGGAGGAACACCGGAAAGCTCCTCGGGAAAGACATCAAGAAACTCATTAACCATCGGAACAGACTCAATAGGAAGGACTTTGGACTCAACATCTCTAACCCTCACAAGATGATAGAGACAACCCTTAGAAATCAACTTTTCGGCTTTCGAGCAAGAAATGAATCTACCCTTAATCACCACATCATGACTTTCCCACTCAAAGACGGGCTCATTAAGGAATTAAAATTTTACTATGCGGGTTCTACAATCAATAGAAGCAAAATATCCATGCAACCAATCCATCCCAAGAATGACATCAAAATCCACCATATCTAATTCAACAAAATCACAAGGCAAGATTTTATGCAATATGAATGTGGGACAATTTTTATAGACTCTTTTAGCAACAATGGACTCACCAACGGGGTTAGACACTTCATAAGGTTCACACAACAATTCGAGACTAGCATAAAGCTTTTTAGCAACAAAAGAGTAATAAAAAAAAAGAGTGGCACTGAATCTATCAAAATATACACATCAAAATCAAAAACCTTTAACATACCGGCGACGACATCGGGGACCTCATCCACCCCTTGTCTCCCTTGAAGAGCATAAAATCTATTTTGCCTTCGAGCACCCCCTTGTTGGCCTTCTCTTCCCTTTTGACCCGCATTTGTACCTTGGCCTTGTGGATGACCATCTCTACCTTTGTTTTGAGCACGAGGACAAACAATCACCTTATGACCCACTTCACCACAACCATAGCAAGCATTAGAGTTTTTCAAACATAGGTCATTATGGTTCTACCACACCTTTATCACATAGGGTTAGGCACCCCACCACCACCACCTTGGAATCTTGGATTGTCATTTGCAAACCTCCTATTAGGAGCATTGGAAGACCCTTGGTCTTGGAACTTGTGACCTTGAGGAAACCAACCAACCTTGTAACCTTGGAATGCACCTTCAAAACGAGCCCTCTTGGACTCACCACTTCTTCTTTTTCTAAGTTTTGCTCCCTCTAGTTGATCGGCATATGTCATGAGGCGGGACAAATACACATAGCATGGTGGTGCGATACTCCTCATTAACCAAGTCAGACACTCCTGACACAAATTTGTACATCCTTGATCTAGGCTCAGCAACCAATTATGGGACATACTTGGAGAGTTGGCTGAACTTGAGAGCATACTCCCTCACACTCATGGAACTTTGCTTAAGGTTCATAAACTCCATCATTTTAGCCTCCCTTAGCTCGATAGGAAAGAACCGGTTGAGGAATGCAGCTTTGAACTCCTCCCAAGGAATAGCATCATCTCTCCTCTCCAATTTCTATTGGGTGAACCAAATTTGGGCCACACCTTTGAGTTGGTAGGCCGTTAACTCCGCTTTCTCCACCGAATTGACCCCCATAATAAATAGCACTTTGTATATCTCATTGATAAACTCTTGGGGATCCTAATCCATCTTGGATCCATGGAACTCCAGTGGGTTCATTCTAGTGAAATCCCTCACCCTAGAAGCCGGAGTGGGAGCATGAGAGGCTTGGACCCCTTAGTGAATTTGGTTGGTCATAGCATGGACCAACATTGTAATAGCATCCTAAAATTTATCTCGAGCTACCGCTCCACCTTGAAGAGCTGGAGGAGCGGGAGGGCCGATTGCTCCTCGGGTGTACGGGCTCTCGTTAGTCTCCCTCTTGGGATCAGTATGATCTAAAATAGCAAAGAGCATTCATTAGGGGAAAAGACTTACACTTACATCTAAAGCACGATACAGACCATGAAGAAATGAAAACATTTCCTAAAACGCCTTATAGCCTCCTATACATAGTTGTGGCGCGCTTTACAACCATGAATAAGACTCTAATCGACGTGATGTGTTGGATTCCGAGGACCATTATCAACCTAGTGTTCTGATACCAAGTTTGTCACGACTCAAGCCTAGGACCTAGACGTGACACGACGAATAAGGACCCGAAGGGATCCCAAATAAGCCTCTTAGCATATCATTCACACATCCTTGGTCGCGGAAGCAAAATAAACAACACAAGAGATATAAATAAGAAAAACGGGATTAAGGGGAAGTTTTGATATTTATAAAAGTATAAAAGAGTCAAGTTCATAACATAAGTGCATCAAATATCTAACAATACCTCTAACATGGAATGGAGCAGGGGCCAAGACACTCTCCGAGCTCACCCTCATAGTATCAAGTGCTCAACATAAGGTAATATCAAATAGCAAGAGTAGCATATATACTGTCCTCGGACTTGAGGACTCATCAAAGCTTATCTTCCGAAGTACCAAACTAAATACGTGGAGGATGATCGAGAGGTGTTCATCCCTACATGGTAATATCATATAGGCATAGAGTATGCATTAGTACATTTGAGTGTTCTTAGTATGTAGGATGCAATGCAACAAGACATAAGCCAATATAGTCAAAATGCATAATCATAAGCAATGGATAAGTATAATATCAATATGGCATGCATGATCAATGCTTGAAATAAAATATGCTTGTAAATCATACAACTTGCATCGTATATATCACATGTATAGGACGAGACAATAATCGACATAGACCAAGCGAACTACTACTTGGAATCCAAGGCATTTCACCCTCTTGAAGGTAATTAAGGTACTTACCCCTCAACAAGGTGATTGGGAATGTCACCACCACCACTACCACCACAACCACCACCCCACCACCCCAAACAAGGTGATTGAGGTACTCACTCCTCAACAAGGTGATTGGATATGTCACCCCCCCCCCCCAACAAGGGGAACGAGGCACCCCCCCCCCAACAAGGTGATTGTGCATGTCAACCTAACAAGGTGATTGAGGTATGCCACCCCTCAACATGGTGATTGGCATGTCACCCCACCCCCCAACAAGGTGTGGTCTACTTGCAACATCATAGATATTTTTCATACATACTTGAAAGCCCTTAATCATGATATAGTCACTTGACTTGTAAATCATGTAAATAACTTGAGAATCCTTGTCAAGACATTTTATCAAATACTTGGTAGGTGCATAATGCTTGTTCAAAATCATGCAAAATTCAAGAGTGAAATAATATGAGAAAACCCAATGCAAATTAACTCACCAACATATAGTAAAACACTCATGTAGAGTACTTTGAAATCCACCATCAAACCTCATAACAATAAGTCATAGTTTCATAGCTCAAAACATGTATAGTCTCAACAGACAAAACCAATTCATGGTGTAAGCTTGAAATAGATAGACATGCATAATCAATCAACATTTCATAAAACCCCAACATAATTTATAATCATAATCCATGATAAGAGATACCCATAGAAGATACAACTTGAAAACATACAATTTTCATGAAAAAAGAAGATTGGGTTTCATGGGTGAAAGGACCCAATGGATGAAACCCACATACCTAAATTTGGGGATTCCTTGATGTGAACTTGGAAGGAGGCTTGGGGCTAGGATTGAGTTCTTGAGGTCTAATATGAGCTTGAAATCCTTGGATTTGGATGGAAATTTTGATAAAGTGTTGGAGAGATTTTGGAGAGGGTTTTTGAGTTATAGAGTTAAAGAATGGCTAAGTATGGGAGATTTCACGTGTAAATGGGCATCGGGCCATGACCCCAATGCCCTTAGGCCGAAACAGAAAATTAAGGAAAAACCAACACTGGTTCATGATGGGTCCGTGTCGCGAACAAAACGCGTACAGATACTGATTTGCGAAAAATTAGTGGAAATTATTTTTCGCTACAGGTCCTCTAAAATCCGAATTATACCCATTTCCAATTTAATTTTGCCCTCGATCAAGAATATGAAATCAAATTTTCAATATCACACACGAATTTTGAGATATATGGAAATTACGATTATGGACATTTTCGAATCATAATTTGAGGCGTTTCACACAAGTCCAAAGTCTATGTTCACATCATTTTTATACAACAAATACACTAACATCAGCCAATATTGTTGTTCCACCAATGAGTATTTTTTACAAAAGTTTAAACATATCGCATATTGTAAAGGTGTTATACCAATTTCATATAAAATGCTTTCACAAAAATATACAAGTGTCACGTCAAACAATCTATACTCACACCAATTTTATACAAAAGCTACACTAACAACAACCAATGTTGTTGTTATATCAATTTCATATAAAATTCATTCACAAAAATATATCAATGTCAAGTCAAATAGTCTAGATCATACCAATTCTATATAAGAAAAATACTGTAACAACTCTATATGCATATCAAATTTATACCAAAGATACACTAAAATGCATGCTAGCCTCATATAAACTGCATTCTAAAAAAATATACCAGACACAAGTCCAACAGTTTATATTCACATCATTTTTATGCAACAAATACACTAACAGCAACCAACTACTGTTGTTACTGCATCAGTGTATTATTTACAAAATTGATGCAAAGTTTAAATATATCATATATTGTAAGGTAGTATATCAATTTCATATAAAATGTATTCACAAAAAATATATCAGTGTCAAATCAATCAGTCACACCAAGTTTATACAAAAAAAAATACACTATAGCAATCAATATTGTTGTTGTTATACCAATTTCATATAAAATGCATTCACAAAAATATATCAGTGTCAAGTCAAACAGTCTAGATTCATACCAAAAAATACAGTAATAGTAGTATTATGATTGTTTTATATAAAACCAGACACATGTCAACTAATTCAGATTCATACAAGGTTTTATATAAAAACAATAATAAATACACTGAAAAAATGCTAATATTATGACTATTGAGTCAATGAAAATTTTACACAAATTTGATACAAGAAATATACACTAAAAATGTATATATTTGCTTATCAGAATTGTGTTAAATTATACTAATAATAACACAGAGAGAGTCATTTACCATCAAACTTCGTAGTTTAAATTAGTATGAAATCACTTTGTCATTCGTATTCAAACAAAACAAACATTCGTTTCTGGAGACTCACATGCATAATAAAAAATTTAAAAAAAAAGAAGTGCAATCGCACAATACAACCTGAAAAAAAAAACTTTATATTGGATACATAAGAAATTATTAAAATTATGTTTGAAAAAGAAAATAATGCCATAAAAATAATTTAACATCCGGTTTATCTTCTTTGAATGTTCTACAAGTTCTTTTCTTTGTAGATTTGGAGGACTCTCTCAAAATAGTCTTTTTTTTTTTGAAATATTCGACTGGACAAAATCTGAATTCGAATCAGATTCAACAACTAAATCAGGATGCTTCAAATAAGAATCCACACTTTTCTCCTTTCTTGTTTGTCCATTTCTAGCAAATGAAGTTATTGGACCTCTCTTCTTGACAGAGGCGCTCTTCTTGGCAAGGGTTTGAGTTGGACCTCTCTTCTCCTATGTTGCATTGTTCTTCACCAGTGTTTGAGTTAAGATATTAAAACTTGGTGGCTCTATTTCGACTTGCATTTTCTGCCAAGTCGGCCTAGGGCTCTTGGTGTAGATGACGTCTTTTGATATTCTTTTATGATTTTGAAAAAAAAAATTACAACAGCAATGAAATGGAACAATGATGATAAACTCAACAATGGAGATTGTCTATTCAAGTTCGAAAGTTGTGTGATAGGAGAAAGAAAGAGGAAGAGACGTCTACCTTGGTAAAAGGAAAAGTGAATCCCTAAAAATGGGTAATTAATTTGTATAAATCTCAATAGCCACTTTTTTCTCTTTCTAATAATAAGTATTTAATTTTTTTAAATATAAAAATGATAAAAAAAAGAAAAAAGGTTTTAAATCAAATCAGAATTGTTATAACATGTAATTAATTTTTTAAAACTAGTAACTATACCAGCGTATATTTAAAATCTGTAATATGTACTCTTAGAAAGAGTACAGTGTGTGATTTTTCCTATGATAAATACATACAAAACTAATACCATTTTACTATTTCTTAATTCTTTGTCAGATTTATCTTTTTGGTCTCATTTACTTCTTTTTTTAATTTAAAAAAAAAAAAAACTTACAAACATAAGTATACAACTTGTCAATCAAATTATTATACTTGGAGAAACCATTCATTGGACAAAATAAGTCAAAAACCTTTGATTTCTAATTGAGATGTTAAATAAGATGACTTGAAAAATTAACTGTGACAACACTGATTCTTTGATACCAAGTGCCTAGTTAAAACATTATGCGATTCGGTTTGAATCAAATACCCAGAGGCTAAGCACAAAGCAACTTACTATAACGCAATTGCTTGTGGATAACAAGCGGTAACCTCCATTTGTAGGGATATCCAAATTTGGTTGCATCTTTCCTGCCTAGCCCTTATGCGACTCAAAAATGTCTCTACCCACGGTTCATTCATTCCCTCCAAGCTCAACTCATATGGTGCTGAGAAACTGACACATAAAAAGTCTAGCACTGTAAGAAAACGAAAGCTAAGATCAAAATCAAAAGAATGAGTTAATCAATTCTAAATCTTCAATGTATGAAATGTAATCAACAGTGTGAAGAATTGAAACTACATTCGATTGATACTCGGGAAAAAACAATGATCTGCTTACCACTTCTGACAATCTTCAAAAGAAACATCTAAAGCAACAATGCAGGTATGGAGATAGAAAGTTAAAAAGGTGAAATAGGCCAAGAGCAGGAAATCTCAAGTCAAACATAAACATTATGGGATGTAGTAGGAAGAGAGCGACAAATAACGCAAGAGGGAAGTCTCTATCCAAACATAAACTCTTAGAAGTATATCTGAAAGAAACTTGGCTTCATTATTCACTATCTAAATGAAACATACGCTTAAACCAGGTGTAAACTGGTAAGGTTAGAAACCGATCTTTTATAACTTGGAAGATGCAAAAGGTCATATTTTAGGCGGTATTTAGGATATTGAGAGGTCACTTCATTCCATTTAATGAATATGTGAGGTATCCAGATGATTCAAGTTATCCTTTAATGACTGCATCACTGGTCAAAAGTTGCACATGGCGTAAAATCAAGAAGAGAAGGAAAAGCAGCAGTAACGTCACTTTTGTTTTTGCAGTCGACACATAGCATCTCATTACAGCTACCATTCGATATTGGGCCTAAAACTGAAAGAAACAAAATGAGGTCCAAAAATGCAGATTTAGAACATAACCCCACCCCACTCCTCCAAAAGAGGAATAATTAAAAAAGAAAACAGAAAAATAGACAGTTACTAAAAGGAGTGTATCATTCTATGATACAGTTAGTATAGAATGTCTTTACACAGCTGATTTAGGCATAAGATGATTCAGATAACAATTGCTGAACTGTATCGGTATGCACCTTCAGAAAACTATAAGGCCGCCTTCTTAAAAAAAACAAAAATATTTATCTAAAATGAATGTGGCCTTCATTTTGTCTTAAACATGCTCCTGTATTATTACATTATTGCTGCAATCTGAGAAGTCCTTTTCCCAAGAACAATTGAAAAATAAAAAGAAAAAAGAGGGCAAAATAAGTTTTTGGTAAGTTCTTAAGAACACAAAACTGAGAAAAAGAAGGAAACTTCAAGATGGACACTTGCATCAAAGGAAGAGTTATAGAAGATGGAAACAAAGAGAATGTTTTCTAGCATCACACAATTGGGAACTCTACCTCATTAGTTCCTCCGTTTGAGCTTGAGATCCTCTATTGCATCTGGCACTCCTGTAAATTTTGAAGTTGAAAATCAGAAGACTGCTAAACCTTTCTAAATCTAATGAAAACTAAATCATCATAAAAAAATTTATTTTTTTGAGAAAAGGTAACTTGTAAATAATCGTAAGTATTCAACAGACCAAAGGTTTGACACTGATGTTGTCAAACCGATGCAAGAAATATGGCCAGAGGGGTCATAACTAAGTTGCTCGGACTCGATGGGTGACCGATATGGCTGCAGATCTAGAGGTCGGATCCTTCATGATCTAATTTTTAAGATTAGGGGATATGGATCCATGATATGTGTTTGGTGATTCGCTCAAAAATAATAAAAATATATAAAAATAGAGTTATAAAACTTACATTATGAGATATTTATGTGAAGAGCTTGAGGAGAATCCTAGAAGGAGATTCGAAATTTCTATATAGAAGGTATTCCATTTTCTTCAACGTCACCTTAGCTTTTGTATTGATTACATAAATTATTAAAACTGTCCAGACTTTGTCCATCGATTTTGGTCGAAGTATATAAAATCGGTTGACCAAATTGGACACGAATCCCACACCCACGTTGTGTCAACACGGGTGCGACACCAAAAGTGAAGAGTCCGAGCAACTTAGGTCATAAAAATTAACAAATCAATTCTTTCAGGTCATTTAAAAAATAAAATGCATCCCTCCATAAACAAATTGCAGTTACTAATTTCAATCAACTTAGCCTCAATCTCAAACTTGCTGTGATTGGTGATAGGATCCTCTACAATACTGGTTTAAACAGATAAAATTTGATAGTGAAAATTATCATGAAATGTGGATAAAGAACTAAACAAACCTGCAAACAAGGACTTGGAAAAGATGCAGAGACTTGGTAGAGAGATTGTATATGGCATTTTCAATATGAGCCATCCCAAATAGGTAAACTATAGGATAACCAAGCAGCCATCTGCAGCAAGATTGTAATTGAACACATGAAAATCATTAGATGATGGCACATGGTTCTTAGGAAAATAATTAAAAATTACTACCAGTTATTCAGAAGGTTTGCATGCTAGACACTCAACTTTAAACATCCAAAAGAAAATTGCCCAATTTAGGAACAGGACATGTTGCATCTAATAGGATAGTTACAAAACATTTATGGTGCTCGAACCCTTCAAAAATGTTAACGCGTACGTGTCGGATTCTCCAGAAGTAGAGTATTGTTGGAGAATCTGACACGGGTGCGGCATCGAAAGGGAAGAGTCCGCGCAACTTAGCAAAACACATTATTCTTTCTTTATAATTCCATCAATCTCGGATGGAGCCAAAGATTCACTATTTTTTGGCTTTGGGGTACGATGGAATAAAGAAAAATGGCTCTTTAAACTGTCTGCGCTTCTTTCAATTGTGAAGTAGCAGTTAGTCAATACAACTTTTGACGCTCATTATGGGTCATCCGGAAACAGTCGCTTTAAACATAGGGGCCAGGCTGCGTACATCCCACCCCTCTTACCCCGCAATGGGCGGGAGCCTTTGAGGCACTGGGGTAATGTTGTTGATGTATAACTGAGAAATCATCGAAGCCACGCACGGTTTGGAACTCAAATGGATAATAGGCTCATCCCCCCACCATTATTCACTTCAATATCAAGCTTCTTTTATAGTATGATTCAAACCCTGATATGTGCCTAACCGACATACCACGCATTGCACTCTTACCACTAGATCAAAGCCTTAGAGGCTGAAGAAAAGCATTACTTATCAAGTCAATTTAGATACTTGATTGGGTGCATGTCCTATAGGCCATATTTACCAGTCATAAGCTGGCAAAGAGTTAGAACTCACATTCAGACCTTCAAAATTACAGCCTTTCAGGTGAAAAACATCTTCTTTAGATCTAGAACCATTTTGCACACATCTGGTATGATGGAACCTCCTGAGACAATCTTCAACAGAGTTCCTTCTATTTCCAAATTGAACAAGTATCAGAATTTTGTTACCAGCTTAGAATTTTGTAGAGAAACAATTCTCCTTCACATTATTCTCACTGCAGTATAATTTGTTTAGTGAAACACTCGAGGGTTTCACTATTATTTTTTTAAGTACAAAAGGATTTCACAATTCATAATGCACTACAACAACAACAACATTCCCAAGTGGAATCCCACAAGTGGGGTTTGGGGAGGGTAAAATGTATGCAAACTTTACCACTACCTCATATGGATAGAGAGATTGTTTCCAGAATGCACTAGAAATACAAATTAGGAGAGATACTATCAGTCTCATAAAGACTATATAATAAATGAGAAAACGAACTTAGTGTTACTGCATACTTCCTTCTACTATAAGTTGAATGTCATGTTTGACCTTTTGAGGCCAAATTAGAGTCTTTTCTGTAGGATCTTCAATAAATAAGAAGAATATTCATCTTTATAAGAAATATTATCATAAAAAGAAAATATCCATCTTCCTAAGAAATATTATCATAAAAAGAAATACCATCACTTTGAGGGTTTACCCTTCCCAACAGCTCATAAATCTAATCCTAAAAGACTGAAGCATGGTGTTCAATTTAAATCGAAGAAATTATAACATTGTACTACTTGCTAACAAACAGAAAGTCTCCCAAAAAAAAGGAATTTGAGAATTATCATTAGTGGATTATCCTAGAACAGTAGATTTGCAGAATTAAAACAAGAAACCATGGGACTAGAACAGATGAGGAAGATGGAGATGATCTGATAGCTAATGAATTTTGACTGAGGACCTAACTTACACTTTTAGTAGGAACCACCCAATGCTTTTAGCCTATTAAATTTTGAACATTTTGAAATTTGGTCAAAAAGAATTCTACACATGCTTAGTATAGTTGATGGAGAACTTGTCAACAAAGCACCTTGTCTTCATATAACAATTCTTGTCCTATTACTCCTTTTTAAGTATCTGATATGAATTCATGCCATCCCAACAATCTTTACATGAGACTTGACGAAACTGACAAAGACACTGCAAATAAACTATCCAGTTATGTAATTGTGAGATAATC
This sequence comes from Solanum ossicruentum, assembly GCA_025774065.1. Lineage (NCBI taxonomy): Eukaryota > Viridiplantae > Streptophyta > Magnoliopsida > Solanales > Solanaceae > Solanum > Solanum ossicruentum. Next base: position 12,961,850 of record JAOTQR010000007.1, read on the forward strand.
AAGTTTGCCAACCAGTTACGCATTCCCCGAGGACCTTCAATAACTCCCCTGATCCATAGGAAGGTCAACCGGTTGGCAATTCATCAAGCCTGTCTCCTCTAGTATATCCAAACATAATTTCTTGTGAGATTGCAATGCATGTCTTAGATTGTGCAACTTTGATACCCAAAAAGTATTTTAACTTTCCCAAATCTTGGTCTGGAAGTTATTGGACAGATGCTGCTTTAACTGAAAATTTTCCTACCTGATCATTACTTGATATGATGGTCATCAACATAGACAACCAGATAGATGCTTTTTTTTTTTTGAGAATTGGTAACATTGTATTCTTCAGCATTTAAGGATATGCCGGGGACCTTGAAAAAAGAGATAACAAAGAATAAATACTTTCAAGCATCCTAAGAATTCTGGGAATTGATCTGAATCCTCTAATCATATCTCTTTACATAAAAAAAGAAAATAGAGATACAATTTCCATTTAACCTACCGAATTGGATATATCTTCAAAATTCCAACTATTCCTGTGCTTCCATATTGTCCACCAGATGCAGTGTGGAATTAAATTCCACCAACTCTTCTGTCTCTTGCTTCCACCTCTTCTGATCCAACAGCTCAGTAAATCTGCAGTATGATCTTGCATACTCCACTTCACTTCTGATATGTTCAAAAACATGGACCAGATTTGAGTTGTGAAAGGACAGTGCAGAATAGGTGGCTGCTAGTTTCACCAGTCTTCCCACATAAGAGCATCAGGGGAGTATGATCTTTCCCTTTTTCCCTTAATTCTTCATGTGTCAGGCAAGCCTCTCTCGCAACTAACCAAGTGAAGCATTTATTTGGTGCTGACTTCCCCCAATCTTTCTCAGCAGACTCTAGTTTCTGCTGCTTTATAGGTTGCTTTCCCTCTCATATGTCCTACCAACTGAAAATATTCCATCCTTAATGTGAAACCATCTTACTGCATTGGGGGTAGTGTTGACGCCATAAAAATTCCCCACTTCCTCCAACAATTTGGCTACTCTCTCAATTTCCCGATCATCTAGGAGCTTTCTGAAGGAAAGGTCCCAGCCTTATTTTGTCCAGCAATCACTGATCTTTACCTCAGGGTGGGGGTATTAGATGAAAAGATGAGGGAACAGGTCCTTCAAAGACTTGCCTATACCTTTTCCTTCTCTGCCATTGCCTACTCCACATCTATCTGAGTCCTCAACCTCTGTAGAATCATCTAATCCATCTTTAGATCCATCCCTCACTCATCCACAAACTCTTCAGCCTACAATCGGCTCTAAACCCTCTCCCAAACCAGACTCCGCTGACTCACCTTCGTTGTCAGTGGTTCGTCCTGCCTCCGATCCTGCATTAGACGGTTTCCCCGTTGCCATTCGGAAAGGTACGCGCTCTACTCGTAATCCTCATCCTATTTACAATTTTTTATGTTATGATCATTTATCCTCCGCATACAGTGCTTTTGTTTCGAGTGTTTCCTCTGTTTCTATACCTAAAACAGTCCGTGAAGCCGTGTCCCATCCTGGTTGGCGCCAGGCCATGCTTGATGAGATGGAGGCATTACATTCCAATGGAACATGGGATTTGGTA
>JAOTQR010000007.1:12976466-12990537 GCA_025774065.1 Solanum ossicruentum
AATTATATGATACCATAGGATATCAATATACCGATGAAATATCACAAGAATATATTTTCTACTAATTTAGAGTTTAACAAATAATTTTATGACTTTAATAATTTTTCTTAATCATTTGATTTCTTAAAAAAAGAGTTTAAAATCATATGATATCGTCAATATACCGATGAAATATCAAAAATAATGAAACTCTAATCTTATACAATAGCGATAACTTAGGAAGCATAACAAGAAATATATTTTCACAAGGAATGTATCCCTCCGTAGCAAACAGACCCTACATGTAAAAATCATTTCATGCAATTTCTTTATTATTTTTAACACTAATTATCCACAAGAAACATTCATCCTATACATTGCATTTGTTTTGTGAATTGCTGGGTTTTCCGAAATTGAGGCACAATGCTTGCTGCACCAAGACCACCAGCTCTGTCAGTTGGTCGTTTCAAATTCCATAAGCCATCTGTTGGAAGTAGTAAGTGCAAGAGGGTTGTGTTTGCAACCAAAGCTACATACACTCGTATGCCTATGGACACTCCTGGGGCTTACCAGCTCATAGATGAAGACACTGGAGAAAAATTTATTGTTTGGGGAGGTTCTGAAGATGACACTTGTAACTCTCCTATACCTTCCAACGAAGTTCTCTCTTGGAAACCTCTCCCTTCTCCCAAAAACAACCACACCACTCTCAATCAAGGTAATCTTTCGTTTTTTTTTTCTTTTTCTAATACAGTATTAAATGTTAATTAAAGCACAAGCTTGGATTTTAGGGTTGCTAATTGGGTGTTCTTTTTCTTGTGAAATGTTTTGTATTCGGGAAAATAGATACTGGCTTCTTTTATTTGCTTCACTCTGTTTTCTACAAATGAAGAATACACCTGTTTTTTAGCTTATCGTTGTATAGAGGAAAGGAATGTGTGGTGCTGTTTACAGAGTATATGCAACAATCTTCTTGTTTGTCCAATTACTTATCCTCCTAATAGGGCCAAGTACCAAGTTCATTTTGCTTTATATTGTCAATTAAAAAGAAAACATATGCAATTTAATTTATTAGGCACTTGCCAAGCCAAGTTGTCAGATGGTTTACATTCACCAACTGCTTATAACCTGAGTATTCAACGATTAAAACGTTTTGGGTGTGTATTACTTTCTATTCCTTAGTCAAAAGAATAATCGGACATAGGTCAAGTGGCTTTCAGCTCCTTTTTCCCAGCGGACATCATCGGCGAATCTCTCTGATAAATCTGCAGATGTTCTTGGCAATTTTTTTCCTATGGTTTTCCCTGAGAAGTTGTGTTACGGTTCTGCAGCTCCTTGTAGGGGATCGACAGGGAACTTTGGCAGACTGAAATTCCGAAGAATGAGAGATCTAGTCAGAAAAAGCTACACAAAAAACAAAGAACATAATGTTATTGATCACGATGAACACAGTGTTAGAGATGCCTCTTCTCAATCATCAATAAATTCATGTAGTGAACCTGATCTGTTAAAAGAGCAACAAACTCTCAGTGTTCCTCAAGCTCTTGCCAAGATTCAACAGCTAGAATCCAGAAAAAATTCCCAAAAAGTAATCAGAATGGAAGATGAAGGCTGTAGCAGTAATTTTGATGCAGAATCTGCAAGAGCAAAAGCTTCTGCTTCTTCCTTGTGTGGATGGGGTAGTGGAAGATCAATTCATCACAGACCTCAGGGGGGAGAAATTTCTAGAGGAAGGCAAAACTTGGATGATAGGAACTATTTCTTTAGTAGAAAATCCTTTGGGGATATGGGATGCAGTGACTATATGATAGAAGCATTAAGGAGTCAGCATTTTGTGCGCCCTTCACATATTCAGGTAGATAATTTACTTTATTTCCAGCTATAGTGCTCGGACTCTTCAAAAATGTTGTTGCGTGCATATCAGATCCTCCAAAAGTAATGCACAACAACAATTTTGAAGAGTCCGAGCAACATAGATTTCCAGCATTGAATGATCAATGTTCCAGGCTATCTCATTGCTTTGCTGCTGTTCTAATGCATAAGGGAGGTTAGCATGCCAACAATCTCGTGTATATGATAGTATGAACTGCATCATCAATATATTTTAATAATGGTAAGGTATCATAGATGAACAAAAGCTACAAGTAAAATGCTACTGAGGTTTACAGGTTATTGCCTCCTCAATATATCTATCGTGGTATCTTTACCTCTGCTTCGATGAACTAGTACGTGGCCATTGAATAGACTGCTTTCAAAACATTTGAACTTTATGTTTTCAAGTTATTCTTTATTTCATGTAATGATTCCTGTGATACTTCATTTCCATCAAATATGGTCCAGTAATTCCAGCTTTTATTATTTTTTCATGTCTCAATCTGTCATCTGTTTTTAGTGGCTCCTCCCATGTTTTATTATGAGAAGTCTCTATTGATGCTTCATACAAAGAGTAAATTATAGACTTCTTGCAGTCTATGACATTTGGACCCATCATGGCCGGAAAGAGTTGCATAATATCTGATCAAAGTGGATCTGGAAAGACTTTGGCTTATCTATTGCCGCTTATTCAACGTCTTAGACAAGAAGAACTTCAAGGACTTAGCAAACCGTCATCTCAGAGTCCTCGTATTATAATATTGGCACCAACTGCTGAATTGGCTTCTCAGGTTTGTCAAGTTTCCTCTTTCACTAATGGAACATTTGTCACTTATTGCCCCAACCTCCACCAACTACACCGAGAAAAAGAAAAAAGAGAGAAAAAGAAGCATAGTTAATTACCAGCAGATACCTTTACGGGTGTGATATTTTCCAACTTCACCTAAATCATCAAAGCTGTATGAGAACTGCTATAGAATATTTTGCACTGATTTCATAGCCAAAGGTCCCATGCTATATTTTTATAATTTTCATGGTGTTTCTTCAATATAAAACATTTGCTCCTTTTCCACCATATGTACAGGGGAAGTACAATTTCCATCACGGATTTGTAATAACGCATTGGCTAACTAATTTTATTAGCAGCTGAGTCTCAAAATGTATGAAAACCATAGGGTAAAAAACCTAAACAGGTGCTATTCCTTAGTTTCAAATAGACCATTGTTATGATTCAGCTTGGTACTTTTAGCTTTTCTATAGGAAAATCCAGGGTCATTTATTCACCTTTTTCTTTCCCACCCTCTTTTTTCCTTCTCATTCTTTCAATAGTTAAATCTTTAGCTTGTTCGGCTCCACTTACTGGGTTATAATAGTAGTTCTTGACCGAGATGTTTGGAAATTAGAGTATGTATTGATTGTAAGTCTAATGTGTGGATAAAGCATATGAGATTATCAAAAATTGCAAAAGGTTATGGTATTCATTATGCTTTATCACCCCACTTACTTTCTCCTGCCAGTTCAAATTGCTTGAGAGATCTATATAGTATATAGTCAGAATTTTACATTTTGACCAAGAATTGATGATTTTGACATCAGAGTCCCTCTTTTCCCAAATTGTATAGCTAGGAATATCAGAGGATGTTTTGTCTCAACCAGCTAATACACTGTTCAGGCTTAGCGCTTACTGATAGTTTGCATGATGAAAGGATCTTCTGTTTGTGGTTCGACATTTTCTTTTTGGTTTCTTTGAATCTCTCTTCCAAGCTCCAAGGGTGAAGTGCTTGTTTCACATGCTTTCTTCCACTTCCCATTCTTAGTTAAATCGTATTTTCTAATTCAAAGCCTCATCATACAATTTATTGCATTGACTATACTGAATTTCGAATTGTGTTTTTTTAATACGTAAGAACTTTCTTTTCTTAGCTGTATTTTACTTGTCAAAATGACAAAACAAACTTACTGTGCTCTTGCAACTTTTCCAGGTTTTACATACTTGCCGTTCATTTTCAAAATCTGGTGTTCCATTCCGTTCTATGGTTGTTACTGGTGGTTTTCGCCAGAGAACTCAACTGGAGAACCTAAAACAGGAGTTAGACATTCTTATTGCAACTCCTGGTCGGTTTATGTTTCTTATCAAGGAGGGTTACTTGCAATTAACTAACCTCAAGTGGTATTAACATTTTCCTTGAATAGTCAAAACTGTTTAACTAGCCTCAGTAGTATTACATTTTCTTGAGTACTTAAAGCCATTTTTCAGTTTCTTGCATTTTAGGGTCTTTACTGCAATTGTTGCATTCTCACTTTTAGTTGGGGGCTGGGGCTGGAGGGAGAGATGTTTATTGGTGGATATATTTAGTCAATCCATTTCAATTTGTTTGTCTGGTTTTGACTTGGCACGGAGTTTAAGAAAGTAAAGAAGACTTTTGAATCTTGTGCTCTTAAAGTAAAGATATGTAGGGAATGTATCAAAATGCCCTTTGATCTTGTGGTGCTAAACATGCCATGTGGAAAGTTAGAATTAAATAGTTACCATTAAAAGAACCTACCACTAAAATACCCCTAGAGGGGGATAAGGCTAAGCGGAGTGAAAAGGGAGAAACATTCTTTTGAAACGGACTAAAAAGAAAGTAAGGTGAACAAACTGAAACAGAGGGAGTATTGTGTAAGGTCTGATGGGCTTTGGCTTTAAAGTGCTTGTCTTAAATCAAATAAAACTGTGCAATCACCTTTCATCAATGGCTAGCATATTTGAGTGTTGTTGCTTTCATAATAGCAGTCTTTTATCCTTCAGTTAATTCGATAACTGTCGTGGAAGTTTTGTATTGCAATGGAGATCTTGGCGGCTGAGGAAGGTGTTTTTTCACATGGCTAGCTGCTAGAGGGGTGTTTGATGGCTGAAAAATCTTAGGAAAAGAAAGATTGTGTGCATCAGTTGGTGTTACTTATGCAAGGTGGTGGGTGAGGATATGGATCATCTTTTACAATATTGCAGCTTGACCACGAGACATGGTGGGATATGTTCAGCTGTTTTGATATATCTTGAGTGATGCCTAGATTTGTGAAGGAACTGTTGTTTTGTTGGAAAGCTGGAAGAGGCAGGAGGAAGAGCAGGGCATGGAATGTTGTCCTGTGGTGTTGATGTGGATCACATCTGGAGAGAGAGAAATAGGAGGGCTTTTAAAGGGGTAGAAACTTATTTCTGGGATGAGGAGAAGCTTCCAATCCCCTCATTTATTTTTGGTGCATCCCTGTAGTTTCGGGATGTATAGAGGATTGAGTGTCTTTTGTAGAGAACCATATCACTTTGTAGGTTCTTTACTTTTTGTATACTTCCATATGCTTGCTGATACTCTGGATGGAAGAATGGGAGCTCTTCTTACTAACTATCTGGGCATGGCATTGGGAGCAAAGAGCAAATCAAGAGGGGTATGGAATGCGATAATACAAGTCTGAAAAGAGGTTGACCAACTGGAAGAGTCAATTCCTTTCCGGGGAAGGAAGATTGACCTTGATCAACGGTGTGCTTGATGGATTACCTACATATATGATGTCTATTTTCTCTTCTCCTGATAGTTTAATACAAAAGATAGATACTTTAAGGCGGAATTTCTTCTAGCAAGGCAATGAAGATGAAAATAAGAAAAAATTTCACTTAGTCAAGTGGGGAATTCTTACAAAAAGTAAGATAGATGGAGGAATCAGAGTCAGGAACATGAACATTCACAATAGAAGCCTAACAATGAAATGGTTATGGAGGTACATAACAGAAGATAACCAGCTCTGGAAGAAAGTTATTTAAGCTAGGTATGAAGAAGAGGAAATCGTCAGCAACGAGCCCGCCAAGACTCCGAGTAAGCCTGGTGGCACTGGACGACGCCTGAGAGTGATTTATGGGCTCCGGAACAAGAATTAGGCGATTTTGGCAACTAGATAACACAGGTGGTGACTGGTGACAACTCCATATGGTTGCAGTATCAGGAGATCCATCAAAAACATATGGCAATCTTCCAATGAAGGGGAGACTTCAAGGTGGGGAATTGGATGAAAATATCCTTTTGGAATGACAAATGGATAGGGCAGGACACACCAAAGCATATATCTCCAGAGATATAACCTTAATGTGAGTAACAACAAGCAATAGTGGCTGAAGTATGGATAGGACAAGGATGGAATCTTAATCTTAGAAGATATCTGAATGACTGGGAAATCGACCGGATTGCTGATTTGTATAACACCCTAGGCCAGTTCAATGGTTTGACAGAAGTGGAAGACAGTTTGGTTTGGTAGTGTGACGGTAAAGGAAAATTCACTGTTAATTCTGCTTACAGAGATCTTAATTCCTCCAACGATCAGGTGGGGTGTTGGCCATGGAAGATGATCTGGAAGGTGAAAATACCTCAAAAGGTAGCTTGTTTCACATGGATCTTGGCCTAAGAAAAAGTTCCGACTCATGAAAGTTTGAACAGAAGAAGGATTCAGTTATGCTCTGATGATACCTTTGTAATGAACAGGCAGAGACAATTAGCCATCTTTTTTCACCCAGTAAATGGACAAATCACTCATGGAAGTTCTTCATTAATCTAAGGAAAATCAAGTGGGTCATGCCAGGTAGAATGAAGGATGTTTTGAACTGCTGGAATAGAGACGGAAATGCAGATTACAGAGAAGAGATATGGAATATTGCCCTTGCATGCATCTGGTGGTCTGTTTGGACAGAAAGGCATCAGAGATGTTTTGAGGACAAGCAATGTAATATTCAGAAGCTCGAGATGAATTGCTTAGCTCTTTAATATTTTTGGTGTAAACAAGAATTAATAGGACAAACTGAAAATATATTTGATGTTTTAGACAGTTTGCAAGTATGTTAGTAGACACAGCTCCAATTTAACCCTCCTCAGGGGTTGGCCTGGTGGCAATTGACTTGAGCTTTGGGGTTTGCTCCCTTTCAAGGTCTCAAGTTCAAACCCCACTGGGTGCAAATAATTTCTGAGGACCATTGGATTGGGTAAAACCTGAATTAACTGTGGTGCATTTGCGGAAAATCCTTGCCGAGGGCCTGTGTACCCCCGGGATTAGTTGGGGCTCAAAGTGACTTGGACACCCGGTGCAAATTAAAAAAAAAAAGCTCCAATTTGTAAATGACCTTCTTTTGAGGGGGACTACATAGTTTTGGTATAGTATACCTGTTGATATTAATAGAACTGTTACCTTTATCAATAAAGAAGCACCCAAGGTGTGGCCTAGTAGTCGATGAAGTGGATTGACAAACATGAGGTCTCATGTTCTAATCTCAACAGAGACAGAATCACTAGGTGATTCTTTTCTCATTTGGCCTAGCCTTGGTTGATAGAATTACTTGGTACCAGGTCGTACTTGGAGGTGATAGGTATCTCGTGGAACTAGTCAAGGTGCATACAAGTTGGTCCGGACACCACTGTCATCCTAAAAAAAAACAAATAGGGATGTGAAAAGTTCCTTTATCTAGAAAAGTAATGGCAAAAAGAGATCAATGAAGTCACCACTGTGTCTTTTTTCTTTTTCTTATTTGTTGATAACGAGAAGCTGCCATTCGTATGGTTGCTACATGATATTTAATAATTGCAGACGCCCTTTAGTTTACCAACTTTACAAGTACCCCCAAAAAATTGCACAGCCTCTCTTTCTTAATCTTCATGTGTTCTTCGAATAATAGTCGGTAACTTTTGTCTATCAAAACTTAGATGGAAATCACCCAGTGTTTTTCCTTTAGTGGGATTTGCATACTGGTCTCTTGTGGTTCAATCTAGCTTCATTAACTGTTAAGCAACACAACTGATGCTTTTAAATGTCCTTTTTCTAAATTGATATGCTTCTTTAGCAGAAACTGATATATCAGTTACTTATGCAGTTACTTATACAGTTTTAATCCTTAATCTTTATCTTTGTTCAGTGCTGTGCTGGATGAGGTTGACATCCTCTTTAATGATGAGGATTTTGAGACTGCATTTCAATGCTTGATTAATTCATCACCCATCATCACACAATATCTATTTGTGACTGCAACTTTGCCCATGGACATATACAACAAGTTAGTAGAAAGTTTTCCTGATTGCGAACTAGTGACTGGTCCTGGTATGCACCGTACAAGCCCTGGCTTGGAAGAGGTATTACTTATTTTACTCCTATAAAACGGTACAAATTTACTTAACGGCAAATCAGTTTCTGGTTGTAGCCTTATTCTCTTATCAAAGCTGTGCCCTAATATTTTTGTATAAGCTTGCTAATAAGAGTACCTTTAAAAGGGTTATTTTTCCAGCTATAAATTTAAATCCTCCAGATTCCTAGGAAAAGTTGAATTGAATGTTCTAATTTCAGCTGTTGGATATGTGAAATTGTAATTTCTGGTTTGACTGCCTTGGTCAAAGTAAATTATTGTTAATACGTGTACATCTAGCATTTTCCTCTTCTTACTGAAGTGAGATCTTGATTTCCATATAATTGATTAAGCTCATGTGCTAGCAGAGTGCACTAGCTTGTTATTCCTGTCTATGAAAAAGAGACAAGTAAAAGTTGTTTGATGTGATCGATCATTTTATCAACATTTCATCATTGTAAGCACAGTTGAATGATAAACCAATGATTCTCCTCTCAAAGAAATTGATAGAATCTTTTTCTAATTAGACTTCAATCAGTAGAATGGAAGAACTCTCCATTTCTATGTTCTTTGTTTTTCGTTTTTTTTCCTGTATGATAGGAAGAAAGTTTGACCCGAAGAGCCCTTCTTTAATATATTACTTTAGGGACTGGGTGTAGTGGAGTTTCATACAACTGAGACAAAGTGGTGTAGGATCCCATCAGTGAACAGATCGAAGTAACTATTTGGGAATGAAAGTTTAGGTGGTTTGTTTTCCAGCACCCTTGCCAATACCAAAAAAAAGGAGGAAAAAGAGATAAAATCAAATATGAGTGATGTTAGATGATTTTTTGGTTGTTATGTATTTCTCACAATTATCTTCGTTGCAGATGAAAAAGAGTGCAAAACAATTATCTTCGTTGTGGATGAAAAAGAATACTTTGCACTTTGAGTTTCATTATCTAAGTTATTGAGTGGATATGTTGCATTTCTTGAAATACTCTATTGTAAACCAATATTGACAATCTAGGGAAATCCAATAGATATCTAGTACCAACACGTCTCTTCCCTACCTGGATTTGCATAAGAGTTGAGTGTGCAGTTCATGATGGTCAAGCATTACAAATTTTAAGTTCTAATACCTGTTGCTTTTGATATGTTAGATTGATCATCACTCCTCCCATATACTTATCTTCATCTTTAATGTACCTTCTGATATTCCTGTTTCGGCAATTAAACTATATTATTTTCTTTGTTAAACTATATTATTTTCTTTGTTCGCACTATGGTAACAATCTTATTTTGCAACCTAAGTTCTATGGAGGTGATTGTTTTTCAGTCCATATCCTAGTAACATTAAATTTTCACAATTTTGTTCCATGCTGGGAGAAAAAGAATATCAATACAGAAGTGTACAAGTGATAATGGATAAACTGTTCACATAGTAATTTTTGGATGTTGTAATACAAAAAGTTCAAATGGAAACCAGAAAAGGTCAGAAATTAGAGAACAGCTCTCAGCACTGTAAGTAATAGACACCTACCTGAAAAAGTTAGTAGCTTTTCTTGAAGAGAACTAGTCTAACTGCCAACACCTGGAGGATTTCCTTTTGTCTATTTTGTGCTAAAGCACTGTTTACCATTTGACAATCAAAATATTACAAGTAGATTTTAGCTCTTTCTACTGTAAGCTTAATGCCGTGTTATGTGATAGCGTGAATGTACAGGACTCGTTCTAGAAGTCTTTGTTTGTGCCGAAGTTCTTTAGTATGATGGTTAATGATAGTCTCTTGTCTCCTTGCTCTGTCGCTAAATAAGATTTATAACTATGCTTCCTTCCATCCTGTCAAGGGCACTCTAAAGGCTTTGCAATCCAGTCAGTGCCTGTCGCTCTTTGATAGACATCTTTTAGTTGTCAGACTCATCTAACAAACTACTTTAAGTCTTTATTTTTTCTTATCCTTCTCCCATCATAGATCCTCAACTCTTTTGTCGTTTTACGAAAATAGCCACACTACCTTCTGTTTGGAAGTGAGAGGCTTCTTCCATATACTCATAAAACACTATATGGGCATATAGTCATGTCTTGTCCTCATAACTATGGGACTGATGCTGTCTGTTTTTTGCACTACAGGTCCTTGTAGATTGCAGTGGAGATGAAGCAGCTGAAAAAAGTCCGGACACAGCTTTTCTCAACAAAAAGAATGCCCTAATTCAACTAGCGGAGGATAAGCCAGTTCCAAAAACAATCGTCTTCTGTAACAAGGTCAATAAAATTGAGTTCCTCCTGCAAGTATGTTTATTGCTCTTGGGTTGCACTTTGGACAATTCTCATTCCAAATTAGATCCTGCATGCATATGCAGATTGATAGCTGCAGAAAAGTTGAGAATGCATTGAAGCGCTTTGATAGGAAAGGGTTCTCTATAAAAATTTTACCATTCCATGCTGCACTGGATCAAGAAAGAAGACTTGCGAACATGAAGGAGTTCTGTAGCTCAAAGGTGGAGAACATTTCTTTGTTCTTGGTGTGCACTGATAGGTATGCTGTAGCAAAGTCCTTTCTAGATTTTTTTAGATAGTTATGTGTGTCAGTTAGATAATGCACTTCAGTTGTTTTCCTCGGTAGAAGAAGGCACAAGAAATCTGAACTGATGTTCTCTAAACATTGTTGCAGAGCATCCCGAGGTATTGACTTTGAAGGTGTAGACCATGTAGTCATCTTTGATTATCCTCGAGACCCTAGTGAGTATGTACGTCGTGTTGGCAGAACTGCCAGGGGTGCTGGAGGAAAAGGAAAAGCATTCATATTTGCTGTTGGGAAGCAGGTTTCTCTTGCTCGGAGGATAATGGAAAGAAACAGTAAGGGTCATCCCCTCCATGATGTGCCATCAATAATGACTTAGCATATTGCACAAGGGAGCATGGAACCTGGAAAGCAAGACAGAACCCAGAAAGGCTTTTATTTTGCAAAACCTTATTGTCATCTGCTATTATGTGCATCTCCTTTATTGAACACACCGATTTCCCTCATACCTGGATTGCAAATGAGGTCTGATCAACCTTTCTGTTGTCAAAGATCAATCTTGTTCTAGCTCTATCCTCTTGCAGGGTCGAAAAAGGACTAATTTTTATTAATACTAGAACAGTTCATTAGATAAGCTTGATTTCTCTAGGATATCTTGTACCTGGACAGTCATTTTCGAACAATGACATAGCAAACCCAGGGGGTACATTATGTAATATCAAGTTCTCAAAAACATCCAGGTTGCTTCCATGTTTGGCTAGATGTCTGCCACATTGTTAAGGTATGGTTTATTTGTGGGTATCCTGCTTTAGTTATCAGCTAGCTTCCATGTTCAATTATGTTTGAATGAAGATTATTAGTGTTAAGTAACATGATGATTTCTTTACAATCCATTTCAACTTCTATTGGGATTACCAAACCCGCTTTTAAAGCCATGATTTCAACATAGGTGTTTGTTGTGTATAATGTTCTTGCTGAACCCTATAATCCAATTTCTGTGTTTGTCTCTGATTACTCTATCGATTCCTCTTGGACTTGGGTTGCTTCTACATGTTTCTCTATTCTTGAGTTTATAAGTAAATTCATCTAGTGGTTTCCATTTTCTGTTGCAACTTTGAGTACATTATCTTTTCCTTTCTATTGTTTGTTTGTTAGTAGACTATTTTGAATAGCTTCACTACAAAGATTGGCTAAGTTAAGCAGTGTCAACGTCCTTTTCTAGCGAGAGTATTGTTCCCGTCAATTCACAGATGCCAGATTGCGGATGGAAAGAGTTTCGTGCTCTCGTCACTACAAGCTATGGTCAGACAGCTTCAAATTGTATTCCTGTTTTATCCCCGTGTGGCTGATCGTTTTGCTAAGACTGAGATTAAAATGTGAAGCTACATATTAAATTTTTTACAGAACTTCCATGGCTACCCTGCAGTTAACCATTATGTGTTCTATATTTTTAGGTTCTTGAGCACAGGCATGGCATATGGTGTTGTTGGTAATACCTCTTAGGAGCTGTGTAGTGCGCAAACTGCTATGAGAGGCCATCTATTAAAAAAAAAATTGTGACGAGCGTTGATTTTTTCAAATGCATTTTAAATCAAGATGGACAATCAATGTTAGTCATTTTGTTGTCCATTCTTGTATTGTTTAGAGCAATCATATAATAAACACTTTCAATACTCCTTTACTTTCTTTTCTAGTTAATCCAAAAAGAATGATTCCTTTTTATATTCTGTAAAATCAGATTATATATAGCCATATACTTGTTTAGCCGACAAGTTTCATAGTCAAATAAAAAACGAAATTAGGATGGCACTAGATTTATGAAATGAAGGAGGGGTTTGTTTGATATATGTTGAGTCTCATCTTTGTTGTAATATTACAAGGGTTTAATTAAATCCTTTCATTCTCCATGGTGTGAGAGATTGTTGTTATGAATATTCCAGTTATTTTTTCTTCTCTATTCCTTTATTCCAAATATGTGTCCTTTATTCCTATACTTATAATTCAGTTATTGTCTTGGTAACTTCTCCATGCTATAAGATGGATTGGTTTTTCCAATTTGTATTATAGATGCCTACACCACGTACTTTCTTTACCATTGCCATTTCTTATAATCCCTAGTAACTGCAAGTTCCTTTGTATTTGATAAATAAATGTTATTAGTAGTATCCTTGCTTCACATGAGTATAGAGCAAAAAAAAATGTTTTCCAGTCTCTATAGTATTATTTTTGAGACATTTTCTGTTTAGTGTTAGCTTGATTCATTGATAAGCAACTTGTAACTGTGCTGATTTGTCACACAAATTATTTAACTTGACTATGACGGAGTAGCAAGATACATCAATCATTAATACCCCAGGTTACTGGTGTTGGGGAAACAGTTAGAAAATAATAATAATAATAATAATAATAATAATAATAATAATAATAATAATAATAATAATAATAATAATACTAATACTTTATATTTAACAAAATATAATACTGAAAATTAAATAGATACTACTACCACAATATTTAAGTGAAAGTTACTACTATTAAAGTATTTTAAGTAGTTTAAAATTAAATACTTGAGTCGTGCTGGATGTCTTAAAAAACTATTTCAACGGTGTGAAATGTTTTCTCAGGATTAAACAAATCTTTCCTATTTAAATAAAGGTACAAGAATTAGCAAATTAATTAATCATCAGCAAGTTATTAAGAAAGAGTAAAATATAAATAACCATATTAAAACCATATTAAAAGGGAGAAAAGTGGCATGAGGGGTAGAGAAAGCAAGAAATAATTTCTTGACAAAATGTATTTATTTACATAGACAATATATGCCTATTTATAGGTCAAAGAACTTGCCCATGAGTTGACAAGTGTCCTAGACACTTGGACAATGAACTTCATGCAAAGATCCATTATTGGACAAGTGTCCTAGAGATGCCAAATGTCCAAAACTTGCCATATCACCAAGAATAATATTAAAACATAGTTAAATACATAGAAAATACATGGTGTAATTCTTTTGAAATATAATAAAATACTTACAATCCCCCCCATATTTCAAAAGAACTTATAGAAAAACTCTAACTTGCTGGATAAACAGGAACAAAATGCAATAGATTTGGTGTATTTTGGACTATGAACCAAACTTAGATCGATAAGATTTGACTTACAAAATTACTGGTGAGATATAATATTTCTATGAACCAATAATTCTTATTGATAGTCAGAGACTTTACCAATCACATTTTGACCTCAATAATTTTGCTGTTCAACACGGTTTTGCGTCATTAGGCTATGCGCGTGCCTGGTTATTCATGAGAGCTCTAGAGACTAGGCCAAGTCTCATAGGAGTGGCCATACTCCACTTCTCATATAGGTGAATTCATCAAGTGTACACTGCATTAAATACACCATCCTTTTGTCACGCCCCGAATCCCCTTAGGGCGAACCGGCACCCGTCGCCGATAAGGCCCGGGAGAACCAACTTGTACTATATGCTTTCTATCCATATTATAAGGGGTTCTACGTTTGACATGCCTTTCAGAAGATAAATAGTGATAGCAAGCCCAAAAGGAAATACATGTGACTAGGCC
>JAOTQR010000007.1:12990637-13003650 GCA_025774065.1 Solanum ossicruentum
GATTTGAAGGTGACTATGTATGGGAGCATATGAACATGTGAAAGAGTGGAGACATGGTTAATAGTTGTGTCGGAGTTAGTAAGTGCCTTTATGTGCCAAGAAAGAATCTAGATTTCATGCCAAGTAATACAAAATCGAGTAGCCTTACATACCTCGTTGTACCAACTCGCTATTAACTTGAAATAACCTCTTTTTCCTCCAAATATTTATCTATAATAGAGTAGGCAATAAGACTAATATTAGCAGCTAAGTAACACTTCTTGGAAGTCCAATCTTATAAAAAAATAACATTCGGGAAGCAAGCTTGTATTTAGTGACAAAAAGGCATTCTTTCAGCCTTTCCACTTATAGTCGTATTTTCTAATAACCATTCTTATGCACATGTAATAAACAACTTGTTTTATACCCTTAACAGTCTTACAACAGCTCACAAGGAACAACATGTAACAATTATAAACAACATACAAGTAGGCAACATAATATTATGTCCTTTTGCTACATTACGACGTCAACAATTCCAAACCTTTACCAACTTCAACCAAACTGTTCCCACAATATTTATACATAAAACAGTCCTAAAATAGTTCAAAAATGGTCCTCAAAATAGGTGGAGATGTGAGACCATAGTCCTCAATCAATTAGCCCACAATTTCTATAAACAACACACTTAGGATAACACGTTAAACCTCGATTATTTACGTATAACCAAACAGTGCAACAACCTTTATACATCATTACAGAACAGAAACAAATAAAGAAAAGAAACATTCTTTCATAATCAAGCCAACCAAGAAGAGAAAATCTACCAAATAAACAAAAAAAGTATACAACAACCCTTGGAACATATGCTGTCCAAAAGTTTCAGCATATACCTAACCAGCATAGTCTCATGTTTTTCATGAAGAAACCTTACTAAATACACAACTATAATCACTTACCTTTACCTTCAAGGTTGAGGGCTTTCTTGAGAACCCTAAAAGCTTCTTGTGGCTGCTTTACAAAGTCAAGAAAGAATAATAAAGAATCTTGAAGAATAACAAAGAACCTTTGTGAAAGCTAAAATTTTCCAAGTCTAAGAATGACTTAAAGGTGCTGCTTGTAACCCCTTTTAAAAGATTACTTTGGCCAACTTTCTTTTACATTTTAGGCCTTATTTTAACAAGTTAGTAATGTACCATTTTTCCCTTTTCACTTAGGCCTTATTGGGTTGCAAACTGATGGGCCTTGGCTGTCCATTTTTCCCCTTTATCCTTACTTAGTTTGGGCCCAAATCATTAAGCAATATGTGATGTACTTGGATCCTTTTCCTATTCTTCTTGGGCCGTAAATATTGTCCATTTATGATGTTAAAATGTGGGCTTAATTTACACCCTTAACACAGATTTTATTCATTATCGGACTTAGACAAATTTGACGTTGGGCCTCATCTGCGTCTAGATAGCAAGTTTAATCTAAGCAAGTAGGTGAGTCACCTGCTAGCTTCCTAAGTCCTGTAAGCACCTCAATTCTCTCACTTTGTTTAAGGCCGCGATCTCCTCAATTTGACTTAAAACTTGTATACACTTGATATCGCCCTCTAATATCAGATTCAAGCACTTTTAAAAATAGGGGCTAATTTGACAAAGCTATATCATGTTTTATGTGTATAGGACAAGTACATGTAAGGTTTGGGTTGTTACACATAATATGGAGTTAAGCATGGCATCAGTTGGAACCGAAAGGCCACCCATCTAAGAACTCCGCAAAGGCAAAGAAAAGAAAGAGTTAAGAAAGTGGGAAGATACTTGTTATGAAAGTGGGAAGATACTTGCCTAAGGCTGAAAATAAAGAGTCCATGAATGTCAATGCTTCTTCTGTGAAGTTCACTACAATGGTAAGTAGAGCGTAAAAATTACCTCTTTGGAAGACAAGAAAAATCAAAAACTGACCTTAAAGGAAATGCAACAGAAGAGTTATCCATTTCTTGACTCAGACATCACTACAATCTTTGATGAACTCCTTGGGATGAAACTCTTTGAGTTACCAAAGATGAAATGACCGAATGAAGCAGGGAGGACTAATGATCTAAACTACTGCAAGTACTATCAATTAGTTGGCATACTATTGAGAAATGCTTCATCTTCAAGGATAAAATCATGGACTTAGCTCGTGAAGGAAAGATTGAACTTTAAGATGAGAAATCAAGTTCAAATCAAGTCATGATCTGCAATTTTGTAGAAGGGTATGATGTCCCAAATATGAATCTGAAAAAGAATGATTAAGTTTGGAGATATTGATCCAGTTCATGCCGATAAGTTGTTGCCTCTCTTTACACGAAATAATGTGGCTTCCATAGGAGGAGAATCAGCAAAAGAGGATGGAGACCAGGAAGATCATCTTGATGATTATGGATGGACTCTCGTGACTCATCTAAGACGTCGTAAAGCAAGTTCACATAAGGAGTCTACTAAGAAATATATTAGGGGAAAGATAGTGAGAAGGCCCTTAATAGAAAAGTTGATTGTGTGCTTGAAGGAGGACGAAATGAAGGTGCATCAATACCAAAAGTTACATCGACTGATTACATTTGGAGATTATCTACCAAGCGAATTCCACACCAAGTCCACATGTGATGGTGCAAAATCTCTATGTTGTAATATTGACAAGAAGGAAGCAAAAAATGCAACTTTGTCATATCTATCACTCAAAGACCTTCCAAAGTCAACCCTTGAGGCCGAGGACGTATGCATGGCCAAAATTACATTCTCCGGTGATGATCTTTTACTTAGTGACACACCTCATAATCTCCCTTTATTCATGGTTGGTTTTGTGCATGAGAAAAGAATAAATAGAATCCTAGTAGACAGCGGGTCTAGGATCAACATCCATTCGGTTCGTACAATGAAGGAACTTGGGATCTCAATGGCAGATCTTACTGAAAGTCGCTTAATGATCCAAGGATTTTAACCAAGGGGAACAAAGGGCCATAGGGGCTGTCAAAGTAGACCTCACTATCAGAGAGTTACAATCATATGTATGGCTATATGTAATTGATGCGAAGACTTCATATACCATCTTGCTTGGAAGGCCTTGGGTACATGAGAACAAAGTGGTTCCATCTACCTACCACCAATGTCTGAAGTATTATGAGGATGGAGTCATAAAAAGGATTGTTGCAAATGATAATCCCTTCAATGAAGACAAAGCACATTTTGCTGATGCAAAGTTTTACTTGAAGAGATATGCCGCAAAAGCTAAAGGCGTTTGAAACGACCCCAAAAAGTGCCCGAAAATGTGCCTCGAAAGTACCCGAAATTGTAATTTCCATATTCTAAAATCCATTCGTTATTTCAAAAATCCGACTTAATATTCTTGTTTAGGGGGCCAAATTGAGTGGGAAATGAGTCTAACCCTAATTTTAGAGCAACCGTATCAAAATTCGAGAATGGCAATAAACGCTATTTAGGAGGGTCACATTCGGAGGGGCATATCTCTTATCACACAAAGAACTAGGTGGTCAACGACATATCAACTTACAACACTTTGAATTAGCTTTCCAACTCACATTGTTTGACCTCATTCCAAGTTCGGATGAAGGATTTATGCCCATTTTCGTAAAACACATTCGTGTAGAAAATGCATATTTTCAGTGAGCATCCGCGTCACCTCCCCGACCTGGACTAGTGTTATTTTGGCCTTGTTTTTTTCGATTTTGGTCCAAGACTTTCAAGTCTTGTACACAAGGGTTCCCATACGTGTTTTTACCTATATTATTTCACCCTCATATCATCCTCAATATTCCCCAATATGCTCTCAAATACTTAGGCTCATATTCCATCCTAAATTCAAGTCCCAAACTCAAGACCAATCTTAAGGATTTCTTCAAGGATTTCACTCAAGCTTCAAGTCTCCATTAAAGTCTTCTTCAAGAACCTCTCAAAAGCTAAGGTATGTGGTGTTGATGTCACGATCCAAACCTAAGGCCTAGACGTGGCACGGCAAATGGGGAACCCGAATGGACCCCAAACAAGTCTCTCAGCATATCATCACACATCCTTGATTGTGGAAGCATAAGAAAAGACATATTCAATTAAATTAAAGGCAAGGGGACTAAGGGAAACTTGCATAAACATCAAAGTCAAAAGTCAAGAGTCAAGCTCATACATAGTACACACCTTGTCCAACATACACCTCTAAAACATAGAAAGAGCGGGGGCCAAGGCATGGTAACCGGGCTCAGCCTCATAGTCAAATATAACATAAGGTAGTGTCTCAATACATAAATAGTAGGGAAAATACATAAACAAAGTCCCTGAAATGGAGGACTCACCACAAGCTTGGAGTAGCACCATCTAACCACGTGGAGGAGGAGGAGGAGGAGGATCAACTCGGCCACTGGTTCCTACATGGTGATATCATGTAGGCAAGAGTATGCGTTAGCACGTTTGAATGTACTAAGTATGTGGGATGAAATGCAACAATAGATAGGTATCACAATCCAAAATGCAAGACGATAGGTAATAGAAATAGTATAGCAATATGCCATGTATGATCAATGCATAAGTAAAACATGCTAAGTAAATCATGCTCGTATAGAATATCATATGTGAAGATGAAACCAAGCTAGCTCTCCAAGGTACAGACCCCTCGGCAGGTTGGTGATGATCGCACCTATCACCCTAGTGAATGAGAAATAAACCCCTCATTTAGGTTGGTGATGATCGCACCCATCACCCTAGTGAATAAGCCTGGAAGACTCTAAGTTGACGTCGAAGGAAAATCTGCACTAATCCGTAAATTACATGACTCTTATTTTTTAAGAGACTAAATTTCGTGAAGTGATCTTTTCAACAAAAAAATAATCTCATGATTTCGACGCTCCAACTCCGAGTTATGATTTTTCTTCGGTCTGTGCACGAAATTAAAAAAATCAAGCTTGACAAATTGTAAGCTAACTTTGAAGGTAAATCTGTACTAATTTGTATATCATAAGGCTACGATTTTCGGAGATATTGAACTTTGAGAAGTTATCTTTCCAACAAAAGAAAGAATTTTGTGATTTGGAAGTTCCAATTTCGAGTTATGAATTTTCTTCTGCAAGCGAGCGAAGCTAAAAAATCAAGCATGCCAGGTTCTAAGCTAACTTCGAACGTAAATCTGTACGAATCTGTAAATCAAAATTCTGTGATTTTTGAAGTGATTGAAGTTTGAGAATTTATTTTTTCAACAAAAAAAGAATTTCATGATTTGGAGGCTCCAATTTCGAGTTATGAATTTTCTTCTACAAGCACGCGAAGATGAAAAATCAAGCATGCCAGATTCTAAACTGACTTCAAAGATCCGTAAATCACAAGGTCTGTGATTTTGGAAGTTTGAGAAGTTATCTTTCCAACAAAAAAAGAATTTCATGATTTTGACGCTCAATTTTGAGTTATGAATTTTCTTCTGCAAGTGCGCGAAGCTGAAAAGTCAAGCATGCCAGATTCTAAGCTGAATTCGAAGGCAAATGTGTACTGATCGCTGAATCCTAAGGCTGTGATTTTTGAAGAGATCAAAGTTTGAGAAGTTAGCTTTCCAACAAAAGAAGTATTTCATGATTTGAATGCTCTAATTTCGAGTTATGAATTTTCTCTTACAGGCATACAAAGCTGAAAAGTTTAGTATGACTATTGTGAATCCGAAACATAATAAAAAAGACAAAAAAAGGAGAGAGTCCAGGACAAGACAATTCATACTAAAAGATAAGTCACCAGTTTATTACTTTTTAAAAAAGGGACAAATCAATATATCACAGTAAGCAAGTAAATAACTAAATGAATCCTAAGAAGGAATCTAAACTATGGAAATGACTTGAAGTTTAGAATGTTTTGATGACTTGTCTCAACTGCCTCTTCTAGCTTGGATAATATTTTTACTTTATCATTAGACAACATGTGGTTCGCCTCAATGGTTTAAATCTCTCCCTCCGTCATGGTGATGATCTCTTGAGTTTTGGACAACTTCTTTTGATGTCTACTAAGGAGCGTAATGATCTTCTTTCTCTCAGAGGTCAAGGCGGCTAGACCCTTCTCCACATTTGCAAGAGTTACTTAGAGCTTCCCTATGGATCCATCCAACTTTTTATGTTCCAACCTTGCATCATCAAGACATTTTTATGCTTCATGAAGGGCCTTTTCATGTGATAATTTAGTCATCTTTGATGGTCTCAAAGAATCATACTCTGCATATGACTTGAAAATTTTTTCAATAAGATTCTCCAAAGTAGAAGTATCAATGATGTTGACCCTTTTGATTTCATCAAGAGTTGAAGCAATACTCGATTCTAATTCAGCGAAATCATCTAAGGAACCCAGAAAAATATTATGTAATCCATCCACACAACGCACTCCACATCTCAGAAACAATGATAGATTTGACGCGAAAAGTGATTTCTTGTGGATCAAAATATGGAGTGCTAGGCTGCAATGGCCATGAAGGAGGTTGGAACAACTTTGAATATGTGATTTGATCGGCAATAACTTCAGTCATATTGGTGCCATTTGCTTGGGGAAGTTTCTTGACATTTAAAGAAGTGGAAGGTAAGACTACTTTTTGTGAAGATATTCCGTCTTTAACGGAAGACTGATCATTGCTAAGATCATCAAAGCTCATAGCAATATATGCAATGACATCATCACCAAGATCGTCGCTGCATAGAACTTGAAGGCCCAACTAGAAAAAAGACAGAAAAAGAGATCAATCATTTCTTTTTCCCAGTTACAAGAAGATTTAGTATAGGTAAAAAAAAAAAAAGGAAAAGAAAAGAAAAGAAAGAAAAAGGAGGACTCTACCCATTTTTCTTAATCAGAAAATGATACAGAGTTTGGATCCTCATCCACAAGGTGTTATCATCAATGACAATTATGTCTACATCACAACAAGTGTCATCTAGCTCCTGTACCTTCCTTTTTGGACGATTCCAGTGAAGATCCGTACTCTATGTTGAACTAGAAGACGGGGCTTTATCAACAACACCTGACGAAGTAAGCATGTGGGAAATAATTATTGTCAACTTTTGAAGCAACAGTGGTCACCTTTGAGGCTAATGTGAGGTGCCTCAATTTTGATTTTGGAGTTTTGGACTTGGATAAAGTCTTGATGACTTGCGGAATATCATTTGACTTCACCTCAGGCTTGGAAGAAGAATGTGACTTTTCTTTAGATTTATCAGAAGCCCCTTTAGATGACATGGTGTCAAAATGGTAAATCGACTTTCTTTTGAAGTATTTGTCCTATGAGATGGCCACCAATCCACATGCTCACGAGTCATTAATGGAGCGCCTTCTAATGGCCGCATTGTGATGATGACTTTTGAAGAAGTGCCAAGTCGAAAAGAGGAATTCCAAAGTTGAACTAATGTTGACAATGTACCATCATATGGTCATTCCATACGATCTCCAAGGATATCTTGACAAAAGCCAAACTGTCGACTAAATCTCGTAGGACTATAGGACTCCACTGAAAAGTTTCAATCATGCCTAAGGGTGATATAGCTTGAGTGAAGACTTATGATAAATTCATTCCATGAATTTGAGAGTTGACCACCATCAATAAGGTGCAAATCTTTGCCTTGTAATAATGCCAAGTTATGGAGGTGATGGGCATCATCCTGTTGAAATAATTTTTGAGCATCAACAAAAATGAAACATTTAGCCATTTTCTTTCCAGAAATCTTGCATAAGGGTAAGGTTCGATGTGCGTGACCGGCATATTGATTGGTCCCAAAATACTCTCCTAGCCATCCATAGACGTAGTATATAGGAAAAATTATATTTTCCATATTGGAAGAAGTAGAAATCTCTCTCAAGCCGCGATATATACTTGCAAAAACTGGGACTGCTAGAGACAATTTTTCTCCATGAACCATCAAACTTGCAGCTTTGAAAATGCTAGCACGCATGTAACCAACTTTCTTGTTTGGAAGCACAAATTTGCAGAGCCATTAAGTGAGAAAGGCTGCCAAATTAGTCTTATCTCTAAGAAACTCTTCCACGCCTTGCTCAACAAAGGGCGCATTTTCATCATCGGTCCGTGGAAAAAAATTTATGTCGATGTGTCCAGATGGATTATGGTTCAACCTTGGCTTTATGGTGCATGTTTTGCAGGGGCTCTGCATATCTATTCGGTCCTCTGAACCAAAACACCACCCAATCATAGATGGACACCTCTTGGAGATCACCTTTTGCTAAGTTGTAGAAGGCCGAAAATAAATGTAGACAACTTTTGGGGAGAAACAAACTTCCTTGAGTATCTGACTAGGTCAATTCTTTTGCCGTAGGAATGACTTTGTCATAAAAGGATCCCTGGATAAGACCTATCAATTACTCGTAAGTCCCAAAGTGATATGAAGATTTCCCTAATAAAAGTAGAAAACATATTGGTAGATGGGTGCCAAAGCTCACAAAAAGCATGAAGTACATTGTCGTCATAGTTGTATGTGAACAAAGAAGTATATATTGCATCATAAATCTTATTGTGCTCCAAAGTCTCCTTGTGGCGGGGAAGCATGTCCTCAACCTATTCTCGTAGCCAGCTGTATAACGGACATTTCCGAAGCCAGAAGAGGGAACACTCCAATCACTGAAACAATTCTTGGAATGAGAAGATTCAATAGATGCGACTTCTTGATAAAATGTGAATTTCGATAGAGGAACTTTCATGCTGGTAGCCTTACTCGAGAAGTTTCCCATGAAGTCTTTGGTACATATATGTGACCATTCTTTAAGGTGAAGAGATTCTTCAGGTGGCCCACTCACAAGAGATAAGATGTTAGTCGCCGAAGGTTGAACCTCCAAAACTAGTACTTTGTCATTTGGATTTTGTTGGTCACTCATGATCTCTAGATGAGGATGCAGCGTGTTATGATCATGAAATTGCATCATGTTGCGGTTCAAATTTGTATAACTGTATGCAAAACCAACAAAAAGGAAATTAAACGAAAAGGGTCAGATTCAGTAAAACTACGTATAACACAATGACTGCGACGTCAATTTTTTGTGGTCATTCAAAGGCTAGTTTACAAATAGAAAATTGAATCAATGTAGCCACGATCTAAATGTGATTTTCATATATGATTTAACCCTATGAATGTTCTTCCGAATGACTTAAACCGTTTGATATTTCATCATTACTACATCAAGATATGAAATTTTTTAAAAGTTGCACAAGTCTGGTGCAGTCAGCTCGTCAAAATCTTTGGTTGAATTAAAAAAAATCACCAGATAGAATCCACAAGCCTTTTGATAGAGATTTTTGAATATTTTTTTAGCCCCAGAACATGATTTAGAGGTTTCTACGTCAAGATATAATTTGTTTTGTAAAGCCGCACAAAGCTGGTGTAGTCAGCTCGTCAAAATTTTTGAGCTGAATTCAAAAGATTACCTGGGAAAATCCGCAAGATATTTGATCGATATTTTCAGATATTTTGTAGCTTCATAGTTTCTAAAAAATAGACGAAACACAATTTAGATTTTCCTACAATGAGATATGAATTCTTACCACTGCTACGCTGAGCAGTGAAAAAAGTGACGAAAATTACTGTTAAGGAAGGGACTTACTTATAAGACATGGACTGAATGCAGTTTGATGATGCTGCAAATTAATACTAAACCACCAAGGTATGCAAGTATATATAGTTATCAAGAATATGGAGATTTCAATCATATTCCTATGAGTTATGGAAAGTTATACCTATGGAAAGCAAGATTCCAACAAATTATGGAAAACTACAAATCCAATTATGGTGTGTTTTCATGGGATCAAATTATTGTATATTTTATAGGAATCAAACATGGACAAATAATGTCTTAAAGACAAAAAGTATATGATATTCCATCAAATCAATATGGAAAGTTTAGAAATCAAAGAATAACGCAAGGCTAGGTCATTAGCTTTTTCATGACCTTATTTCTCGTCCTAAATTTTCAACTGCACCAAGCAATGAAAAAAAATGACTGTTATGGCAAATTTTGATTTCAAGAAAAGAAAATCATACATATACGTATGTTTCCGCATAAGATCGTAGAAATCGTTCCATGCAGCTAAATATAGAAAATTTTGAGAGGTTTTTTATATAGGTACAAAAAGGTCTCCTGATAAGGCTACGCTTACATAAGGAGCTAAGGTGCGGAAACCTTGCATTTTGTTGAAGTGATCAAGCAAAAGTAGAGAAGAACCTATCAAAAGGGTGTTCGATGTCAAAGAAGGCTGCACCTAAAATTCATGCCGAAAGTGCGAGTTCATATCACTAAATTAAGGTTATGAAATTGATGGTTATCTTGTTGTCAATTGCTCAAATAAAATCATTAAAATGACAAAATATAATGTTCCATAAGTCGTAAGCCCTTCAAATCGAATGGGTTGCTAAATGACCAAAAAGACAAGTAACCTCTTGCAAGTTTGAAGAATGTTGTCAGAAAGACTTCGGTATGTATGAATTTGAAAAACTTCAAGGTATTGGCATAGTCAATCCAAATGTTACACAAAGATCAATTGTGTGGGGAAAAAAACACTTGCTTCACATACTAGTGCTCCAAGACTTGTCTTTGTAGGTTTGACAAGTCAAGCACCGCAACAAGCCTCGAAGCAGGGGGCATTTGTAGACAGTGAAGTTTTGTTGATGAAATTCATATTAAATATGAATTAAATCTTAAATTCATGATGCATAGACCAAGTCAAATTATTGGTTAATGAGGTTAGATCGAAATTCAAATTAAAATGATATGACTAAAACAAAGACCATCCATTAAGTCAACAGGATGAGCCTAACTCATACTCTTCAAGACCAAGGTCCAAATCCCTTAAAATATTTGGACTAAAGTACCCTTAAAACCCTAGCTCACACCTGTATAAAGGAGCCTTCATAAGATCAAAGGACACAAAAATACATAGAGAATCGTTGCTCTTCAGTGGCGATCTGCACATCTGCTGCATACAAAGAAGTCTTCATCTCCAAGTACTTCATTTCCAAGTACTGAGCCACAAGTATTTCATCGATCTACGAACAAGGTAAAGTCTTGAGTTGAAGATCGTGAAGAGAAAGAATTAGAGCATCACATCTTTTTAGATTTTATAAAGATTGTAACCTTCGTATGAAATATAAATATCATTGTTTATCACTATTTTCTTTCTTGATTGCTATTTTCCAAGAACGAAACTTAGTCGCTTACACTAAGTTAGAGTAATACTCTACCAAAATTATGAATCAATAGTCAAAAAGTGCTGAACAAAGTGAATTGTAATTTCCTTTTTTGATTTTTGTTTTTAAATATTTCTTAATTTTTCAAACATTACGATATTAAGTATACCAAGTTATCAACTCCTAAAATCAAATTGTATTATTCGATTTTTTATCTTGTCAACTTATTACTTACAGAATTATGTTAACAATTCATAGAATGATTGTCTCAGTGAAAGGATGTTTCCAATGTTAAATTGCTAAAATTTTAGCAAAAAATAATGATTAAAAAAAGTATTCGATGAAATTATTTATTGAAAAGATATAAAATAATAATTTGCACCTAAATAAAGAAATTTGTATTAAGTTTGCAAATGTAAAAGAAATATCAAAATTTATTATGCTTCAAGTTTTAACCCAATCCAATTCTTCCTCAACTGTACACATAACATATAAGGGAAGATATACTCAAATTCACAACATTTAGACATGAAAATAAACTCGCATGTTGGGATAGGAGAGTCACCTTATTGCCAACATCTTATCCTACAATTCTATCATATGACATTGGCCTCTTCTTTTTCTCTTCTTCTTGAATGACCAGTTTGTCTTTGGCTAAATTTAATCTCCATCTCAGTGAATTACCCTGGCTTTTGGTATTGGCTCAGCATACAGAAATATAAGAATTGCAAGTTATGGACATTTTGTTTTATTAATTAATAGAAGATTATGTACATAATGTACAATGTACAGATGTTGGATCCCTTACATCTTTCTATACTTGTCTGAGACTACTTTGATGAAGGAGGTGCACAGAGCTCTGACCTACCTCTTTTGCTTTGTCAATTGTAGATAGAAGTATCTGCAGGAAGTCCTCTGCTTCATCTTTTGACGTGAACACCAAATTAGACAAGAGTAGTGGAAGCGATGTGCGGGGATTGTTGTTCCATCTCTTTCCCCTTGTTCCCCAGCTTCTTTTATGTGAAATAAGGTTCTGCCTGAACAATGCATCTGAGCTACTTCCCACAATATGTACCTCCTCCTCGTCGTTATCAGCATGAATTACACTATCCGTCCCTATTTCTGTTTCTATCAACAACTCTGGATTAGCAGGCACTCCTTGAAACTCAGGCATTCTGTATTTCACTATACTGGGACAAAATACGATTAATATAAGTCTCTCAGTGAGGATAACAAACTTCCCATCATGTCTAAGAGATTTACACACTACTAGTATTTCATCTTTGAGCTTAACATGGTCTTCAGCCTCTCTAAGTACAGATACTCCAATTGCTTCTTCCCATGAGTAAGGCCGTAGAGGAAGTTCTCTATTTAAATGCCTTGGCAATCGGACCCTAAACCGATGAGATCCCAGATTATGAAGTTTGCTCCGATTTCTGATGCTTTGTGCAGTTTTGCCGGTGATATCAAGGATACTGGCTGCTGGTCTTGCCACCAGTCCAGTCACTCCAAGAGCAATACCTGCAAGAACAAAGATGAAATATATTAATCTGAGATAAAGATAAGTCCTGCCATTTCTCAGGAGGTTCAATATCCTGCAATAGTGACCAGAAGAATAGCATGGATAAACTTTATACCTGAGAGAACTCCTGGAAGGCCATGTCTCTCTGCCCCTTTAATAGGTGATTGCAATAGACCAGTCAGACCCTGCAAATCAAGAATACGTACCAATTTTATTTTATTCTTTTATCAAGGAATAATTTCATCATTTAATATAAGAGGGAATAAAGCAAAATGGCTCTTTAAACTATCTGCGCTTTTTTCATTTGTGAAGTAGCAGTTAGTCAATGCAACTTTC
>JAOTQR010000007.1:13017927-13039042 GCA_025774065.1 Solanum ossicruentum
TGTGTGTGTGTGTGTGTGTGTGTGTGTGTGTGTGTATGCGCGCGCGCGCGCTATCAAGGATAGAACACACGACCTGAAACAATTTTTGCAACCCCTTAACCACTATACTAAACAATTAGCTTGTGTCAAGGTGTCAATACTTGTATAAATATTTATTAAATCGAATTTTGACCAATATAATTTTCCGACGAAGAGGTGTGCTTGACACCCCTTGGCCATGGCTAGCTCTATCCCTACTTAATTGATCAAGAAAAACAATTCACTAATCAATTCCATAATTTTGATGAGTTTCCCAAGTGATTAGACTAATATTTCCTAATTCAATAGATATCTTAACCTGTGGATTAGGAATGAGTATGTAATTTAATACTTTACTTTAACAGACTTTGTTAGGGACAAAATCTTTAAACGATATCAATTTACTTGATCTCTGACAATATTTTGGATATATACTTGATCTCCTTTAGGTAGCTGAAGTTTTACCCCCTGGTTGGATGGTGGTTTGCCATGGTTTCATAATGTATGGTATTGTACTACTATATGGTATGGTATGGTGTTGTACGGTACAATGTATAATGTTTGGATAGACTATATGAGTTGCCACTGTTAAATGATAATTTGTTGTTTGATTTGACTGCACAGTACTGAATCGTAATTTATAAATTTATAAAAATATCCTTAATTATTATACATATTACATTTATCAATATTTTTAAATAATTTTTTTAAAATAAATACGTTGAATCAACTAGAAAAACATACAAGCTAATATATCTCAATTCCGTACAAACAACCCAAGATAATAAAAAAGGAAAAACTTTTAAGAAAACGAACCTCAAAAATAGACTAAAACTTGAAAGAAAAGACGGAAGGCGGAAGAAAATTTTCAAAAGTTGATGCAGGGGAATAAGTAATACAAAAGCAGTAGATATATTAGGGTAAAGTTTAATAAAGAATAAAGGATAAATTAGAAATATTTAAACCTAAATAAGGATATAATTGGGAAAAAAAATAAGGAAACCATGGAATACCACCAAAGTGGTTTCAAAAAGTTAGGGTTTTCATGGTTACAGAACCATGAAACCAAACCATACCATGCCATATAATTAATGAAACAATCAAAACAAACATGGTTTTCTTACTAACCATACCATACCATACCACCAAAAACCACCATCCAAACAAAGATGTTAAGAGGTTAGTTGGTTAGATACACTCGGAGTGAATTGATAATGATGTCTTATAGTACACCCCTCAAAGTTTAGTTCCTGCATGTGGGAACCATGTCGAAAACCCATTCAAGACAATATTTTATATAGATGTTAAAAGTTGCTACCTAAGGAAAACAAGGACAGTTGTGAGCAATTAGAGATGGAAATCACCAGTGCAGCCTTTTAAAATGAGCAAACCCAATGACACTCACTAAACTTTTGAATACCTTATGTTCTTTTTAGTTGTATAACTTTAGTCCATAGTTCTTATTAATATATGGCCCCTGGATGTAACTCAACCCTAAAATCTAGGTCTTGAGAGGTGGATTGACAAGTCCATATAAGCAAACCACAAGTCCATTCCCTAACCAACGTGGGACTTTTACCCACTCTAACCCCCTACGGCCAGGCCCAACTTGAGCGTGGACGAGCCTAAACAGGGATGGACTTAGTATACAATGTTAATACATGACACCTGGCCTTAACTCAACCCCAAAAATTAATTCACGAGGGAAGGATTTCGCAAGGCCATATAAACCACCAATCCATCCCCCAATCAATGCGGTACTTTTACCCATTCTAACAGATCTTAAACAAGAATCTATGTTAAATGTTTTCCTTTTGGTAGTATCAATCTACATAATGAATTTGCTATAGAAATATGTCACAATAACATACAGATGCCCCTAGTTTTAGACATTTATTTTTATCTTGTGGTGTCATGTCCTTGTCCGACCATGCATCTGTTCGCAGTTCAGATTTGTTACTAGTATCCTATGCCACTCCGCAATCACATCTTTAACTTGTTGCCCTGAAGCAAGACTCAACATGTTAAGAGCTTCACTCACTTAAATGTACACTTTGGTGTTGTCATCAAGGCTCTAAGAGATACTTTTCCTTGTCAATTAGCACTTCCCAAAGAGGCCAAACCAAGCAATTGATATTACAATTTGTTTTTTTATTCCAATTGATTTGTCAGTCATGCTTATAATTATAACCTTGGACTAACCATATATATTTGTATTTTATCTCCATTTGCACCTTATTCATTTAAGTCCACACTTTATTTGTGTTGAAAAACCCAACCAACCTTAAATTTTTTGCACTTCTGATAACACGTCTTGGATAGATAATTAGGGTGCCAGTGGTGAAACTATCAAACATTACTTTAAAGAAAGTTTTCTTATGGTACTGATATTGAGCAATTCTCATCTCATGAGCTAATTTTTGGTTTGAGTTAGACCCAAGATCCCTCTCGTATCATGGTATCAGTGCAGACACATATCTATGTTCCACATCTCACAACCCAAAAATTGTCAAAATGAACATTCACACATAAACCTTATTCTTTTGTATTGGTTCAAGAAGATAAAAAATTTCTTTTGGACAATTTAGTGGTGGTGTGACTTAAGCCGAGTATCTCTGCCTGCTGTAGTACCATGATAAGAAATGGACCTTGGGCCTAACTCAATCTGAAAAGTTAGGTCATGACGTGAGGATTATCCAAAACCATATAGGGAGACAGATAACACATTCCTCCACCAATGCAGGGCACTTAACATACACAAAGTTGGAAATTATTGTATTGCATTGAAAAAAATACCTCCTGGGAGAAATTGTCAATACGGTATGGCATAAAGCCAGTGTCATCTTCTGACACAAGAATCAGGTTTGTTCCTGACTGACCATGAGGGCTGCCAACAATCTTATCATCTCTAATTGAGACATCAGCAGTCTGAACTTCTACACATATCATGTTCACAGCACCAGAGAGAAAATTTCGCATTTTAACCTGAGTATCACCTAGATGTTCTGGCAAGAAGCAACCAGACCATTCCCATCCAGGTTCAGCAAGTTGAATAGAGACTAGCAACTCCCTGGAAAACATTGACACATAATAAATAACAAGAAAAAGAAGAAAAAAAGGGGACGAAATTTATGTGAATCAAAATTCTGCTTTTCATTGTCCAAAATTAAAACATATTGACTCCCAGACATAATTAATCACTCATTTCATAAGAATAGTATCAGAAACGACATCTTATCAATGATTATTCTCACAACATATGCTCCCTCACATCATAACAATAACTTTTCCCAAGATCGGCATACCCTCGTCAATTACCCTTTATAGATTCGAGCAGTTTCATACAGAGAATCAAGTGTTTCAACCGGCACCTTGGCTATAACAGTGGCAAACTAAAAGTGGATGGCATGGATGGAGTGGCTACAAAATAGTTTGTTACTGAGTCATGCAACAGACACTTTGGCAATGATTAAGCAACTTATTTTCCTAAAGAAAATGTTTTCCAGAAATTCTTTTTCCAACCAAACATGAGAAATTTGAAAACAAATTCTGGAAAATGTTTTCCTCCATACAGAAAACACACTTAGAATTAACTTGAGATATCAATGAGCAATGAAAATGTCAACACTGTCACAATATACCTCGATGTATCTGTCCATTGAATATGAGAATGCCTTCCAGATACCAAAGTGAAAACAACATCTGTTCCTTTCTGCTTGTAATACAGGTCCTTATGGCATGCATTACTGATTACATACCTGTACAAGTATGGGTGCTTTATTATAGACATATTCCTTACAGAAAGTCCTAAATAAACACCTTGAAGATAGTAGTAAATGACATAATATTGACATAGTAGAGTACCTCGGCTGAAAAGTAATAATTCTTGTCCTGCCAAAAAATGGTGCTGCAACAGCACCAACAGAAATAACATAACCAGATTTCCTGGATGGCTTTGGAACGATTATGCTGCTAGAACCAGTAGGTGGCACAAGTGCAAAAGCACTAGACCAAGAATCATTAGGAATGTCATTCATCAGAGAATTTGGTACATATCTACACAGTCTGACCATAATTTCACTAGAAGATGGACTTGGAATAGGTGAATACATCCGGCAATTGACCTTCCAAGCATCACCTTCTGTCAAACTACAGGACTTTAAGCTGGATTGACTGCTTGTGTAAGACTTACTCCTGCGAAGCGATGTTTTTGAAGCATATATATCATGCTTCAATGAAACCCGGTGAAAATGTGTAGAATTATCAAAATCAATTGATTCCACCAGAGAGAATTTACAATCATGTGACTTTGTAACGAGGTAATTGTTCAAGGGAGCTACCAGCTGACTGTTGCTATTTGCAGTTGTATCCACATATTGATTAGAAGAAAAAATGCCCAGACCATCTTTCTTGTGGAGAATCAAGTCCTGCTTGTCCAAATCATAGCAAGAAGTAATAACACTAAAATGGCCTTTTGTCCAATTAACGGAGTCAGAGACAACAATGGGGAAACCAGTGCAATTGAAGAGCAAAAATGGAACCGAAATGCATATTTCACGAGCTCCACAAAATGCATCCATCACCTTCTCAATTGCAACACACAGAGGACCTAATAAAGTGGAGATTAAAGAATAAGAGAACTAATAATGCTGGCACCAATAGAAGAACAGGAAAGCAAAATTCAATCGGTACCATCTGATGATTGAGGGTCAAAAGTAATAGTCTCTGACAAAGAGAATCTTGTTCCACTGAACTTGGCTATTTCACCAAATGTTTCAGCACGTGGAAATCTCACAGCTGAAGGTTTATATCCATGCATCTCGAAAGTTATTGTGAGGTCATGTGAAGAATCAACATGGAAGAAAGAAGTTTCAACCTGGAAGACAGGGAAAATTGTGCTGATGAACACAAAGTAAAATAAATCAATTCATGAAAAAGATAGTTACTATAGCATAGTGCAAACCTCTGACACAGCTGCAGTACGACAAACACCAGCATTTTCTACTGTCACAGACACCGTATCCGGAAGATAGTTCTTCAATACTAATGGACTGCTTAAAGTTAACTGATGCACATTCCTCTTCTCGGGCTTAATGATGTAAGTTACATCATTATGAGGTTTATTGGTCTGTGTTAGAACATTGTTGGACAAAGAAAAGCCTTTTTCTGGTGACACAGCAGACGGTAAGCACCAATCATGCACAGATATGCAGCAGCGGAAAGGGTCACTGCTCGGATGAGATGGATAGCAGACGAAGGAGCGGAAACAGCTGATTTTATTTTCATTAGAAAGAATATTTGGAATACTATGGGTTTCACTCCACAAATAAGAATTACCAAGAGGACGCCATCTCACTCGGCCTGCTCCAGCCAAATGTAATGGAAGAGGAAACTGTTGACCAGGATAAATGGGGTCCAGAACCTGATGACAAAGAAGGGAAATGATAGAAGTTACATGAATGTGTAGGGACAGAAATCCAGTCAAAACTAAATAGATACTAATATACTTTTTTCCTGATAGATATACGGAGATTTCTGTTAATCATTCGACCAAAATACCTTTGGAGAAACACCAAATGGAATGTCAAACCGTACTTCAAGAGGCACAGAAGTAGCATTTGATACTATTACCTGAAATAAAAAAAAAAAGTATGTCAAGCAGTACACTAAATCAAAGCTGCACAAAATATAACATGCATTAGCACTTACCGTTGAGTACAATCGCACCATCTTTGTGTACCTCTGTATGGACACATCAATCACTACAGGAATGATAAAGCCACTTTTTTCTTCTATTTTGTTGTTCTTTCCATCGTTTATATTACTGTTTGGAACATTCTTAGTTGTACCAACATCAGACTTCCTCGAAGATTTGGAAAAATCAACTTCAAAGTATCTAAGCCCAACAAGGTCCATTGAAATAGGTACAGAAGGAAGTGACATTCCATCGAGTTGAACAATGATATAATGATGTGATGGCTCCATCAATTTTTTCTCACCAAGTTGTTCACAGGATTGGGCCGGTCTATAGCATAAAATTTGATCTTCAAGACTTTCACTAACATAAACTGGAATAGAAGATCCTGGTTGTAAATAATTCCTACTTTTCATGGAGGATACTTCTAACCCAGAACCACTCTGCCGCTGTTGATAGACATGAAATTCTAAAGGCAATGAAGTCAAATTTTGTAGTATATATGGAGGAGAACTCCCAGTATCAAGATTTTCACTTCCTTGAGAATTTAAGAACGATGGGATTTCCGAATGAGCAGCCAGCTGTGCCAGATCCCCCACATGTTTAATCATCTCCATTGTCCTAGAAACAACCTTCACCAAAGGGAAAAAGAAAAAAAGAAAGACAAATGTATTAGTAACTTGTTTAAACCATACTTGAAGAATTGAGCAAGTCTGCAGTAGAAAGTTTTACATTGTGCAATATGTCATAAATCATTCAATCTTTTGTGAGAACATTGCAAGAATTCTTGCAATACAATAAGATGAAAGGATGAGTATTTCTTTAACACAAAAAACTTTACAATTGTTGTGTATATAAAACAAATGAACTCATACATGTATGTGTGTACACATATAACAAAGAAATTCCCACAGGCCAGAGGCACATGGTTTGAAACTCGATGGGTAATAAGCTCAGAGTTGTCCCTCTACCTAAATTAGAGATAATTGTTTTCTTTAAAAGGAAAGCCTTCCCACTCATTCCAACCAAGGAACTCTTATCTATTTGAGATTTTGTAAAACAGATTGAGTGCCAATATTTGATAAAGGAGGACCAAATTGTGCCAGGTTAACATCCAGCATAAAAATAACCAACCTATGATGAATATCTGAATATGTACAGAGATGATTCATGTAGTTAACCCAAACAATTCTGGATTCAGGCCTAGTGAACTGATACTGAGCAATATAATCACTTCCCTAAGGATGACCTAGCTAATTAATGCTTAGTCATATCATTTTCGAAGATGCAGAGAATTAATCTAGTACATTATGAGCCACAGTTGAGCTTATATGAGTGAATATTACTGATCATTTGTTATTAGATATCATGTTATCAACTGATATATCGGCAAACATATAGTCAATGTACTTAGTGCCTATGCACCTCAAGTGGGCCAGGATGAGGAGATCAAAAAGCTCTTTTGGGAGGATTTGGATGAGCTTATGAGAGGTATAACGGCCACTGAAAAGATCTTTATAGGGGGAGATTTTAATGCTCATATCGGTGCAACTTCTAGTGGTTTTGACGACATGCATGGAGACTTTGGTTTTGGGAAGAGGAATCAAAGGAGGGACGTCTCTCTTAGATTTTGCTAAAGCCTTTGAGTTGATTATAGCTAACTCATATTTCCAAAAGCGGGAGAATCACTTGATTACCTTTTATAGCATGATTGTGAAGACCCAGATTGATTACCTTTTCCTGCGGAAGGGTGACAGTAGTCTTTGTAAGAATTGTAAGGTTATTTTGAGTGAAAATATTTCCACTCAACATATGCTTTTAGTGATGGATTTAGAAATTGAGGGGGATAAGGAAAAGAAGGTTCTTTTTGTCCAACCAAAGATAAGATGGGGAGGGTTGACTCCTACCCTTTCTCGGGAGATGGGGAGAAGTTGAGTAGTTTGGGAGCTTGGAGTAGTAGCGGGGATGTCAATAATATGTGGAACACTATTGCTGGGTTCATTAGAAAAGTAGATACCGAGGTACTAGGGGTATCGAGAGGGACCTTTGGTGGAGATCGAGGTGATTCGTGGTGGAATGGAGAAGTTCTTGGCAAAGTGAAAGCTAAGAAGGTGACATATATGAAGTGGTCGGAGTTTATGGACGAGGATGAAAACCGAAGGCTTAGGCATGTCTATAAGATGGTAAAGACAGAAGCAAAACGGCGGTCACGAGTGCTAAGACAACCACCTTCATATAGTATTTATTGATCTTGAGAAGGCCTATGATAGAGTTCCGAAGGATGTTCTAGGGAGGTGTCAAGAGGCAAAAGGTGTTCCAATGGAGTATGTTAGAGCGATAAAAGACATGTATGATGGAGCCAAGACTCGAAGGACGGTGGGAGGAGACTCTAAGTATTTTTCTGTCGACATGGGACTTCATCAAGGATTTGTGCTTAGCCCTTTTCTTTTTGCCTTAGTGATGAATGAGTTGACACGATCTATTTAGGAGGAGGTCCCTTGGCATATGTTATTTGCGAAGACATAGTACTAATTGATGAGACTCGAGATAAAGATAACTATAGGTTGGAGGTTTGGAGACATACTTTGGAATCCAAAGGGTTCAAATTAGGCAAAACTAAAACAGAATACCTACAATGCAAATTTAATGTTGCGAGGGATGAAACGGACATTGAACTGAAGCTTGCCACTCAATCTATTCCTAAGAGATAAAGCTTTAAATATTTTGGGTCCATCATTCAGGGTAGTGGTTATATCGATGATGATGTCACACACCATATTGGGGCAGCATGGATGAAGTGGAGACTTGCCTTAAGAGTATTATGTGATACGAAGAAACTACTTAAGCTTAGGTAAGTTTTACAAGATGGTGGTTAGGCTGTCGTTGCTATATTGAGTGGAGTGCTGGCCAATAAAAACCTTACATATCCAAAACGTGCAAGTTGTGGAGATGAGGATGTTGAGATAGATGTGTGGACATACTAGGGGTGATTAAATTAGGAATGAGACCATTCGTGGAAAGTTAGGGTTGGTCTCTGTGGTGGACAAGATGAGGAAAGCGAAACTGTGATGGTTAGGACATGTGCACAGAAAAAGTGTCGACTCTCCTATTAGCAGGTGCAAGAAGTTGGTTTTAAGAGTTACGCGGAGGGGTAGAGGCAGACCGAGAAAACATTAGGGGGAGGTGATTAGACAGGATATGGCGTAACTCCATATCACTGAGGACATGACCTTAGATAGAAAGGAATGGAGGTCACGTATTAGGCTAGAAGGCTAATAGGTTAGTAGGGTATCTTGTGTTGTTATTTTATGTCTCATTTTTGTTTCCTTTATTGTATTTGTATATTATTACTTGCTTTTCGCTTTTGTCATTTCTCTTTCATATCTAGTATCTTCTGCTGGTGGAGCCTAATATTTTTTAGCTGAGGGTCTTCCGAAAACAACCTCTCTATCTCCATGAGGTAGTGGTAAGATCTGCGTACATTTTACTCTCCCAGACCCTATTTGTGAGATTCCACTGGGTATGTTGTTGTTTGTTATTAACTAATATATCTTTTGTGTTTGATAATACATTGTATATTTTTGTCAATTTCTTCTCTTGCAAATAGACAATTAAACCTTATGGGAAACTTACAAAATAATAAATATATAATCTGGGAAGGGGAGAATAAGGGTGGTCTGAGGAGTTTCTATATATTTCAACATCACTCATTAGTCTAAAATGAAGTGGAGACTAGAGTATTAGCCCAAGAAAGAGCAAATTCTAGTAATCACTACATGAGTTGATAGTACCCTAACTAAGGCTAAGTATATTCTTCCTCCATATTGACGCTTAAGCAATAGCATGTAATCATTGCTTCCTACTTGGTTTCAAAATAAAAATTATTGACTCCTACTTCATATATTACAGAAAGCAAATGGATATGTCTATCAGTAAGGCTAAATTTTACGTTCCCTTAAAATAATGACCCATTGAATGGATATACTAGAACAATCGAAGCACACCTGACAAGAAATTGGAACTTTGACTTAAGCCCAAGATCATATAAAGAGATTTCGGGGGAGTCGTCCTTCACCGATGAAGGACTCTCAGCACCATTTGAACACCCAGGATTGACATTTGGAGCCTGATCAGCATAACATGGGGTTCAACGTTAGATAAACCAAGAATAGGGATGAGTCATGCTATGATACAATGTCAGGATATAGACCTTAGACCTAACTCTTCCCAAAACCATAGTTAATGAGATGAGATCACCCAAAACCATATAAAGGGAGTATATTGTGAATCAAGAGAGCTCTATAAAGGTCTATGGCTGAGAAGTGGTGAATGAGTTTGGGCCACGTAAAATATTAGAGTGTTGTATTTGGGATCCAGGAGCAATTAGCATTTGGTTAAAAGGGAGAATGAGTTCGAAAGATGGGTTTATGCATATTGAAGGAAAAAATGTCTTTCCTCTTCTTATGGAATTTAAGCTTCTCATCATCTTTCTTATTTGCTATATTAGTTACTTGTTGTTCAATAGTTTAAGTGTTGCTGCGTAATTCATGATTAAGTAATACTTGATTGGTTGTATTAAGAATTTGAGTTCATTACATGGGTGCTTTCATCATTCATACTCCAATGAAAATGGTGGTATTAGATCGATTCAATGGCGACAACGACCTAGAGGGTCGGATTTTTCTGGCTGAGCAATATTTTCTCTATCTAGGCTTCTCGAAGCGGGATTGGCTACCTCTTCCTTCTTTTTACCGTGATGGAGAAGCTGTTGCTTGGTTCAATTGGTGGCTTCGAGACAAGCACTTCTATGATTGGAAACACTTAATGGAAAAATTGCTTATGTGATTCCCACAACTCTCATAGATTCAGCGAATATTACAGCTATATCACCAACATATGTTGACCACGAGCTAGTGTCTACTCAAAGGTCTGAGGGAGTTTGTCCTTCCTCTTTCTATTCGTGCCAAATCTTCAAACCCTCAAAATTGATGAACTCAAGGATCGTCCAATTGATGGAGACAAGTATGTGACTGTGGTGGGCAAGATGTTTATTGCAAATACCCAAAACTCTTTAGCACCGAAGGTAAACTTTGATTCGACCAATGGATATTCAGACGTAGCCCACATGTTCGATGAAATGCCCAATGGAGTTCTGGAGGACAATTCTTCAGTTACACTAGCGAGCCCACACACTAATGGGACAAATTCAGAAGACATTGTTGATGACATGGTCAATGAGGAAAACTACAACAAAAATGATAGTGCACTCCAATCTCACTATGAGACCTTGCAAGCTGAAGCACCTGTTGTGACATTTGACAATACTATTAGTATTTCTTCACACTTTGTACCTATTACTTCTTTAGTGGTTTCAATTGTTTACAATTTGAGAATAAATCCACAGCTTGATTATAAGCATAAGGATGATGGAAATGTAGGAGATAATGCAGCTCCAGTGGTTAACTTTTCTCCTTTAAGAGATAAAACTGGTTATCCAGCTGATTTTGCTAGCCAAGGGTATTTCATGTTGAATGGCTTTTGGAGATTGTTGAAAATTGAATTTTCATTTGATGGTGCATTATGGATTCAAATATTTCCATATTAGCATATTTCGCTTGATGAGTTTTGTTTGGGTAATGAAAATAGGGTATTACTTTTCCCTAACTTCAACTTACAAAAATGCAATTGAGTTGATACTGGAAAAGAGCATATTCTTCCGAGATTGTTATTGTCTTATCTTCTT
The DNA here is from genome assembly GCA_025774065.1 of Solanum ossicruentum. Classification (NCBI taxonomy): domain Eukaryota; kingdom Viridiplantae; phylum Streptophyta; class Magnoliopsida; order Solanales; family Solanaceae; genus Solanum; species Solanum ossicruentum. Next base: position 13,029,384 of record JAOTQR010000007.1, read on the forward strand.
ACAAGACCTGAAACATTCTGGATTTCTCTGTTGGTGGCGTCACTTGGTTGGGTCGGATAATGAGGTCAAGGATAGGTGTTTTAAGGGCTTTGCAACAGTCTACATCTGCTATGCAGGGTGACAATGCAGATGGAGGTGAATTGATTGGCAAAGAGTTGACAATATCTTTACAACTGGAGAAGATTTTTGTAGCTCTATATCTTGATAATTTTTTATTGGGGAGAATGAGCTTGCAGTTCCTCCTATGGGGAGATTCACTGGTCAACATATTTTGAGTGAATTTCCATATGTTCCTGCTACTAATTTCCTTACTGTAGCCATTCTCGAGACTGCTGTTTGAATTCTTGTGGCTGGGATCCAGGAATAGATTTTGAGTTCAGGGCTCTAACAAGTTTTACAGTGTCCAATGCAGAGGAACTGCTATTGCTAGGATGTACTTGCAGTTTTTTCTTCATTGTGTATTCAAACTCTATGAGTAGAGTGCAGGATCCTGGACAACCGTGGTGTGTAAACTCCTACTTGTCCATTGAGTGCTCCATTATCTATAACGGCATTCTGTCACATGTCCGTCAATTGCATCTACACTAATCATACATGAATATTATTATGATGTACCAGATGAGATTTTGGCAGCCAACTTCAAGAACATATCACTTTTGCATCTTCACTATATAATTGCGCTTGCTACCATATTACCTGAGTGGAAAGTAATAGTATTAGGAAGTGGATACAGAGTGAAGTTCCAGGTTGAGCAACCTTCAACAGGCTACACACTTTATGGGGTCCTTGAGATGGTAGAGTGGGCTGCACGCCATAGATTACATCATGGCTTAGCTACTGCATTAGTTTTTGTTATCCTCTTGAACAAGTGTGGGGTTGCAGGGAAGGTCATACCTGAACTCCATTTGTAATGTCAAAGAGTTTTACTGTAAATCAGAATGAACGTGATTGTAATTGGTTTCGATATAAGTTCCAATGGAGAGATTTGGTCGAAGGCGAGCTTCTACCACTATGCAGTGATACTTCAAGTTGAATATTTCAATTGATAGTCAAGGAGTTGATACTAAGGAAAAATGGAGTAAGAACGGCATAGCAGTTCTTGTACGCTATATGTGTCGGTTTCTGTCAGAAAATATGACACAGGTCCCCTATGTTGCTGCTCGTAGGGCCGTCTGTAAGTTTGGGTGAGATGGCTAGGTACATTGCTCTTTTGGACACATATCATATCATAAAACATCCTTGCCATATTATTCCAAGGCTAAGCAAGAATTATGCAACCATGTCTAGACTACTCCAAGCTGGCAACCATATTATGATAGTATTCCTACATGGTTTTGCCTGTTCTAACAAAGTTTATTATACTCCAAGTTGTCAGATGACGTTCGTGACATGAACCTTGATGACAAGGTTCTTTTTGGGGATGGGTGTATTGTTGTGATCCAAGCTAACTCTATAAAGATCTAACGGTTAGGAGAGGTGAATGAGTTTGGGCCAAGTATGTTGAAGTGTTTTATTTGGGATCCAGGCCCAATTAGCATTTGGTTAAAAGGGAGAATGAGTTTGAAAGAAGGGTTTTGCATCTTGACGAAAAAAAAAATGTTTTTCCTCTCTTCTTCTGGAGTCTAAGCTTCTCATCTCCTGTCTTATTTCTATCTAGTTACTTGTTATTCAATAGTTTATGTGTTGCTGTGCAACTCGTTATTATGTAATACTTGGTTAGTTGTATTAAGAAGAATTTGGGTTCATTACAGAGTACAGCCCGTACCCTCCCAAATGTGTCACTTAATCAATGCCAAAGTAAAACAACTTATTGTTTATCATTGATACCACAATGATAATCAAGAACGTGCAGCACATTGATAGCCTGATAAAGGATTAAGAATTAGGACAGACACAAACAAATTTACCAGCTTCCATGGTGAACATAATATTACTTCTAAATTGGCATTTTTTTTAGGCAGAAGGCATAAAAAACCCCTTACTTGAAGCTTTTTATTCGGTGAACACCTTAACTATTACCTGTTTTAAATACCCCCGAACTCCCTTAAAACTTGATCGTGACCCCCTGGAACGTCCACCTGTGTATAACGTGTAATGCACGTGGCTTACAGGTGGAAAAGCAGCTGACGTGAATTTTTTTATGGAGATAATGTGTATTTCTGGTTCCCATGGTAGGGCCCTTTTTGTGTGACTTATCAAAATATTTTAATTGTGACTTGTGACTAATTATGAATCGTTTTATTCCCCCCCTTTTTTTACTTAAACTTTTTTAGAGGTTTATTTTTTCTTTTTTACAAAAAAGGATATCTTTTGTATAATGAGCTAATTGGATTAGGTTATAAATTTTTAAATACTAAAGCAGTTAGAAATTGGAAAAGACACATTCACTACTAAACTCGTGATTTTATACTAGTAATAGTTTCTTTGATCAATCTTTTAAAATTATTTTTAATTTCTAAAAAATAATTTTTATAACTATGTTGAAGCACTTTTTTTTAAAAGCTTACCCAAATAATTTATTTGATCAATCTTTTAAAATTATTTTTAATTTCTAAAAAATAATTTTTATAACTACTCTGTAAAGTACTTTTTTTTTCTTTTTAAAAGCTTACTCAAATAGTTTATTTTATCAATCTTTAAAAATTATTTTTAATATCTAAACAATAATATTTATAACTACCCCTAAGTATTTTTTTTCTTTTTAAAATCTTACCCACACATTAATTTAAGATCTAAGCAATTTCATGCAAGAATTAGTAACATTATATTAAAAAGTGTCGAATGAATGAGTAAAAATGCATTAAGTTAATGGGTTATTAATCAGCTCAAGAATCATTTGTGTTAAAATAGGTTTGACTGAAATGAACTAAAATGTATATTACAATTCAATTCATCCAATTTTTACTGAAGTTTAATTTGGTTAAAGAAAAAGTTTATATAAATAAATATACACAAGATATTAAAATAAAGAAAAATAATTTCCTAAAAATATGTGAACAAAATTTTGTAGGATATCTTACATATTATAATTCCATGAAATAAAAGTTAAAAAAGTTACATATTATAATTCATGAATTTAGCAAAGAAAGAAGGAGAGAAATTTCTAAAATTTGAAATTTATAATTTGAAAAGGGAGAGAAAAGTAAAGCAAATGGTGAATAAATAGATATGGTGGAGAAAGAGAGAGAAAATACTCAACTTATAGGGAAAAAATAAGGAAAAAGGTAAATGTAACAGTTGGGAATGTCTGATTTGGCATATATTTATGCCCTCATGTGCCCTCACGGAGTTTGTACTCCACTTCCATTCCAGGTGACAATAAAGGGGGCCGGGATCAACTCTTTAACGAGTTCAGGGGGGTATTTAAATAATAGTTGAGGTGTTTACTGAATAAAAAGCATCAAGTACAACCTTCTGCCTTTTTTTTATTAAAGAATGCAAGATACAGTTTTCCTGTAGAATGAGAAACCAAAGTACCTCAATAAGGGACTCAGTAAGATTCAAGTTAAGTTGAGTTGTCGATTTGATATGAAGATTGCTTGTAACATCACTACTCAGAAGGGAACTGTGATCATGCCTTTTTATGCTTAGCTGGATTTCCCAGGGCTCTAGGAAAGGCTCCCACGATACCTATTGTCCAAATACCAAATGGAAATTAGTGAATCAGAATCAATAGAAGAGATATATCATGATTTTGTTCTCTCTACCATGTCAATGTTATTATAATTCACTTCGACTTCACACTGCATCAAACCCTCCATTTCATTTCCAGATACATTTGAGTTAAGAAGCAAGTTTGTCATGAGCAACTCCAGCAAAGGTCCACTTGAACTCCACTACAGAAAAATATACACATATTAGATAAATTCATGTAGAGGAATAAAACAGGTAATTTATGTGATAAAATTAGCAGTAAATGATCAAAGAACAATACCACATTGAGCTCAAAGGATAAACAAACGCAATACAGGAAAGAAACAACAAGCATCGTATAACTTAAGCAATGCAAAAACAAAGACCATACAGTTAAGAAGATGAATACCAGAAAAGTAATGATCGAAAACGATAGTACACCAAGGTTTAAAATATGCCTTCTCGAACAACACCACCCCCAACCCCACACGCACACAAATAAACAAAATCAGAAAGCAACACAAAAGGACCAGGAAAAAGAACCAAAAAAGAAGAAAAGGAACTCTTCCCAGTTCAGTGCAGAGAAGTTTGACAGTGAGGATTATAAAAAAAAAAAAAAGAAATAAGCCACTTTTTTCATGAAATTTTGAGCATAATTGTAAAGAAAATGGACATTAGGAAAAACTCAACTTAAATTCTAGCTAGTGAGGTCAAGATGTCCAGAAGCATACGGGGATACAACAACCCTTCCATCAATCAATGTGGATATTTTAAAATAGTACTTTGGCAGCAGGCAGGAGCAGGACATTTTAAAGCAAGGACAATATAAGATTTGGGGTGAAGGTAGGTTTAGCCAAAATAGGTGTGTGTGTCGCTCAATCACCAGGTAAAGAAAATGCAAATTTGGCACTAACTCAATCTCAGAAGTTTGAGGTGAATATTGCCCAAGGTTCTCATAAGAAGACATCTCATTTGCTTAACTAATGTGGGACATTTTAACACTAAGATCTAGAAGATATTATAACACCGAGGAAAATTAGAGACCACATCTATTTAGTAATAGATTTCCTGTATCTTTGTGAGCTTCCAGGAACTAGACTTCTCTGGAACAAGATATATTTTAAAATGCTCCTCCTAACTTGAAACTGACATGACAGAGCGAAGCTGAAACTGCATTCAAGAAACATGCATGACCATAACTTCACTCAATCACTCAATGTCAAAGAGCAAATTCATATAGAGTATATGAGATCCTGCAAGAAAAGTTCCAGGTAGCAGCCAAGAAAATATAAATTCCAGGAAACAGATATCAGTCACCACTGAGGAATAACTCCTTTCCTGAACTGCCAATCTGCTGTTCCCAAATAAATGGGAAACGAGTGGAAGCAATAAAGGAAGAGATAAAACACCCCTAAACTTGGTGTGAATAATTACTTTGGTCTCCGAACTATTGACAGCCGTATAAACATCCATCTACTTGACTAGGTGAATTTAAGAACACCCCTTTTGTGCCACATGTTATCCATGGCACGCATACATACATGTGAAATTTTCGACTCATCTGGCATGCATATAGATATATATAGTAAAAAGAACATTTAAATAGTTAAATACTAAAATTAGCAACTTTAAAGAAAAGAAGAGCTTTTAAATAAATTAATTTTTTTCTTATCCCACCGCATCTCCTATCCAGTACCCCAAGCACACATCCCACCACCCGCCCCACCCCTCACTCCATAAATTTTTTTTAAAACAATTTTATAAATTCTCATCCCACATAACCACCTACGCCAACTCCCCCACCCCCTTAAAAAAGTTAAAATTACTTTTAAAATAAAATTAAAATTTTTTGTGAAGAAAAAGAATTCTTCTTTTCTATTGCTAAATTCATACCAATTAATTTTTTTAGATTATTTTCTTACTATATATACCTACAAGTATGCCACATCATCAGAAAACTCCACATATATTGTCACGGACTTGATCGTAATTCCAACGAATCGTGCTGCCTAGCAAACTTTCAACGCTCAAGTCGCTAGTCAGCCTGACTCTAATGCTTAGCAAAACTTTGAAAGACTAAGCAAAAGACTATGAAGGAACTTGAATATCTGGAGGAACAAAGAAAGAACTCTTTGTTAGAGTATAATGTTTTGCTTGATGATCTCTATGTTTTGTGTGCTTTTCTTGATGCCTAACAAATGTAAATGACCCTCCTATATATACAACTCCCTAAGGGCAAACAACAAGAACATACCCAGTGAAATCCCACAAGTGGGGTCTGGAGAGGGTAGAATGTACGTAGACCTTACCACTACCTCATAGAAGTAGAGAGGTTGTTTCCTAGGAACCCTCATCTCAAAACCCAGAAGCAGAAAGAACTAGATATGACAAAAAGGAAAGGGAAGGGAACAGAAAGAGCAACTAATAACGAATAGCACATGACGGTATGTAAATATGATAAAACTAACACATAATACGACATGATAATGAAAACACATGATAAAAAACACGTCCTCCACCAAACCATACTATACCCCAAGGCCATGCATCCACCTAACCCTACTACACCCCAAGGCCATGCATCCACCTAACCCTACCAATTAGTCTGCTACTCTAACTCGCGACCTCCACTTCTTTCTATTTAAGGTCATGTACTCAGTGAGATGAAGTTCCGTCATATCATGTCTAATCACCTCCCCCCAGTACAACTCCCCAAGGGCCAATGTGTAATTAATATTTACACCCTAAGTCCCTCCCAACAGCCACAAGACTATTCCAATGTCCAGAACACTGTTCCAACGGCGAAAATATTGTTCCAATGGACAGAACACTATTCCAACGGCTATTTTACTATTCCAACGGTTCTGGAAGCTTCCGGGGTCTTCTGGGGCGTGGCGAACATGTTTCTGCACTGTTTTTGGGGCAGAAATTGGCGGGACGTGTCATTCCTCCCCACTCAATCTGGCAATGTCTTCGGCGCGTCCTCCTTTTATGTTCGAATAAGGTCCAGGTAGTCCCACAATGTCAGCTCATGTTCCCAGCTCGCCTCGCTGTCGGGAGATCCCTTCCACTTTACAAAGTATTCGGTGTAGCTGGAATGAGTCCCCCATCTGGGAATGATGCGGTGCGCAAGAATGTCTTCCACTTCTCGTTCCGACACCGTTGTGATGGCTGTAGGTGCCCGTTTTGACTCTCCTCGGCTTGGAACATCCTCATCCTGATGGTACGGCTTTAGCAGACTCACATGAAACACAAGATACATTTCCAAGTGCGAAGGTAGGGTCAAATGGTAGGCTAGCTTGCCAATGCGTTTCTCCACGGGAACGGCCCCTCGTAGCGCCTTACTAGCCCCTTGTGCTCCTTGACCAACCGTCGGCTTTGATGAGGAAGGAGCTTCAATGACTAAGTCTCCTTCCTCGAACTCCAAGTGCCTCCTCTTAGCATCGGCCCATTTCTTCATTTTTTGCGAGACCTTTGCTAAGTATGCCCTTGCCAAGTCTGACTTCTCATGCCATCCCTTGGCAAACTTGTAGGCTGAAGGATTTGGACCCTTATAACCAATGGCCATGGTTTGTGGCGGCATTGGTTGTTGTCCCGTTGCAAGCTCGAATGAAGTCGCCCCGGTCGACTCACTTTTCTGCAAGTTGTAGGAAAACTGGGCGATATCCAGAAGTTTGGCCCAATCCTTCTGGTTGGCACTGACATAGTGCCGCAGGTATAGCTCCAGTAAACCATTCACCCTTTCAGTCTGACCTTCCGTTTGTGGGTGAAAGCTGGTGGAAAAATTGAGCTCTGGTCCCAAGATTTTGAAGAGCTCCATCCAGAATCTCCCCGTGAAGCGAGTGTCCCTGTCGCTGATTATGGTCTTTGGAATGCCCCAATATTTCACCACATGCTTAAAGAATAGCCGAGCAGCATCTTCAATATTGAACTTATGTCGGGACTGGTATGACTACTCCATACTTGCTGAACCTGTCCACAATGACCATGATGTTGCTGCACCCCTCCGATTTTGGTAGGCATGTGATGAAGTCCATGGAAATACTTTCCCATGGTTTCTCCGCATTGGGTAATGGCTCCAATAGACCAGCTGTTGGATGTTGTTCTAACTTGTCTTGCTGCACACAAGACAAGTCATCACATAGAGCTCTACATCAACCCTCATTTGGGGCCAATAGTAAGCTCGCTCAATGAGTGCCATAGTCCTCCGCACTCCAGGGTAACCTGCCCATATTGAGTCATGGCACTCTTTCATGATTTCCTCCTTAAGCCTCCCCATTTCGGCACATACACCCGGTTTCCTTGGTGAGGAGCACCCCGTACTCACGCCAGAACTGGCGCGTCTTCCCTTGACTTGCCAGGCCCAACAAATTTTTGGCTTGCGGGTCTTGCTCCAACCCCTCCTTTATACGGTCAACCATCGGGAAATCTGGGCTTGTGATGGAGGCAAGTTCGGCCTTCCCCTTGCCTGGCTTATACTCCATCACAAAGTCGAACTCGGCTAAGAAGGCCTGCCACCTGACCTGCTTAGGTGTTAGCTTCTTCTGCTTAAGGAAGTAACTGGTGGCAACATTATCTATCTTCACCACAAACTTGGTGACTGGCAAATAATGTCTCCACGTTCTTAGGCAATGCACCACAGCGGTCATCTCTTTCTCTTGGATCATGTAGCGCTTCTCCACATCATTTAGCTTACAACTCTCGTAAGCCACCGGATGCCCTTCTTGCATAAGGACGCCTCCCAGGGCAAAATTCGAGGTGTCTGCACCTCATAATGTTTGGTGTGGTCGGGCAAGACCAACACCGGCTCCTTGATCACGGCTTCTTTCAGCGCCTCAAACGCTGCTTGGCACTTCTCGTCCCACTTCCAGGTCCGGTTCTTCTTCAACAGATCGGTGAGGGGAGCGGCTATAGCAGAGTAGCCTTTGATGAACTTCCGATAATAATTGGCCAATCCAAGGAAAGATCGAAGTTCAGGCACCTTCCTTGGGACCTCCCATTCTTGTACAGCGCGGACCTTGGACTCGTCCATCCTAAGTTTTCCCTCTCCGACAATGTGTCCCAAGAAGGAGACCTCCCGTTGGGTAAATGCGCACTTCTCCTTCTTGACATACAACTCGTTCTCCCGAAGTACTTGGAAGACTTGCCTCAAATGATTTACATGATCCTTCAAGGTGTCGCTGTATATGACAAAGTCATCCAAGTACACCACCACGAACTTGTCTAAGAACGGTTGCAGTACACGGTTCATGAGAGTGCAAAACGTTGGTGGCACATTTGTGAGTCCAAAGGGCATCACAAGGAATTCATATGAGCCGTACCTCGTGATGCAAGTGGTCTTCTGTTCATCTCCCTCGACGATTCTGACCTAGTAGTACCCGAACCGCAGATCCAACTTGGTGAACCATCGTGCTGGGCCAAGTTGATCAAAGAGATCGGCAATGAGTGGGATTGGGTACTTGTTCTTCACCGTGATCTTGTTGAGCGCCCGATAGTCGATGCACAACCGGAGTGATCCGTCATGCTTTTTCTGAAACAGAACTGGGGCTCCATATGGCGCTTTTGATAGACGAATGTACCCCATGTCCATCAATTCCTTCAATTGCCTCCGTAATTCCTCAAGCACCGGAGGCGCCATGCGGTATGGTACTGCCACAGGCAGAGTGGCACCTGGTACCAGCTCTAACTTGTGGTCTACGTCTCTCTTTGGTGGTAACCTCTTCGGCAGCTCGGGGGGCATCACGTCCTTGAACTCCTCCAGGACATGCTCAACTCCTTTGGGCAGTTCTGCAGTTGGAGGAATGACGACCTCTGCCTTCAAGGCTACGAGGTAGGTTGGCTCCTCCTTCTTCACCCCTTTGGCTAGTTGTATGGCTGAAATTTGCTTTTCTTGGAGTCGGGTTTCCCTCTCTAGTGGAACTAGATGAGTGTTACGCTATTCCAAGATATACAGTGAGTTCGCAAAGGGAATTGGGACGGCCTTAACTTGGTCCATGAACTCAATACCCAAGACAAGTGGATAATCG
>JAOTQR010000007.1:13039142-13050217 GCA_025774065.1 Solanum ossicruentum
GCAGCTAATCGGGGGTCTTGCTTTGGCTTGGTACTCCTTGAATCCCTTTGCCCTTTCCGTTGCCTCCTTGCCTCGATATGGGTCTCCCCCACTCTTTCCCTTGTCGCCCTTGTCCTTGGGTTTAGGTTTCTCCACCTTCCTAAACTCAATAAGGGACTCGACAATGAAAATAGCAATGGTCAAGTCTTGAGCTCCTCTCCTTTGGACCTCAAGCCTAGTCCACTGTTGTAACCCATCCATGAAGGCAAAGAAAGCTTCCTTGTTAGGATAGTCGGGGATCTCAAGTAGTACCTCAATGAACTCCTTCACATACTCCCGTATGCTTCCTTTGTGTTGAAGTCAGCTCAGCTTGCCACGAGCCTCTTCTTCCACATTGCTGGGGTAGAACTGCTTCTTGAGTTCTGCCCATGTGCTGATGGAGCAAGTGTCTTTTTCTATGTCCCCCTGTCTCCTCTTCCACCACACCATCGCGGTGTCTTCAAGGTAGACACAGGCCATATCTACATTTAGGGCTTCGTCAGTCATGACGAGCGCCCTAAAGTATTGCTCCATGCTCCAGATGAAGTTGTCTAGTTCCTTGGCATTTTCTGGACCCTTTGTAAGATTTGGGTCATGGAACATCCAACTTGGAAGGTGCAGTCCTTACCTCGGACGTGCCCGCATCCCCTTGGGCAAGAGCCCATTTGCACAGGCTAAGCTCCTCTTCTGTGCTTTCCAGCTTGCGCAAAAGCCTCCCAAGCTCTTTCCGCATTGAAGAAATCTCTGCCTTGTGTCTCCTCCACGGCCTTCACATTGTCGAGACATTGGGCCAGGACTTGGTTCATGGCGGATTGCATCTCCTCCCGCAATCCATCTAGGTCGTGTTCGACCTCCTCGAACTTCTGGTCAGCCTCCTCGAACTTTTCCTGCCCATCGGCTATGGCCAATTCCACTATGGATAGCCATGTCTCAAACTCCACGACGGCCTCCCTGGATCGAGACCTCTGGCTTCTGGATTTCTCCTTGCCAACTTGGGTGATCTCGCTTCCACTTTCCATTCCTCTTGATGTTCTTCGAACCTTCACTCTGATACCAACTGTCACGGACTTGGTCGTAATTCAAACAAATCGTGCGGCCTAGTAAACTTTCAACGCTCAAGTCGCTAGTCAGCCTGACTCTAATGCTTAGCAGAACTTTGAAAGACTAAGCAAAAGACTATAAAGGAACTTGAATATCTGGAAGAACAAAGAAAGAACTCTTTATTAGAGAATTTGAAAGCTATACAATGCTTTGCTTGATGATCTCTATGTTTTGTGTGCTTTTCTTGATGCCTAACATATGAAAATGGCCGTCCTATATATACAACTCCCTAAGGGCCAATGTGTAATTAATATTTACACCCTAAGTCTCTCCCAACGGCCAAAAGACTATTCCAACGTCCAGAACACTGTTCCAACGGCTAGAAAACTATTCCAATGGCCAAAACACTATTCCAACGGCTATTTTACTGTTCCAACGATTCTGGAAGCTTCCGAGGTCATCTGGGGCGCGGTGGACACGTTTCTGCACTATTTTGGGGGCAGAAATTGCGCGAGACGTGTCAATATGCATGGGTGGATGACATGTGGCATAAGAAGGGTGTTTTTAAATTCATCTAATCAGAGGGGTGTTTTTAAGGATGCCAATGGTTGGGGAACTAAACTAATAATCTGCACCAAGTGTAGGGGTGTTTTCAATACTTATCTCTTAAAGGAAATATGATGGTGGTCTACTGCTTTCTAGTGTTACCCGTTAAAAGCAGTAATCATTAAAACTTCTACGAAATAGTAACAGATTTTAAGAGAATTGAAGAAGAGCAAATTATCAGAATCCATCTTGGAGTCCAATATAGCAAAGACAAACTGCAGAAATAATGTAAATAGGGACAGCGCAATGGAATGGAAATCACCTTTCCATCAGCCAAAAGAAGAGAGAACTTTCTAAGTTGGATGTCAAAGTTCACTTGACTGAAACTAAATTGAGAAGGCCCAGCTGCTGGATCTTCAAAATCCACAAACTGCAGGAAATAAAGAATGTGATCTGACAGCCATACATCCAGACAATGACACTGAAGATCCACCTTCCCATGGATATGCTCAATGCAACTAGTGCAAACTGCAGCATCAAGGTTCACTTGAAATAGTTCAAAGAGGGGCCAGGAGCGTATTTTATCATCCTTTACTAGCTCCACTGTACTCCAGGTTTTCTCTAGATCAAGTTTCAGTCTCACAATGGTCTCCAAGTAAAATAGTTTACTATTTCTAGCTTGAAAGCTGATAGTGAAAAAGCCATGTTGAAGTCCATAAATCGTGCCTCGTAAATCATTCATGCGCTTGTCACTCTGCTTCACCTCCGATATGTTAAAAGCATCTTTTCTAACCCAAGCAGGAACATGAATTCGGAGACAAATAGTTTCCAACTCAACAGAGTGAACTCCAGAATAATGCCTCACATTAACTTCAGTAGATAAAACATTAGGACATGGATGGGAATTTTGCGGACCATCATTTTCACCATCCCTAAGTTGGTCAACAGGGACATATGCCATATTGTTTGACAATGAGTTTGTCATCAATGTATTGGGTTGTTTTGTGGAAGAAGACTGGAGTACATTGATGATTGCAACCCAGTCAGACAAATGTATCCAAACATCTAGCAAAGACAGAGAAACAGAGAGCATATTTTTACCCTCATCAGATAATGAATAGGTTATCATAATAACTGGAGAGCCAGAGTTAGAACAGCATTCCGCAAGCAAAACAGAGTTAAGAGACGAAAATATCTGTAAATCAAAGAAAGATATCTTCATCCTCAAGAGCTCATCATTTTTTAAAGAGGCAGAACAATGGAACTGCATGTTAGCTTCCCCAATGAGGTCAGAAGCAGCTGATTCTTCTTTCTGTTGTCGTAATTTAATGGACATTGACCTCACAGATGCTCGGATTTTCATGAAATTTTGTAGAGAGCCTTGAGGTGGAGAAGCAGCTTGCCCCTCTTTTCCCTCCCTGTGTAGAAAATACTGTAGGGTATCCGAATTGAACGCTTCGGCTTGTTTAGCAACCAAGGAAAACTGATCTATGACATCCATCATTGCTTCACATCCAATCACGAGTGATGCACCTGTGGACAAAGACAGCAAATAATGACATGCCAAAGAGTTTGCTTCAGTACTCGAGAACATACGACAGAAATCTAATACTTACCTTCAGCATTGAGTTGACAATCCTTGATTAATGCCATAATGCAACTTGGATAACAGGATACGACATCACAACATTCACATTGGGATGATAATCTCACCCATACATCAGCACTAAATGGCGCAATCAAGATAATATTTGTCCAAGTTGGGGCATAAAAAGAACCTGACAAACTAGTTGCTTCTTCCAAGAGCATCAATGACAGCGATAAGTCATATCCAAATAAGTTTAAACAATCATTTCTGTGAGCAATTTCATCTTCTGTAACCAAGCACTCCGTAGGAATATCCTTCAACACAAACTTTGCTTCACCATTTTGCAAGAAACTACAGTATAACCGTTGTATATCAAGCTTCAGAAATTGCGATACTCTGCTCCCTGTTGGTATAAATAAGTTGGAGTCTAGTATCTCAAACATAAACGAAGTGCATACATCATCTTTTGAAGTATTAGAGTTGAAGGTTTTGGTAATACGCAATCCATCTGTACTAGAGCTCAAATCAGGTAAGGTAAAATAACCAATGATAACTGCAAGGAACTCGGGCGGTAGAACACAGGACACGTGCTGGATACTGAAACTCATTTTCAACGGTGACTTTACACTTTCTTTCCAGACACGTAACTTTAAAGTTGGAGGGAAAGTGGATTTCAAGGGACCCCAAAGGAAATCCTGCATCATTTGAGTCCATTGTTGAGAAGAAAGAACCAACCCCTCAGCAGAGCAAAGTATATCCAGATAGTCCGCGCAAATACACAATGCAGACTTGACATTTGGAAATAGAAGAGTTCCAATTATGTAAGAGGATTCATGAAAATGAACTCGACTGTTGCTTAGCTCCAAGTCAATGAAATATGCCTTTTTAGCATCATCAACTTGAAAAGAAGAATTAACCGAAATTGGAAGCTGACTGTTAGATCTATCCTCAATGTCGTCCTTAGGATTTCTATTCTTCCAGTCTCTAAAATTGAGAACCTTCCTCCACTCGGAGGTATTATCGTTTGAGAAACTTCCAAGATTATGAAAAGAAGCAGTATCTTTTAGGGTGAAAGGGAACTGATCCAATGAAACAGTTGCCCATTCAGAGAAGGAGGTTTCAAAGAAGTTGGAAAAACCAGAATTTTGAAGTGAAGAAGCAGACGTGGGAACAAAATTCTTTCCATTTATTACAGGGTCGTCCGCAACTCGAAGAGAAGATTTGATTTTAGATAATTTATCAATAAATCCTACCAAAGCTCCAATTATAAAACGGTGGCAGTGAATATCAAGACCACTTAAACTTAATTTACATTCATGGCCAATGAATCCTGAATTCCCACAGGTTTTATAATGGAACAGAAGGCACAGATCGTTAGTATTACTTCTCTTATCAGAATTCCCACTTTGAGGACCACTTCTCATATCATTATAATCCTGATACATAGATCCAGACAAGTTCTGAGATGCGCAAAAGATAAGGCTTTTCCCTTCACTTCTACTGCCGTAATCATGAATGTTTATTTCCTTCACTGAAGCCCTTCCCTCCAAAGACTCTTTCCAATCAAACCTGCAACTTCATTCAAACTTCATAAATGAATGCCACAATGATTAATAGATAATATTTTAAAAGAATCACTCTCCTGACTCACAAGGAAATACAATAATATTTCAAAAGATTCACTCTCCTGACTCACAAGGAAATACATCTGACTCAAGAATAGATACCAGAACCTGAAGTTCTCTACCATTTCTTTAACATATATACTTGAATTTTAAAGGTCCAATGGAAATACAACTATTTCAACCACAACTTTAAATGCTTTTCTAGTCTAACCTCATTGTCCTCATTTTCTCGTCAAATAAGTACTCATATTCACTTGCTGCCAACTATCAATAAAATAAAACTTCAACAAATTCAGCACCAAACTACATAGTATAGCAGTCAAAAAAAGCCTCCATGAAAATAAGACACATGATGAGACAAAAAAGTAAGGTCAGTTCTTCATCTGATCAAGTCTTGATGAGAAGAATCACACAAAATACCTCGACTAGTGGGAGGACAAATATACCAGGTAGATTGCACAAGCTTAACCTAGACATTGCTGGTAAAAGGAAACTCTTCAAGAAGTCCAGTGGATCCCAACATAAACATTAATAGAATTTCAAGAACTTGTTTCTGATCATTGCTAAAGTTTTTATTACAAATGGTTGATGTCATGACTGACTTATTGAAAAATCGGCATTGCAGCACGAATGACTTGAGGGGACCAAAACAAAAACTGTGCAATTGTTATCAGTGCAAAATATGACCCCACTATGTGCGACCTTTTGCAACTCAAGCTATTCTGGAAAGAATAGCTAAGCTAGATATGCATGTCAAGAAACCATTCATGAGTCACCAAATAGAAATCATTTTCAAAATCACGTTGGTATGATGATTAGGTATCAGCGCGCTTCTTGTAGCATTTTTACGGTGAAAGCCAGAAGGATTAAGAGACAGATTGGATATTTATGATTTCCCAGGGAGTATAAAGCTGCAACACAATTTCACTTCTGCATTTGTCTATCATCTCATCTTTTGTGCATTTTCTCTTTATTAATGGTATATTCTTATCTGGCCGATAGAAACGTAAAACAAGATGCTAAAAACATACCGAATACTTAATATCTGAAGCAAAAGGATGAGACTGCACACATTTTCCTCATCACTTCCAAAGTCGATCAAGAAACCAATAGATCTCACATTTGCAGCAATGGAGAACCAAAAAGCAGAAGATCTCACGCTACCATTAACTGTAGCTTGGGACAAGGAGTCTGATGATAAACCCAGTAAATGAAAATCCGCAATCAGTTCCATAATTGCCCCGTACAGAGATGGTGAAAAGTGAGCAAGAACCGATGCAACCTCTATGTCAACCTGAAAGAAAGAAAGTAATCTACATTATAAACAACTGATCAGATATCCCCACACTCTGAAAATTAGAAAAATATAGCAAGTGGAGTAGCGTTGCAACAGTCAAACTTTGGTCCATACGACAACTCAATTCGGAAGAGGTTTCAGTTTGTTAGTGTGGAAGACCCAACTTGAATATCGTTTTCATACTTTATACCAACTACTACACCTTTATGAATGTACACATGCATAATTTAATCCGGTGACCAAAGCAAAAAACATGCCATGCTTCATCAGATCTGAAGCACTAATTACATCAACATACACCAAACAATCATAAAAAACAATGTCACAAAATTTAATTTCTAACTTTATCCTTTATGGCAATAAGGGCAGATGTATGCAATGATAGATCGACTCTTTTAATAACCTGTATGCAATTATATGCTGTGATCTCCCTATGACTACAGCAGCCAGAGAACACTTCATGCATGGGGTAAGCCTTTTCTCTTTGTTATCTTCAGGTAATATAAGCTTTCAATTTCATAGATCCTATTGTACACACCCACCACTATATGTACATTCATATTACACATGAAGTTGCATAAAATATTCAAGGCTTTGGATTTATGTAGAGATAATTTTCCTACTATTTTCAATACCCTATCAAAATGCCATGCAACCTTCCCCTTCTTTTAAAGTAAAATCGCACCGATCAGATGGAAAAAACCGGCATGCACAAAGTCTATAAAAGGTCAAGTGCTAGTTTTGCTGAGACCCAAGTACTCAAAGAAAGATATTCTTTGAGAATTTATGCTAGACAAGAAGTTAGTTGCAAAAAGTAAATCAACACAAGTATTTAGCGTGGAAAACTCTTGCTCAGGGAGGCATAAACTACGATCCACCTCTGTCGAATTCACTGAAACTCTGCCACTAAACTTGAGCGAAATTTAAAGTTTACAGTTGCTCCTGTAACACCAAAGGAATTGTTCCCAACTTCTACCCTCTCTGCTCTTCTGCTTCAATGGCTCTATACTGTCAATAAACTAACTGTTACAACTCAAAAACTATATGGATGAACCTTGACAGGAACAGGCTCTTTTGTTGTAGCAACAACGTTTTCTTTGGAACTCTGTATAGAACTCTTTTCAATTTGACATCTCACTCTATGGGTAAGGTCAAACTCAAAAGTTGTTTATATAGGAATAAATAGCCGCCTTGTAGTTTTGCTATCCAAACATAAACTGGGTTGAGACTTTCAAAGATGGATCCAATCCTAGTTTGAACTGGTTTGGAACATTTCATGCATCAGCTTCTTTATCCTATTTTCAGGATAATTCCATGTGCATGATGTATGATAACTTTCCACATGTCGAATTTCAGTTCCTTGTTGAAATGAATTCTCCAGTATTACAACTCTGATGATTCCTAGGGTACATGTGAAACAACTTCATTCTTAATAGTCTCCTATGCTACCCGAGGAACATATTCTCTAATGAGTTCCTCTGACATTTTGCTAACTTCTTTACCTCTTAGAGATCTATCTCCGTGAGGATCTGGCTCTTGAAACTTCACTCCTCACTCTTCAGTCTTCATTGTTTTTTCTTCATATAAATCATGTCCTGTACATATTTTGTCAATAATCAACGCACCACATGATCATGAACGTAGATTCAGAGATTATGGCACTTCAACATCCAAACCTCTTACAAGAGACATGATTCTCTCTTTTTCTTTTAAGAAAAAAGCATACAATGATGACCACTAACAGGAACATAGAAAAAGTTTTACCAAATATGGAAAAGAAATAATCTACAAATTTGTAATCAGGAGGCCATTTACATGCCCGGCTATTTCTAATTTCCATATTGTCCATATGAATGCTAAAAGAGCTACTTGCCATGCTATTCTTTCGTGCTTCTGAATTTCCATCCCAGTAGAACCTCCCCTACTGTCTCTAGCTAATACATTCAACTCCGAACAAGCCTCGCACAAGCCATAATTTGGATGCAGAATACAAACACAAAATGAATCATGGATACTCATGTTGTTTATAGCTTGCTGCGAGTTCTTGTTAGATGTCTCTATGTTTGATTGATTAGAGATTTTGTAGCTTCATTATAGGAGAATATTATAATTCTAGAATACTATAATTGATTGTCTTTCCTATTTAGTCTTAGGAAAGCCATATTTGTAGCACGAGATTGAGTAGCCTCTCAATATTTTAGTGACCTAAACAAGTTATCCCATGGTTATCTCTTGAGTAGTGCTTTACATAAAACACCAACAAGACAAGTTTCCTCTACCTCCGGTGATAAAAACCTAGTCAGCAGCTCCGTCGAAGACTTCGTCATGCGCCATTGAAAGATCCAACTTCAGCTACGCACCATCGGAGTAGACCACTTTCCAATAATTTCTAGGAGAGATTCTTGCTTGCTTGGTTTCCCCAGCTAAATCTGAGCCTACCCACCTCAGTTTCATCATTTTTCCAATACTAGAAGTGATACTCTATTGTGTCAGCTAGGGATGGCAATGGGGCGGGTGCGGGGCCGGTTGACCTCAACCCATGAAAATGGAAACAATTTTAATCCCGATCCATGCCGTAACATTATTTTAAATCCATTCAATTATTTTCTCCATCACAGTTATTGTGCAGAGACATCTAAAATAATTAGTCTTGGAAAGTTTATTTGTTAAAATGTATGTATAGCCAAAAATGGATCGCCCCTCAAATCGGGTCAAGTTATACTTGTTCAAGTTGACTCAATAGTGATACGATCAGCTAAGCCTTATTCGGTCACCCCCGGAGCAACTGTTCATGGCCATTATGGGGAAACCCTTAACGAAGGAGATACATTAGTTACATTTTTAAACCGCCCACCCTGCATGTTGACTTTTTTCATTTTCAACCCGCCTTGCCCCGCCAAACGTAGAAACACCCAGCATAAACCCGTCCTGCTTAAACTTTTTAAGTTCTTTTGTTTTTATAATTGAATTTAATAATTAAAATTCATAATTTTTTTAATTTTTCACTAATTACATATTTTTAGTTGACATTTCAACAATTGTTTCTTAATCGTTAATTAAAAGTTTCTAATTAACATTTTAACAACTAATTTATCAGACACGTCTAATTTTAATTTTAGAAAAAAATAAAATTAAAGCCAATTTTTCATATAAAAAGTCATATCATTTATTTTTACTAATTACAAATATTTAATTTTCTTCGAATTCCTATTCGGTTTTTTAAACCCGCAACCTGCCCCGTTGCCATCCCCAATGCCAACATCCTTTTCCCCCAAGATCTACCGATCTTCCTTTATGAAGTGCAGATCTGAAAGCTTGTTACCTTTCCTTATTGTTGGAAGTCCAGATTGAGAAGTTCTATTTTCCGACAACAACAACAACATACCCAGTGAACTTACCACTACCTCAAAGGTAGAGAGAATGTTCCCTCGGAAACTTTGTCTCACGAAGTTCTACTTTCCAAATTTGAAAATTATTTTGGACCATTACTTTTCTTCAATCGAGGATATAAAAACCAATACTTCAATAACAAAATCAATGCTGTAAAATTAGGTGATGCGAGTACGTCCCTGAATGGTGAAGATCTTGCTTATCTTTTATCTTATCTGAAAAATTGATTGGGTATATAACTGGAGAAAATAAAAGCACCTGTTGTGGATGACCTTAACCATGGGATTCTGACAATTCTCTTATTTTGACATGGCTTTTGAATACTATGCACCCTCAAATCTCTAAGTAATATTTATTCGGCTTTGTTATAAAATTTGGCAGGCACATAATGTATAAGAGTCTAAATCTTTGAGCAGGCACACATTGGAGAAGAGTCTAAACCCAGCTCACATGGATCATTCTTGAAATTTGTGGCATTAACTGACAAGACCACATGAACAGTACAAAAGTCAGACTGTATCACCTGTTACATCACCTAGGTTCTATACACTCTTCTCAGCAACTTCGTCGACAAGCACCTGTGCTGGAATTCTGCACTAGATTGGGATTCTATTAACTCCATCATATTTCACTTCTAGCTCCTTGGGTATGCTATCACCATCTCCTTTAACTTTGATCATGGCCCACCTAAAATGATTTTGCAAAGAAGTTCCCTCTTCAGTCTCAATCTAGTCTCCACAGAAATCTACCATCTCCTTGAACACTTCATGCTGCCAGTAAATAGGACACCCATCAAACAGAACCAAACCCAACATCTTTCACATTTGTTTACTAGCAATATGAGTTGGGGGACCACCAGTCTAGGTGTAGCTTAGATTTCTTTCTTGTCCATTCACCACCAACACCAACATATCCAGTGGAATCCCACAAGTGGGCTCAGGGAAGGGTAGAATGTACGCAGACCTTACCACTACCTCATAGAGGTAGAGAGGTTGTTTCTTGGGAATCCTCGTCACAAAAACCCATAAGCAGAATAAACTAGATATGGAAAACAGGAAAGGAAGAGAAAAGGAAAAAAGAAAGAGCGACTAATAACGAAAAACACATGATAATATATAAATATACGACAATTAACATATATAATACAGTTCATGTCCATTCACCTCATTAGTTATTATACCAATGAGGAAAAAATTAAAAAAAAAAAAAATGACGACATGTAAGTCAGTGGACACATGTAGTTATGAGATGGTTTGAGAATAAAGATTTAAACAAAAATATGGTTAATGATGAAAGATTTTTTTCTTTTTTGGAAACTAGCAACACATTAATGATGAAGGAAATATCTAGCATTGGAAATATTTTATTTGTCAAACTGTCACTATTATGGTAGAAAAAATTCCGAACTACCTGTCTGTGGTATCTAGTATATAATCTAATAATCCTCTTTGCAAACAAATGAGAGCACACATCATTAGCTTTAATATATATATATATATATATATATATATATATATATATATATATATATATATATGAAAAAAAACAAATGTAGAAGGGTTGGTATAAA
>JAOTQR010000007.1:13060135-13074570 GCA_025774065.1 Solanum ossicruentum
TTAGCCCGAGGACGTAGGCACCACTTGCCGAACCTCGTAAATCATTTGTGTTCTTTTTTCTTTATTTTTCTCTACAGAGTCAAAAATACACGGACCAAACTATTGATGACGGGGACATTTTTAGACAAAACTATTAACTAAGAGAATTTTGTTTTGACCCTTTTCCATTAATTTTATGAGCCACAAAATGAGAACTGTGAAAATATCAGAAGGAAAGATTTCAAATTGTTATCAAGATAGTAATCTTCTTGATGTGAATCCGGACATGTCACTTAGAATTACCAACTTCTTTAACAGAGACTAACCATTGTCCGTAAAATGACTTGTTTGTTGAATGGATTAAGCATCTCGACCGAGTTTATTTCAGCAATGATAACAGCGGCCTCCTCCCAAGTCTCACACCCAACAGAAATTCCTTCAAGTACCAAATTTGCAATAGCATAACCCCGCTTCCTAGAAAATAAAACAGAAGAGTAACTTGTAAGTGTATTATAACATAAAACAATACACCAACTACATCTGAATATGGAAGAAGGGTCGACTATGTGAATTGTCTTTGACCATGATACTACATTTTCAACTCATCTCATGTCGATTCCATGTACTCCATAAAACATTATCAACACAAAATAGGTATCACGCCAAGGATCAAGAAAAGACAGACATATTGTATATGAATTGATTAGTATTCCAATTGTATTCAGTAACACCAGAGACGTAAGTGATATATGTAAAGTAACAGAGAGACTTAAAGGAAATCATCAGCTTTATATAAAGTGTTTGCTATGATCCCATAGAAAGAGGTGGCAAACAAAGTAAGAAACTTCAGCCCAGTTAGCTCCATGTGAAGTGTTTATGAGATGATGGCAACAGTTCGAGAACGAAGTCATAGGTGTCTAACACAAGCAGGTATCTAGAACCCAAGATTTCTAGTGGAAGGCAGATTGATAAACTGTCTCCATTCCTTGTCTGTTTCTAATTCAAAGTGGCTCACCAAATTATCCTTTTGAGGGGAGCTAAATCTATATGAAGAACAAGGAGAAAGGCTATTCAAACAGTGGAGTATATATTTAAAATCACAAGAATGATTTCCAAAACTCAACCACTTAAATTTTGAACCATAATCACCACAAAAAGAAAACTACAGAATTAGTGTCACATAAGTTTGTCTTTTACAAGTAAGACATCACACCCTACATGCTCCATATACTAGCAGAAACTTGTTTGATGTTGAACTTCAATGAAGAGAAATAGATTTGATTGTCGGCAGGAGCATCATCATCCAGTGACAGAACAGGCTGGAACTTAGTAGCTTCATATATATCCTGTTAGGAAAAAGTGTCCACAAGTATTTTTGGTCAAAAGCTGAACTTCATAACAAGTGTTAATGCAAATACAAATCCTTTATAAGCTATAGTAAAACAAACATTTTTTTAATCAGGAATGTAGTAAATCTAACATAAATGCAATAATGGATGTTATCTCTATTTGTTCTACTTCCATAATCTATTTTCACGCTACTTAGAAATGTGCCTCAAAATTTGGATGAGATTGTTCAAGACTGGACAGTATTTCAAAAGTATTGTATTTGAATGATCCACTAGTATCTAACTAAGATGGTGCTTGGATAGGCTTTTTTAAGTTACTTAAAAGCCAAAAGTAGCTACCTACCTACTTTTGGCTTTTCCTTTGTACTTCTTAAGGCTAAACTAAGGTGCTTAAAAGCACTTTATGTCTTTGCCAAACACCTCTAAAAAGAGCTTAATATTCAAAAGCACATAAAAATAAGTCAATCCAAACACCCACTAAGAAATGTGGATGTTAAGTTGCATGTGTGGTTCATAAAAAATTGGACAATAAGAACTCCTTTTTTCAATAAAGGTAAAGTTGTATTCTTCGGCATTAGGGGTATGCTGACTACCTCCAAAAAGCTAGAAACCATTTTCATAATTACATCGATCATAGGAAATCTACCAGTTGTTCTACTTCTTTTATACCATCTTCTTTACACAAAAAATACGTGTTAATGCAATTTTCTTTAACCTTCTGACTAGTGTTAGTAATATTCTCATGACACCTGAGGTTTGTCTCTCCAAATAGCCCACCAAACACAAACAAGTAGTTTAGACCACCATCTTTTTTGGGGCTTGCTCCCCCCAACATCCAGCTCAAAAGATTAGCAGTATGTTCTGGAATCACCCGGGGCTCTTGAGAAATGCTGAGAACCATGTGCCACACCTGAACAATCCTACAGTGTAGGAATAAGTGGCTGTTACTTTCCTCCTCATGACAAAAAGAAAACATATGGAGATGATCTGGAAGCATCTTTTCTGATGTTTTTCCGGAGTGAGACATGTCCATCTAGAGACCAACCAGGTGAAGCATTTCACCTTGGTTGGCGCATTGTACTACGATATTTGTTTCCATGGACCTAGAATTACCCACAGAGAACTTGCCATGAGTGTCGTGTTTCCATCTTGTTACATTTGTTTCTGTGGTAATGCCTGTGATTTCACCCAATCTGAGTAGCAGTCAACAATTCTATCCACTTCCCAATCATTAAGATTTCTCCTAAAGGTGAGATTCCATCCCTAAGAAGACAAGATCTCAGCAATTTTAGCATCAGGATTGGCACAGAGTGTAAGGAGATCTTGGAAGACTGACTTTAGAAACTCCTATACAATCCACTTGTCCTTCCAAAAAAACATTTTGTTACCCTCTTCCACTTTAAACACCAAATTCTCATTCAAGCCCATAAGTTTCTGGTTGATCTTGAAACTTATACTCTATAATTGCTATCTTGCTATCTACTGCATTAGACACCCATTTCTCATCTTGCCCATACTTGCTAAGAGGTACTCTTCTCTATAATGCCCGATCTACAACCACAATCTCCAAAGCCATTTAGAACGCAGACTATTGTTCGGGAGCCTCAGATTCTTTATACAAAGAACTCCTGTTTTCTTGCTTAGTAAGGTTGCTTGCCATTTAACTAAGCATATTCTTCTTCTTTCTTTATTCCCCAACCATAAAACATCTCTTCTCAATTTATCTAACCTCTCTTCTGCCTTTGCTTGTATAGGAAAAGTGACATAACATACGTAGGTAGCAGATCCAAAACAGAATTGATCAAGGTGACTTTTCCTCCCAAAGATAGGTAGTTTGCCTTCTAATTAGACAACCTCTTCTATGTCTTCTCAATGATTCCATTCCAAATATCAAGCTCCTTGTGATTATTCACCAAAAGCATTCCGGGTAAGTAGATGGGAAATGCTCAGTCTAGCATTGCGGGATGCTTGCCAAGATCTGTATATTTTCCACTTGACTTGGAAGATGTTGCTTTTCCTCCTGTTCACAGCCAGACATAGATGTTTCTTTTCCTCCAGTTCACCGCCAGCCCAGAAATAGAATCACCAAAACAACCCCAATATAACTAACTTGTTCTTCCTTTGCATCAATATATTACTGTTACCTCAGCATATAAAAGGTGGCATAAACCTTGTCTGGTGACAATGTTGGAACCCTTTATCCAGTTCTTCTGAGTGGCCACTCTCATCATATAGTTAAGACCCTCCAAAACTAAAATAAATAGGAATGAAGAGACAGGATCTCCTTGTCTTAGTCCTCTCTCCTAAGGAAAAAAAACAATAGGTTCTCCATTAACAAGTATGAAAAAACTGACAGTTTTGATCCAAAACGAATCCATTTTAGCCATTGTCTCCAAACTCCATCTGCTTTATTGAGAAGAAACTCCCACTTGATATGATCATAGGCCTTGTCTGTATCAAGCTTGTACATTACTCCTGGGATCTCTCCTTAAAGTTCGAGTCCACACACTTATTAGCTATTAACGAACATCCATAATTTGCGTACCTTGAATGAGAGCAATTTGATTTGATTATTATTCATAATTTGCTTGTCACTGTATTTAATCTCTCGACAGCAGCTTACCAAAGACCTATTAAACATCACTAATGAAGCTTATGGGTATGAAATCCCTATGTTCCATAGCTCTTGTCTTCTTTGGGATTAGAGCCACATAGGTGGAGTCAAGGATCTTCTCCATTTCATGTTGATCAAATAGGAATAGGAATAAAAATATTATCTACAATCCTGCTTAGAATAGGATTAGGAATTATATATAGAATCCTACTTGGAAAAGGATTATATTATAGTACCCTAGTTGGAAAAGGAGTTAATGTAATAATGTAAGGACAACAATTCAATAATATTTCTCCTATATTTCTCACATGGTATCAGATCTTCTACGGTCCTGGTAAAATCAAAGAGCTTCTACTGTCGGCAGGCGGCTATGACCCATATATGTCGCCTGCCTCGCCTGGCCGATGATTGTATATTAGCAAAAATTAGGTCACCAAGTATCTTTTTGATAACTATTTTCTCATATCTCGTTTGCATAGCACCGTGCATCTTTTCGGTGATTACTTTCTCATATTCAATTTATGTAGCTGCCGTGACATCGTTCCGTTGATTACTTTTTCATATTTAATTCATGTAGCTCCTTGTCATCTTTCACGTGACTATCTTCTTAAATCTGATTTGCATACAGTTGTGTGATCACTCCGACCTTACCCATATAATTCTTTCTTTGTAGGGTCGTACCATCATTCCGACCCTTATCAATACAACTTCTCTTTTTAGTAGGGTCATGCCATCAATATGATCCTACCCAAATAATTTCTATTTCTAGTAGGGTCGTGTCATCATTCTGACCCTACCCATATAATTCTTTCTTAGTAGAGTCGTGCCATCATTTCAACCCTACCCATATAATTCTATATCTCTGATTGTGACCACTTTCAACAATCAAATCTAATAATTTGGCGCATGAGCAAGTTTAGACTAGTTTTAAAGTGACTTTCTTGGAAGAATTCAAGATGATCCATATTGTCATTCCCCATTGATCATTTAATCAATTGAACATTGAGAATGCTTTTCTCTATGATGATCTCAAGGAAGAAACTATATAGAGCAACCACTTGATTTTGTAGCTCAGGGGGAGTCTTGATAACCTTTTATATCTATAACAGTCCTCTCCAGCTTGGTTTGGGAAGTTCAGCACTGCAATTCAGTATTTTATGAGAAGACTACGCACATTGAGATTGACCAACAATTTTGTTAGGCAGGTGATCAACTTGCAAATATCTCACTAAGTCTCTCATCGGTTCTCATATCAATTACATTTGCAACAAGCTAGGTACATATGACTTGTATGCACCAATTTGAGGGGAGGTGTTTAGAATAGAGGAATAAGAATATTATTTACAATCCTACTTAGAATAGGATTAGAAATAGGAATAGTATATAGAATCCTACTTAGAAAAGGATTATATTATAGTATCCTAATTGGAAAAAGAGTCTAATATAATTCCTAATTGGAAAAGGAGTCTAATATATTATCTATAAATAGGGTCTCAATGTAATAATGTAGGGACAACAATTCAATAATAT
This sequence comes from Solanum ossicruentum, assembly GCA_025774065.1. Classification (NCBI taxonomy): domain Eukaryota; kingdom Viridiplantae; phylum Streptophyta; class Magnoliopsida; order Solanales; family Solanaceae; genus Solanum; species Solanum ossicruentum. Next base: position 13,065,608 of record JAOTQR010000007.1, read on the forward strand.
TTTCTCCTATATTTCTCACACACGTCTTTCATGAAAAGTCCCTAACCATTCTTTAAGTCTGTGGATTCTACAGCGATGCATTGAGCTACAACGATAACAAAGCCATGTGAGAAGTTGTAAAGCATCTGGAAATTATTCTTTGAGGAGGCGGCGGAGGAGGTCTCAATCTTAGAGTCACAATTTCATTGTAAGCATATCCCAAGAATATCGTCTTTCTATATTAGAAATAAATTAACTTTAAATTTCTGAATTTATACTCAATGAGATGACTTACATCCATAAAAATGTTTATGACTAGTGTTAGAATAGGTATAGGAATAAGATCAATATCTACAATCCTACTTAGACTAGGAACACGAATAACAATAGTATACAGTACATAGAATCTTACTTGAAAAGAGATTATATTATTGTATCCTAGTTGACAAAGGAACATAAGATATTATTTATAAATAGGGTCTCAATGTAATAATATAGATACACAATCCAATAATATTCATCTCCCATATTTCTCACATGGCATCAGAGCTTCTACAATCCTACTAGAAAATCAAAGAGCTTTTGCTGTTGGCAAGCGGCTATGACCAATATATGCGACCGGTCTAGCCAATGGTTATGTTAACAAAAGTAGGGCCAAAGATACATGTATGATTCTCATATTTGGGGGAAGGAAACAAGAGCAAACAGGTCACTGTGCGTCAATTTTCAAAGACTCTCTAGGGTTGTTTTGTGTCAACACATTTGTTCGTGTTTGTGTAGCGCCGTGTCATCATCCCAGTGAATACTTTTTTATATGTAATTTATGTACCACCATGCCATCTTTCCAATGACTACTTTTTCATATTTAATATGTGCAGCACCGTGCCATCTTTTTTGTGACAATTTTCTCATATTTGATTTGTGTAGCACTATGCATCTCTTCGGACTACTTCTCATATTCAATTTGTGTAGTACCGTGAATTTTTTGAACTACTTTCTTATATCTAAGTTACATAGCATTGTGTATTTTTTTGGTGACTCAGACTTTGATTTGCGTAGTTCCATGCATCTTTTGGTGACTCCTCAAATCTAATTTGCGTAGGATCATGCCATCATTCCAACCCTACCCATATAATTTTACATTTCAGTAGGGTTGTGCCATCAATCCAACCCTACCCATATAATTCTCTCTCAGTAGGATTGTGTCATGATTTCGACCCTACCCATATAATTTTATTTCTTAATTTGTGACCACTTTCAGCCATCAAATCTAATAATTCGGTGCATAAGCAGGTTTCGACCAGTTTTAAATTGACTTTCTTCGAGCAATTTCGGGATGACAATGTTGTCATTCTTCATTGATCTTTTAATCAATTGATATTAAAAATGCTTTTCTCCGTGATGATCTCAAGGAAGAAATCTACATGGAGCAACCAGTTGATTTTGTTACTCAGGGGAAGTTTGGTGGGATTGACTAGCATTATGCATCAAAATTCAGTATTCCATGAGAAAAATAAACACATTGAGATTGATTGTCAATTTTGTGAAGTTGAGTGATCAACTTGCATATATCTTACCAAGCTCTTTAGTCGCCATATTAATTACATTTGTAAAGAGGAATAGGAATAAGAATAATATTTATAATCCCACATAGAATAGGAGTCGAAATAACTATAGTATATAGAATCCTACTTGGAAAGAGATTGTATTATAGTATCCTAGTTGGAAAAGGAGAATAATGTATTATCTATCAATAGGGTCTCAATGTAATAATGTAGATACAAAATTTAATAATATTCTTCTCCCATACACAATTTAAGTCACCATTTCTTTCTTAAACTTCCTATGTGGTAAAACAATACCACAAAAATTGGTCCAAATGTGAATATTTTTCCTCTCCAATTAGATAGCCTCTTTCCAATTATGTCTAGCATGCAATGCAAAATTTCATTTGACTTTCTCCTGGCTCCCAATTTGCAAGCAAGAAAGTTTGACGACAAATTATTTATCTTACAGCCCGATGTATCAGTCCACTTTTGCATTGGTGGTACCTCATTGACTGCAAAGATGTTGCTCTTTACAAAATTTTTATAGAGGCGAAAAAGAGAATTGAGATATTGTAATGCCCAACTTTTTATTAAGGAATATGGCTATATCTAGGTATTGAAGTCAAGGACTAAGTGGAAATGATGTTGCAAACAGTTGAAGTTGAAGGAAATTGAAGAAGAAAAAAAAGTAATATTGGTGCAATTGGGCCAAGATGTGGCCACATAAGTGAGATGCAGGCCGCATATTAACCGAACGTGGAGATAGGATTTTTAGCTTCAATTGTTGAGATGTGGGCACAATGTACGCGCTACATATTTGAGATACGAGATGCAAGTTGAACCTTACGAGCTAGGTGTCCAGATGCGAGCCCACATATCGACAACATACGTGACTTACAGTCCGAATGTTGTACCTTAGAATGGAATCCAAAAGCTATACAAAATCTACACTACTGGAATGAGCTATGGAAGGGCACTTCTAGGGAGCACTTGTGGCAAGTCGTTCATACATCCACCATATGTGAAAGAGGAGAAAATGAGGGTCATGACATACGAAGCCACCTTTAGGGGCCAATTATGGATTATATGGCCCATATGTCTTAACTCCTTCAGGTCAAGGGTCGAATTCCACTTACTACCATTATTGTTTTTGATTTTTTTCTAACCTTTCTTATAAAGTTATCTCCTTCGTATTATCTAAAAAAAAAAAATCTAATGCATAACAACATCCAAAACACGTAAACAAATGATATTTTTTTGTTATAATGTAATTAACTATCTTTTGTTCACCAAGTTGTTGTCACTATAATATTTTATATCTTATCTTAGAAAGCAATGGAGAACCTCTTGAGATCCTAGATTTGTCTCTGGGCATGGGGCTGTTTTTAAACGTTAGGGTGCCTGGGAGATCTTGGTTGACCTCAGAGGAGGTTTGTGATGTGCAAGTAAGGCAGAAGGTCGGGAGTGGTGAAACACAATTTTAGGGGCGCTACAGACCAAGGCTCTTCGGGTGTTCGATTAATTGATTATATGGCTCATGCTTGAAGTAAGGTCGCTCATTTTAGTTTTTGTTACTCTTGTTCTTATAGATAAAAGGTTAAAATGAGAATTAGTCCATTATAGCAAGTGTATAGTTGGAATTGGGGTATCTAAGGCTAAACCCTCTCTTTCCCTACTATGACATGACCTTCCATTCGATGTTTCCCCTCTTTTATGAGCCTATGTTATCCATGACCCATGAAATGCTATGAGTTTTCAATGTGATGTATCATGCATGACTATGTACTTCTTCATCGTTGTTTCCATTGCTACATGCTTACCATGCCTAAATGTCAAGTTCATACATCTCTGTTATGGAAATGTCTAACGTCATTAAAGTCAATACATGTATCTTTTTCCATAATGCTATGTCAATGAATATGAATTGCATAATGAATTCCATAGAGGTTAATGGTATGTGATAAACAAGAATGGTCACATACACATTTTATCCATTTCATATAACATGAGTGTGTTACAAATGCTCAGATACAGCAGATACTATCCCACCATTATATAGCGACCTTGCTAAGCACGAAACTTTTTCCATATTTGCGTTTTCATTTATTGAAGTTTTATATTTTCTAGGAGATAAATTACCCTATATATTTATGATTTTACAAAGGGCAATAGTGGAAAGTAAGGTGTAAATTTTGTCTTTGAATGTTTTTCTTAATATGTGTGCATTACTTCAAAAATTCAATTAATTTGGGACAGAGGGAGTAATGTATAACAATTTAAGGGTATTTAAGACATTTTGATCAAAAAAGTTCTTAACAACACGTTCGTGCCAAACACATTAACAGCTTTTTTCAGCTTGAACACTTTTACAAACACGTAACTGCTTATTTTTAAAATAAGTTTCAGCACTTTAAAAAGTGTTTTTGAAGAACTTTTTAAAAGCCTCTTAGAGCTTCCCTTTTGAAAGTTTTCAAATTTTGTAGTAAACAATTGACATATCTACATTATTTTTAAATAAATAAATAAAATTAATTAACATGTATTTTAGGCCTACGAGTTTCTTATTGGCCCAATTTCACTAAATTTGTGTCATCTTCTTCGCCTGAACCATTTTCCCTCTCCACTGGCGTCACTTTCCTCCACCGGACTAAGTAAAAGTTGGGATTTTCGTTCTAGTTCGAGGCCACTACAATTTTCCCCATCTTTGTTTGAATTACGACCTTGATCTCACCGAGGATATAACCTTAGATAAAAAGGAGTGGAGGTCACGAATTAGAGTAGTAGGCTAATTGATTGGTAGGATTAGGTGTATGTCCGGCTGTGGGGTATGGTAGGGTAGCAGGAAGAATCATGTTTTTATCATGTGTTGTCATTATATGTCGTATATGTGCTAGTTTATCGTATTTGCATACTGTCATGTGCTTTTCATTATTAGTTGCTCTTTATATTTTCTTTCTTTTCCTTTTTGTCATACCTAGTTTATTCTGCTTATGGGTATTTGAGACGAGAGTTCCCAGGAAACAGCCTCTCTACTTCTATGAGGTAGTGGTAACGTCTGCGTACATTTTAGCCTCCCCAGACCCCACTTATGGGATTCCACTGGGTATGCTGTTGTTGTTGTTGCTGCTAAGCATGAAGGCTTGACACCACAAACAATATTCTAACATTTTATTATGATTGTACTAAAAAAAAGTCTTAGATACAATAGATAGCATCCCGTTTTTATTTTGTGATTGTGCTAAGCACGAAAGCCTGTATACGGATAGTATTCCACCATTTAATTATCACAGTGATAAGCACAAGGGCCTAGATGCTACAGATAGTATCCCACCATTATTTTGTCACCATGCTAAGCACGACAAGATACAAAAGATAGTAATCCACCATTATATTATGACTGTGTTAAACAATAACCCCCGAGTACAATAGATAGTATCCCAGAAATTAAAGAAGATAATAATATCACCAAAAAGACTAAGAAATATAATATGCATAATGCACTATGAGATGCTCCTTAGCTTATGATGTTACCAGTATGCCATGTTTTATGTCCCTATCTTCGTGAGCTTTATGGCCTATCTTATGTTATTTTGTCTGCCAGTTACACGGTACTCATGTCCCTTTTATTAGGGAGCTGCATTTAACAATGTAGGTTCATACGTCTGAGAATCTTTCAGAAATAGCATCTCTATCCGCATGAGATAGTGATAAAGATTGCGTACACTTTCCCTCCCCAGACACCACTTGTGGGATTTCACTAGCTATGTTGTCGTTGTTGAGCGTTAGAACCACCACCGCCCACTGCCCACCACCCCCCAAGGCATTCACTTCACATCTTAGATGTTAATGGTGGGATACTATCTTCCATTGAGCTGAGGCTCTATCGAAACCTCTCTACCTCCAAGGTAGGGGTACGGTCTACATGCATTCTACCCTCCCTAGACACTATCTTGTGGGATTACATTGGTATTGTGTTGTCTCTCTTTGGCTTATAGGGTCTTTCAATGAACATATTGTTGGTGAAAATTGGTCATCTTCCAACAGATAGTAGTGTTGTTTGTCACCTTATTTTAACCAATAACCAGCTTGACTTTGCCTTTTAGTTATTTTTTCACATTTTGCCACCAAATGTAACTAGTCTCTACCTCTATTCTTTGTGAGGTTGTTTGATTGGGAGTAAGTTATTTTGGGATTAACTATCTCAGAATAACTCATCCCACCATGTAATATGGGATAACTTATCCTATTGCTAAGGTGTAAATGGTGGGATAAATAATCTCATGACTACCGAAAACCTCCAACCAAATGCAGGATAAAATGATCTTATATATATCTGGGACCATTATACTTGAGAGAATTCTTTTGTTAATACATGACTTCTTGCCAGTCTATTACATATTAGTAACTTTTACCGGGCGTCATTGTTTCTTCTTCTATTTTGAAGATTATAGGAATCTTGTTGTTCCATTCTTTCAAGTTTTCTTTTAAAACATTTAGCTTCTTAGCCAAAATGTCATTAATTACACCATTGATGTGGTAACAATCCCACCATTGCCCACTAGACCTACAATTTTATTTTAGTTAAGAGCCACGTGTCTCCAAATTTAAGGTAAGAGCTATCTTTTTACCATTGTTCCACAATATAGTAACAGTGGACATTATCCCACTTCTACTAGTACTAAATTTATTTAGAAAATGGTATGCTAGCATGTGGACAAAGCACAAGGCAAAAGGTAAGCCCCACAAAAAGCATGCATGTTTACATCAAAAAAGTAGTGGTAGTTGTATGTAAGTTTCTATGCCTACTTTCTTTCGTACTGAGAGTATGTCAATTATATTGATTGTGCTTGACTTCAGAACTCAACAATTCACTATGAACCACAAATAGTATAATATTTGCTTATTTACCCTTTCTTTGCTTATTATTATATGCAATGCAGATATAGGGAAGTAAAGACAAAAAGGAGTGATAAGGCTCACCTTGACCACATCATCAGAAATAACACCAGAAAATTGGCTAGAATCAACAGTTCCTCCAGCACCAAGCATGCCACGTGATAGCCAATTTAACCATCCACGAGGCCTGCTGGATATATGCTCATCTTCCAGAGGTTTAACAGTATTGACAACGTTGCTTACATTACTCAAAGATGAATTCAACAAAATTTCCTGCAGATCCAGCGACAACAATTATTTATATATATATGTATCCGCATGCATATTTAAGGAGGGTTTTATTCAACGAAAATGAAAAATAGCAATACAACAAGCATGAAAAAATATACTGTTGAGACCCACTCCCCCAACAGAAGTGCACTACTTATAGATAGTGCTTCTCCGAACATTGTAAACCAAAAGAAAAAAAAAAGGAGTGATAACTAAATGATGCCTCTATCTTGACATAGCAACGTGATTGACTCCAACAACTAACATAACATATTTAAAACCACAAGATTAAAGGGCAATAAGGTATGGTATATCATAGATATTTTTAGTTTAAGACTACAAGATTCAAAAATCCTATTTATTTTTTAAACTACGTGACTAGTCAAACTAAGACAAACAAATTAAAAGGGATAAAGTAAGTGATTTCTTCCCATATATCCAAGTCTAAATAGACAAAGTTACCCAGTACATATGTTGGTGGGAGATAGCATGTAATACCAGCAATAATCCATGTGTGCGCAAGCTAGACCTAACACCACAATTATCCCAAAAAATAAAAACATGAACCAGGATGATGAAATGATATATTCTCTGTCCACGCCCACCACTACACTTGCATCTTTCATTAACCAAAAAAGAGTATACGCATCTTGAGATTATCTCCATCTCAGAAGTGGACTCCCTTGCAAGGGTAATTGAGTACGATTACGGCTGTGAAAAGCTTATTGAAAAAGGAGGAAAGAGCGTATACTCGACTCTAAAAGTTTCAGTTGCCTCCCTCACCTGAAACCCCTCCCCCAGACAAACCCCCCAAAAAAGGTAGATGATCAAAGCTACTTGGTAGATTTTTTTCGTCATATCAATGGAAATGTAACTTGGTTTATTTCGGTTGATATTATATGTTAGAATCCTAGGTATAGTCTATAGCATATGTGTAAATATAGAAAGTAGCTTAATTAACTCCTATTTTAATTAGGTATCGATTAGATATTGATTTGTATTGATTTTCTTTCTATACATGTAAACTTAGCTACTGAGACAAGGGTCAAGATCTCTCTGGCTAAAGGAAGCACTCCAATGATAATCAAAATTTATGGGGCAGTCATAAATGCAAAATATGAGAAGAGTGACAATTGGATGACAAAGGAAGTTACCACTCCCAAATGGTGTTAGTTTGTGAAAGCCTATCAGATCATCGTGGAATGAATTCAGACCAAACACCAAGATTAAAGTGGTAGATGGCACTAAAACTAGATTCTAGGAGCACTGGCATGAGTCAGGAAATCTGGAGACACTCTTCACAGATATACAGTCTGGCTCTTCAGCAGCAGAGTACAATACCTGAACTATGAACTCCTCATGGGTGAAATATTGTAATTTAGAAGGCACCTCAATGATTGAAAAAGTCCAAGAGTTGCAGAATTCTTCAGCATCATAATAAAACAATTTAATTGCTTGGAGACAAGGACAAATTGCAGTGGTTGGGAAAACTGTAAAGGGACTTTTAAGTAAGTGCAGCACATAGCAATTTGAACCACCCAATTACACATGCACCGAAATGGCCCTGGAAACACATTTGGAAGGCCAAGATCCCACACAAAGTGGCCTGTTTTGTGTGGTTACTGGCTAATCAAGCTCTGTCGACTAGGAGAATTTGATAAAGAGGGCGACCACTTTATTGTAGATGTTTTTTTTTTTTTTGGGTGTGGGGATATTGCAGAAACAGTCAATCACTTGTTCATCTGGTGCAAGGTCACCGGCCAATTATGGAGTGTACTCCTAAAGCTTAAAAACATCTCATGGGCCATGCATGGAAAAATTTCGAAGGACTTGTACAGATGGGAAGAAGCAGGATCACAAGCAAAGAACAGAAGCAACTAGAGAATAATCCCTCCTGCTACTACTTGGGTGGACTATTTCAAAACGAGAGAAATCTTGAGTTTTTGAGAATAGGGAGAGTATTATGAAGACTGCGAAGATGCCTGATGAATGGAGGAGGAGTACAATGGTTTCCTGATGAAGACTGCGAAGATGCCTGCGAAGATGCCTGATGAAGGGAGATATTCAATGCTGTAACAATTACAAGGGTATCAAGTTGTTAAGCCACACTATGAAGGTCTGGGAGAGAGTTGTGGAGATGAGGGTGCGAGGTGTAGTATCTGTCTCGGAGAACCAGTTTGGTTTTATGCCGGGGCGGTCGACTACGGAAGCAATTCATCTTGTTCGGAGGTTAGTAGAGAAATATAGGGAAAGAAGAAAGGATCTTCATAT
>JAOTQR010000007.1:13082514-13098194 GCA_025774065.1 Solanum ossicruentum
TGCAACTTTCGACGCTCCTCATGGGTCATCTGGAAACAGCCGCTTTATGTTTTTAAACATAGGGGTTAGGCTGCGTATATCCGACCCCCCCCCCCTCACCCCGCAATGAGCGGGAGCCTTTTGAGGCACTGGGGTATGTTGTTGTTGTTGTTGTTGATTGTGACTTTTTTTATGAGTTGTAACCTTTCCAAAGGGTTGTGACTTTTTTGAAGAGTTGTGACATTTCTAATAAGGCACAATAATCACATGTTCATACTACCTTTTGTTGGCCATAAATAGAGGGATTCTCTTACATTTTTAACTACGAATTTGTTAGTTTTTAATTTTATTCTCCTTCTTTCTAAAACACCAAATTAGTACATCATATATATTTCATACTATATTATATTTATTTATATTACATTATATTATATTAAAAGCAAGTATCTTTTTACAGTGAATGGTTGTAACTTTTTCAAAACATTGTGACTTTTTTGTGAAGTTGTGACCTTTTCGAAAAGTTATGACTCTTTTTATTGGGGGCAAAATAAGCACCTATCATACTATCCTTAGCTGTCTATAAATGGAAGGGTTTCTCACATTTTTAAACTACGAATGAAGTTTTCTATTACTCTCTTCATAGACGATTCAAATGTGATTTGTAGTTGCTGGTCATCTAAGTTGAAATTCCATATCCACTTCATCATTAGACTTTGATATTGGATCTTCAATTTCTTAATTCCAGCACCTCCATTCTTCTCGCTGATTAAACAAGACACCGAATTGACAAGATGCATTTTATTCTTCTCACTGCTCCCCTTGCAAAAGAAGTTCCTTCTCAAGGAATCCAACCTTCCCATAACACTGGCGGGGACCGAAAACATCATAATAGGTAGACATTGCATCCAATAAAGAATTTATTAAGGTCAGCCTTTCTCCGATGAATAAGTATTGGTTTTTCCTATTTGCAAACTTTTTTCACATTTCTCCGACACCTGAGTCCATATATTTATTGACTTGCCTTTTTTTCCCACAATGGTTATCCAAAATATGTTGTTGGAAGTTCCCCATTTCTACCTCGAAGAATGTTGGATAGACCCGGAAGATTGCTCACTTCCATTACTTGATAAATATAACTTTTATTCAAGTTGATGTGCAGCCCAAAAATGGACTCAAATAAAATGTTTAGCACCCTTACCATCCTAACTTGATTTATATCTGGTTCACAAAAATATCAAAGTATCATCTGCATATTGTAAATTGGAGATGATCATGTTCCTATCTTCCCTTGAGCTTACTTTGAACCCTCTGATCCAATTGTTTGTTTGAGCATTCTGTACCATGTAATTTAAACCCTTCCATGGCATTGATCAACAAAAACGGAGATAGAGGATCCCCCTACCTTAGACCACTAGGAATCTTTCCTTTGATTCTTTCTCGATCTGGCACATTTCATCTTTAATAATCAGTTGATTGATGTTGTTGCTTCTTTTGTGTGCATTGGCCACTTCAAGGAAATACTCAGTATTTTTGTTCCTCTTTGTAGAACGCACTTGATCTTTGTCTCGATGCAACCTCTTCATTTTTAATATGTTCTTCATAGTCCATAAGAAGAGATGCCTTCACTGCTGATTCTTCTTCTGTTAGCACTCTTCTTTCCATTACTGCATCCAACGTAGCTAATTGACTAAGGATTTGAATCTTCTGTAACCCTAGGTTGCGCAAGCTAGCTCTACTCCACTCCTTCAATATGCCTTTTCAGGCTTTGAGCTTGCACCCAAGGATATAATCTGCCTTAACAATGAATATAAAGACTCCCACCATTCTCTAATTTTTTCCACAAAGCCCTCGGTGTTGAGCCACCAATTATCCAACTTGATGTAGGATTTGTGCTCCCAAACTCCACATAGTAAAAGCAATGGGACTGTGATCCAAGCAGAATCTCTATAGAACCACCTGTTGACTTTAGCCATCCCATGCCTTTGAGATTAAGATCCTATATATCCTAGAATCAACATTGTTAGTGTCCCCTTTGAACAAAGTGTAGTTTCCCCCTACCAATTGTAACTCAACCAAGTCTATATCTTCAATAAAATCTGAGAACTCTTATCATACCTAGAGTTCTCCTGCATTTTCTCTTCTTTGATGGATATCTGATGATGCTGAAATCTCCACACACTGCTCAAGGTCCGTCCAAAAGACTTCTAACAGCACCTATGTTCTCGCACACAAGCTCTCCCTCGCAACTCCGCAATTAGAAGCATAGACTCTGTTGGGTGGCAATTGGAATTGGGAGGCACTGCCTAAAACTTGGAGGGGGGAGGGTAGGAAGATCTTTCCCGCCCTTCCCCTTTCCGCGCTTTATAGTCCCACATAACATCAAATCCCCCCCCCCCCCCCGGCTGATGCAGTAGCTTGCAGACAAGCATATTTAACCCATCTACCAGCCCATATCTCTTCTATTATATCATGGATATCCCCCTCTAACTTAGACTCCTTTTAGCATACACACAATGTATACAATTGTAAGCATTCCAGTTGTTTTACTTTCATTATAAAACTTTGCCCTCTTTCCCCCTCTCTCTATTCCCCTCACATTTGAAATCAATATCAAATGAAAGCCTTTTCAATTCCTGAATCCCTTTGTGCTTTGCTAATAGAATCAGTTTCCAACTTACTAGCTTGTCTGCAACTGTCTATTTGCATAAGTAGCTTCAGAGATTCATCCTCATGCCCCTGGAAATCCACACCAAATATTTTTGCCGGCTTAAAAAGATTTTGTCTTTGCCCACATAGATGTCTCCTTTTCTTTTTGTACTGCAAAACTCATGTCATTTTGTATAGGTTCCACATCCTCCACCACCCAGTCCTCAAATTTTTTTGTCAAGTCTCCATGTTTGAAGTGGTGTTTTGCTCCTTCTGAATTTCCAGAATTAAATCTGCTTTATCACTGCTAACCACCATCGCCATTGTTTCAGAAAGACAATCAGAACTTCGGGGATCAAAAAGGAATACCTCACTGGGGCCTGATAAGTCATTTAAAATGGCATTTGCTCTATCAGGTCCAATCTTCTTCTCCCCGGCGTAAAAGTTGCTTAAGATAGACTTGGGTCTCCACTTCCTTAGCACATCAGTGTGGGGTCTCATTTAAAAAGACTCCAACTATCTCTGGGAGCCCTATGTGCCTCATCTTACACCATCTGACTTTTTTAAAAAGACCTTGTCCTTACTCTGTGGAAGGCAGCTCTATTACCTGCTGGTTCAAAAACACTGGCAAACCTCCAGGTTCTTTGCTGCACTCCCAGCTCTGGCATGACTAGCTGGTAATTTTCTTCTGTAAATGGTGTCAAAATCTGGAATCGAACATTTGTCTCTACCCAAATTGCAATTAAAAATTTTATCGCATCTCGCTCAACAGAAACCTGAGTCGAGCAATTCTTTCTATCTCCTCAGATTTTAATTCTTGCCCACTTCAAATGGTTCTTAAAATCTGTATCCTTCTCCGTTTTGACCCATCCTCCACAATGGTTCCCAATTTCTGTGAAAATCCTTTGCCACCAGAGTAACAAACGAGTCACACACTAAGCATGGCAATTCTATCAAATGGTCAATCGAATTTTTATTCAACCTTATAGAATTAAGAATTAGAAATGTTACCCTTGATTATAGTAGAGGTATGCTTAAAGGTCTAGTCCAAGTAGATTTGGGCTTTTGATTGGGATCTTCACACCCTACTACAGGGTTCCACCACTGAAGATTAAATTTGATCTTCCCCCATCTCCACTTCCTCTGTATGATTTGTTCTGCCATATTCCTGTTCGAAAATTCGACGAGGAACATGTTGTCGGCTATCTCGTAAATGTTGGTCCCAAATACTGCTTTCCAAGAGACTGCAATCCATCTCCTGATGTTTGATAAGGAGGGAAGTTGTGTTTCTCCCTCTTTGAAAGAGCCCATAATGCATCTATTGAGAAGCCTGATGTCTCTTGCCTCTGGTGTCTCTGTAACTTGAAGGTCTCCTTCACTGTACGAAATTCTCATCTCACCCAAAGTTTTTGATTTCCATTTGCTTTCCCCAACTGATGTGGCATAAGAGAGGTCCTTAAATAATCTAGGTTGTACTGCATTCTTCAGTTGGTGAGAGCATTGAATGAACCTCTCTATCTTAAGAGGCTATCTCATTCCACCCTGCATTTATAGCCAACTCTGGGACTATTATAACTACTCTTTCCCGACCATTAAGGGTTAAAATGCTCAAGAATCTACCGTAGTCATTCAACTATTGCAGAAAGTAAATTTTTGTCATCAAAAAATAAGTGTTGGCGAATTTTTCTTTGTATTTCCATCATCGGATTCCTTTTTCTGTCCTTGGATGCTTCCTTGAATACAATGAAGGGCCATCTCATGATTTTCACATTCATAGAAGACATTCTCATTGCGACTTCTCTTGACCCATTCAAACCAAATATCTCTCCCCACTATCCATCTTGTGATGTCAATAGACTTGAAGCCTGCATTGAAATATATCCTGTTTTCCTCCATCAAAGATTTAGAGAAGAAAATCACCGCTAGTGAAAGAAAGAAAGTAATGAAAGAAAGAGAGTAAGGTGAAAAAGCTACTATGGAATGTGGGAGTTACGTGTAGAAAGAAAGGAAGTTTCCAGAAGGAGTCGCCTGAAAGAGATTTTCCTCCCTCCTATGAAGTAGGAGAAAGGGGAGTCTTGGGAGTTGTGCCTTTATTACATCTTTTTCTGCATTACTCATCACCAAGCAGTCAACATATCATAATTCACATGTTAGTTAGATGATTAAGTGCTTTTTGAAGAGCATCATATTTTTGTATAGGTTCACAATCTTTTCTTTACCACTAGTAGATTGTGAACGATATAACTATTACTTTATCTGACAAAATAATCAAACACAACAATAAGAATTTTCATTCTAATGAAATTCAAACTAACAAGCTTTTAAAAAAAGATTTCTTGTGAAATGTATAGGCTTCACATTTAGATGTAACTTTTTGTTCCCTTTATTCATGGATCATATAGTCAAAAGTCGCATATATTTATGGTCAATCTGTTTGGAAGGGTATCAGGACACTCTGGAATGATTTGAGAGGCAAACCGTACTTCAAGTAGGGGTGATGGTAGAAAGATTAACTTTTAGCATGAATGCTTGGTTGGGACATGCTCCTCTCAAGTTTTTCTTTATAACCATGGTGTCTAAACCAGATTACGCGCATCTCAATGAATTGCACGAGATATCTGCCACCTCCGACCGGCAACAGGCATCACGAAACCCTGTTTGATGGGATGAAATCAACTAGTGTTTTTGTATTTATTGGAATTTGAACTTGGGACCTCATGGTTCTCAACCCACTTCATTTACCACTAGGCCACACCCTTGAGTCCTATCAAGTTAGCTCTCCCCATCCTTTTTTCCCTACCAGCCAACCGGAATAGCTCTTTATCTGATTTTTACACTAACTCTGGATGGAATATTATTTTCAGAAGGAACTTTAACGTCTGGGAATTAGAAAGGACGTGAATTTTACTCCAACAAATAGGAATTCTTCTACAAATGCAGACAAGACAATTTTTGTTGGAAAGGCAGGAAAGATGGTATCTTTTCAGTCAACTCATGCTACACACTTTTGCTCGATTCACGGAATGCAACATCAGTTTAGCTTTGGAAAAAGTTTGGCAAAGTTTTGCTCCTTACAAATTTCAGATCTTCCTTATTAGTAGGAGAAAATGCATGTCTCACACAGCTTGCAGCAGATGCTCTTTATGCGAAGAGCAACAAGAGGAGACAACAAACCAGGTATTTCTGCATTGCAAAATACTGCTCAAATTGTGCACAAGCTTTTTAACATTTGGAAATCAGATAGATAATTAGGGACTCATGCAAACTTCTACTAAGTTGGCACCAGAGGAGAGTGAGGAGCATGCATCCAGGAATTTGGAAGGCAAACCCAGCAACAATTTGGTGGGTCATCATGAGAGAGAGAGAAACTCCAGAATTATAGAAAATGTAGCTAGTCCTAAATTTAATCTTATTCCTTTGCTTTCTGTTTGGAGCAACATAGTAAATGTACATGATACTATTTTGAGGCCATGATTGACCTTATTTGAACATTACACTACTTGTAAGATCTTTGATGCACTCTGTTATATGTGATAGCATATTCCTGATGATGGTGCTTACATAAAAACTTAGCCTATCTCCCAAAAAAAACACCTTTTAACACATAAACACAGTTAGAATTCTTAAAACCCCATTACGGATTGTTGATGCCACACTTTTGGGTTTTTTCTTTTACACTTTTCCTCACCTGTACATAATTCTCAGCACTCTCTCTTTTTGATAAGAATTTCACCAGCCCTGTCTTAGTGCTGTTTAATTAATACAATCATTACTTTTCCAACAAAATTAAAAAAAAAAAAAAAAAAAGATATGGCACCTTGGTAACTTAAATGAGAAGAACAAATTGATGATGGCATTTTACTTTCGAACATGAACTTCTGATCCTAAAAATCGGACAGAAAGGCCAATTAGATTAAAATCCAACATTTGGATGGAATTTAAAGCAGATACTATAATCTGTAATGCAATAGAGTAATCTGTGTGACCAATCAGCATTCTAGCCTACCAGATGAAAAAAATGGGTAAAGGAGTAAACATACCCCTACCACCGACAAAATACCGAGGGATAGAGCTAACCCATGAATGGGGGATGCTGATCTCTCCACATTCCTCTAATATACATAAAAGAATAAATAGAACATCTGCCTAACTTTAATCCCCTCCCCAAATTAAATACAGAAACAACTGCCAAAGAAAAATCCTATCTAGTTAAAGTTTTAATTACTAGGAAAAAAGGGCAATAAATAAATGAAACAATTATATAAGCAGCAGCAGTGGTAGTAAAAGCATAAGGGGCTCAAAAGGTGTGGAATAAGAACCAACAACGGGCAGGAATTTTTCAGTAAGTTCATAATAGGCTATTAGTCTACCAAACAATAATCCACCGCTGAAGGGATGAAGAAAAGAGCAAAGGAGCATGCTTTCCCTTTAAATCTCACTGCCCTCTGCATCCCCTCATTGCCCAAGTTCCACACTCATACACACACAGAGAGAAAAAATCTTACTATTTTTAACCCCCTCCCTAACCCCAAGTCGCAGTAGTAATACTATATGCATGCGTAGGGATCAGGCACCAATAATTCAAAAAATATACTAGTAGCAGTCTATGCACCTCAGGGATCAGAAAGCAAGACAGCAAAAACTAAGCATCTAACAGGTATCTAAAATTTCTAAAAGCATCTTCTATTATCCATAGAAAGCATTAATTAATATATGCACAAGTAAAAAATGTACAACATATTGCAAGAACAAGCAGAATGGGGATAAAAACGGCTCAAATGCAAGTATGGGTAAAGATATCTGATTCTATGATAGTATCTCTATTTCCCCAACCAAAGAATCATAAACAAAGAGGAAAAATGGAACGAAGCTGAATATCATAGTTTAGGGAACTGCCTAAACAGTTAAACCACTACTGCAAAATACCAAGAAAATTCTGAGCATGCTACACTGTTCTGACACAGAAGGGAGGTTCGGTCATAGCGTGATATCGAGCTATGCAAGAGTTTCTGGAATTTTATTGATAACCATCTTCTAATCGATTTGCCTTTTGACAGGTACTAATTTCACATGGTTGAGGTTGCAGGAATCAATTTCCAAATGTTGGCTTGATAGATTTTGGGTTTCTACGTCTTTGAAGGAGTTGGCACCAAATGTGATCCAGTATCCTCTCCCGCGGTTGATCTCAGATTATTCACGAATCATGTTGATTGAACAATGGTAGAAGCAGAAGGCTGAGCTCTCCTTTCAGATTTGAGAATATGAGGCTGCGAGCGACAGGCTTTGGAATGCTTTTGAAGGGCTAGAGATGAGCTTTGCCTAATTGAGGAGTACTCTCCAATCCCCCCCCCCTTTTTTTGGGTGCACCCATGTAGTTCCTGTTTGTATAGAAGATGGGGTGGCTTTTGGAGATAACCACATTTTGTATGTCTCTTATTTTGGTATATCTCTTGTATGCGGCCTAGTAAGCCTTGTTATTATCAATGAAAATCTTACTTGATCCCCCCCAAAAAAAGGACTGCATCACTGGACTTCTTCATCGCAGTAATGACATTCCTAATTCTGTCCAACACAGGTGGAACATGAATGCCAAGACCAAAAAGGCACGCCAAGGTATCAAAAATCATTAAACTTCCATCGGCTGGTGAATAAGTTTCCTTTTTAATAATAAGTAGCTGGAGAATTTGAGTTTCAACATTCACAAAGTGCAAAAGAACACGAAACTGAAACGAATATGAAGAAATGAAATGTCAAACAATTGACTGCACAGGACTTGTATTTAAATAATCTAATTAAAAAAACAAAAAAGACAAGTCCTCCAAATGTTTTCCTACGTTTATTGGGGAAAAGTTTCTTGAGAAGATAAACTTACAGTCTCTCTCCAAGGTATTTCCAAGAAGTTCTCCTCAACCTCTGTTGAACATCCAGTAAAACAGATTTTTGTGCATACTGCCACCATGCTATTTGCCAGCCTTTGACCTTTTTACCTAAAGGACGAAAACGTCCATACCTACAATGGACACACAATAGCACCACTTACAAGAACATCAACAATTTAGAAAGGATAATCTTTTCTGATGAATCTGATGGATGTGTACCCAAAAAGTAAGAAATAACAGAATGATTAACAGGAAAAACATGTCTTAAACTAAATATAGAACGAAACATAGAGACGTTTGGAAGCAGATATTCACACATTTAATCAATAAATTAACTTATTTCTTTGATATAATTAGACGAAAACTATTGTATACAAGTAGTTTCGGAGTTCATTGATTAGATGTGATTAGTGGAGAATCATGCGTTGGTATCCCAATACTAAGTCATGCAATAAAAGGAACACTAAGGAGTGTGTGAAGCTAAGAAGTACTTCTAATGAGGAGCATCACTTCCTATTACAACAACAACATTACCCCATTGCCTCAAAGGCTCCCGCCCATTTGCGGGGTAAGGGGGGTCGGATGTACGCAGCCTGACCCCTATGTTTAAAACATAGATCAACTGTTTCTGGATGACCCATGAAGAGTCGAAAGTTGCATTGACTAACTGCTACTTCACAATTGAAAAAAGCGCAGACAGTTTAAAGAGCCATTATTGCACATAAATAGAAGGAAATTAAGCTTAATCGAGGTACTTCTCTCGTACAAACTCAAAAAATACAAGGAAAAAACTTGTGAAGATGTCGTCAAAACCCAAAATAAGCAGACTACATGCAGCTATATGCCTTACCCAATAAATTTTGGTGTAGCATTCAAATGAGACCACATCACTTTTCCATTTTTTCAGTCCGTGAACATACAGACGCAGTGTTCAATACTAATGAAGAGGAATACTGCTCCAAGCATCACGCCCTTTTTTAATATTTTCAATTTTTTGTCGAGCATAAAATCTATACCGGCCGAGCATTGTTGAGCTTTCTGGAGAACAATATTTCTGTATAGTTCAGTTCTAACATGAATAAGTTACATGTCTTGAGAATTTATCACTTTTCTGTTATTGCAAAATTCATTTGTAGTTATGGAGATGAGAATATCAACAGACAACGCAGGCTTTCACCATAAGCTATTTAAAAATGTAAAACTACTTAACACACTATTTGCATAGAGATTCTTTCATTCTCCGCAAATAAGATTCAAAACAGCTCAGCAAATCATGAAAATATATCGACCAGCACAGCTTAAACAATACCTGGCCCCCCTTTAAGTTAGAACAGCTAATCATGTAAATATATATCGACCAGCACAGCTTAAACAATACCCAGACCTCCTTTAAGTTGTTGCAATCAAAGTTCAGTTGATAAAGCTGAAGCTCAAGGAAATGAATATGTACAAATTTTTAGATCATATATATTAATAGGAGATGTTGAGAGACGAACAGCAACGCAATGGAACTTCTGTAACTTCTTTCCTGGGTTGAGGACATCTAGTTCTCAATCCTTCTTTCATCAATAAAATATTCTTCATCATAAAAGATGGGAAGGGAAAACAGGAAAATTTTCGAGAAAAACTCTCAATGTCTGACCAAAAAAGAATAGTTCAAGGTAAACTATTATGCTCCTCAAAGAAAAGGTTCCTATAAGAAAGCTGATACAAATGAAAAACTATTGGATGTACAAGGCAAAAGGTGACAACATCTTACTTCTCTCTCAATTGACATGTCAGCAAATAATCACAAATGTTCAAGATTTGTTGTATTTGAATTGCATCCAGTGAAACAACCTAATATGTAATGAGAAAGGAGATCAGCAACTATATTAATGGACGGCGAATGAAATTCTTTAGCACAGTAGGAAATCTCCTGTACAAACCACATTATTCAACTCTACACTTATAAAGTACTGAGGAACATCTTTCGCAAGCCTTCCTAAACGGTTCACCTATACAAGAATGGATAACAGCTCATTAGAAAACAAATGAAAGAAGCAGAAAGTTCACAAACAAAAAGACATGTTAATTTCACCGTGTAATGCAAAACAAGTGCACACGAACCTATTTTAAAAATTACTCAACACTTTCAAAATTTAATACAGATTTAAGTCAAAGGTAAATTCCCGAGCAAAAAAGAAAACTAAAACCATACATGAAAATGTTTAATAACTATTTAGAACATACAGTCATGTTGAACCAAGTAGAGGTTGAATTGATGAGCTTTAAGCATTAAACAATGGTGTGATATTCGTAGCAACAATGGAAAGCTCCTAGAGAAAGAGAATATGTTGGCTATGGTCTGGTATATTCTTACAGCTTTTCGTGATCACTCTCTTAAAATGCAGTACATGGGATTGGATAATTCTTGTCCTTTATGTGGCGTAAGGCTATAAGGCCTCTTGTGAGACATTCACTTGACAAATCTTCAGAACTAAGTGGATGTCTGGATTGGCTCTTTTTAAGTTGCTTACAAGCTAAAACCAAAAAGTTGGAGAGACAAATTTAGAGGGCGTTTGGATTGGCTTATTTCAAGTAAATTTTGGCTTTTAAGCTCTTTTTTTATTTTTTGAGGTATTTGGGAAAGACAAAAAATGCTTTTAAGCACATAATTTTAGGCTAAAAAAGTACAAAAATAAGCTAAAGGCCAAAAGTCTTCAGAACTAAGTGGAAGTCCGGATTCGCTTTTTTTAAGTAGCTTACAAGCTAAAAGCCAAAAGTTGGAGATAAATTTAAAGGATGTTTGGATTGGCTTATTTTAAGTAACTTTTGGCTTTTAAGCTCTTTTATTTTTGGAGGTATATGGGAAAATAAAAAAAATGCTTTTAAGCACCTACTTTTAGACTAAAAACGTACAAAAGTAAGCTAAAAGCCATGCCTAAAAGTAGGTGCTTAAAAGCATTTTTTGTCTTCCCCAAATACCTCCAAATCCAAAAATAAAAAAGAGCTTAAAAGCCAAAAGTTACTTGAAATAAGTCAATCCAAACACCCTCTAAATCTATCTTTACTAGCCTGATGACAACTAGTTTTCTTCAGTCACATATTTTGATAGAGGTGGAGCCTAGGCCAGCTTGCGCACCCCTCGATTACTCCAACACTGCCTAGTACCTCACACCAGGTACATGTACCGAGTAACTCTGCTAATCATATTTCATCTGCATATCAAAATAGCAGAGCTTGAATTTAGATGGAAAATAAAATGAGAGATGAGAATTTGGTTACTCCATCAGTCCATCTTTTGTTGAACGATTTAGAGATAGCACATTAATAATAAAGCTTCATGGATTTCTACCACTCAAATGTAATATTCAAATGCAAGATGATAAGTTGGATGTCCACCATAATAGAAGCGTCCTTATATCATATATACATTTTTTGAGATGCAAAACTGCCATTTTAGGGAGGTTGTTAAGTAATAAAATGCACCTTTAATAAAGAAGAATAGATACGATCATCGTATAACTCATTCAAACTTACTTGGAGTTGAGGTTTAGTTGAACGATGGTCAAGTAATGTTGGACAAAAAGTGCTCTCGAGGAAGTAACTTATGGAGGATGCATTGCATGGAAAGAAAGGTATGGCACCACTTTTCAGATGTCATATATTTCAATTATCGGGAAGCACACACGTGGTACAGTTAATTTTAACCTATATAATATAGAAAGCAACAAAGACTCAAGCATGACTTCTCTTTTTGTTTTTAAATCAAACACAAAAGGAATAAACAAATAACAGAAGAAAAAAAATTGAGTATCAGATTCACATACCGAAAGAGACAAAGACACATCTAGCGGGACCAATATACATCTGTCATTATTTGCTTCTGATTCTCTGGCCTGACTGTTAGAATCCACTGCATTGTGTCTCATCACCTCATGACTACTTTGGAAGGTATTACAATAGAGTTCCAATCCTTTAACTTCAACAAGTTTGTTGACACTCCCATCTCTCACTTTCCCACTAGAAGATGGACAAAGGACAAAAAAGGGTTAAAGCATCGTAACACAAATCAAAAGACTCAGTAAACGACATTGTTGAAGACACTAATTAGGTAAACAAAAATGTGTTATCTATCATCTTAAGCTTTTAGATGAGATGGTCACACAGTTAGAGATGATATTCAAAGCAAGCACCGTTCTGGGATTCAAGTTGCACTGCAGACGAAATTGAACCATGGAAAAGAATTAGGCCCACATGTGAGGGGGCGTGTTGAAGACAATAATTAAGTAAATAAACTATGCTCTCTTTAACAACTTAATCTTTTAGACGAGATGGTAACACACTTCAACAAACACCCTTTTGATTCTTATAAACTGAAAAAATGCTTTGCAGAAGTATTAGCAGATGAAATACCGCTTGCCCAAATGAAGCACATATTGTGTTCTTTATTGATGAGAAACACATGTACATAACATTTGTTAGACAGATACAAAATTGTTTTAGGAAAAGAAAAATAATTATCCCTGCAATTTAAAAGTATAGATAACCTTAAGTTTCTAACAAAATTTACTAGTATAGACACAAACAAATAAATCTTCCTTGTGTATTTTCTCTTATATATAAGAGACTACAAGCATACTGCTAGTGAACAATGTGTTTGCTTGAGGTGTGTGCTTGTAGTGAACCCCCTTCATTATTTTTTTGGTTTTAGTTTATTTTTCTTACTTTTCTTTTTAATCTGTTGTATACAACAATTACAATTTGACTTAAAATATTCGATTATAAATTTAAAAATTATGTAAAAGAGGACGACAACAAATCACAATAAAAATTTAAAATATTGAAAAATACAAAATACCTTGGTTGATTCTCGAATTTTATCAGTAACAAATATATGATATGTTACAAATATTATAAATCATAAATATAAACTTAAAATATTCGGTTATATATCAAAAAGAACATACCCAGTGATATCCCACAAAGTGGGATCCGAGGAGGGTAGGGTGTGCGTAGACCTTACCACTACCTCATGGAGATAGAGAGGGTGTTTCCGAAAGACCTTCGGCTTAAATGTATCCACCCCAAAAGAAAGGAAGAACACAATATATAAAGTAAAGACTAAAACAAAAAGCAACATCAATTCTACAACGACAAACAATAAAATAACAGAATAATCAAAGAACAGAAACAGCACAACCATAGTAGCTCGACTAACCCTATGACAAACCTAAAAACCGTCACAAGGAAAGACAACATTCTACCCCTACTAACCTTCTATCCTAATACGCGACCTCCACTTTTTTCTAAGGTCACGTCTTCGATGATATAAAGTTGTGTAATATCCTATCTAATCATCTTTCCTCAATACTTTTTCGATCTACCCCTACCCCCCCAGTATCCCTAAATCCAATCTCTCGCGCCTCCTAACTGAAACATCAAGACACCTCCTCTACACATGTCCAAACCACCTCAGTCTTGCTTCTCTCATCTTGTCTGTCATAGGGGGCCACTCCTACCTTCTCCCAAATAAGTTTATTTTAAATTTTGTCATTCCTAGTATGTCCACATGTCCATCTCAACATCTTCATCTCCGCAACAATTTCAAATTAAGTTAAACAACAACATACCCAGTGGAATCCCACAAGTAGGGTCTGGGTAGGGTAGAATGTACGCAGACCTTACCACTACCTCACAAGGTATAGAGCTTGTTTCCTAGGAACCCTCGAAAACTACATAAAATATAACAATTTCAAATATCTAAAAAATTGCATAAAAATTTAGTGGACTCTCCAAATTTTAATAGTGTCACATAGATTAGGACAGGATAATTAACATATATTATGTGAAAATAATGACTGCCATGGTCGATATCCATCATCTTGACTGCCATGGTGGTTGTAGCTATATGAATATGATTGAGAAGTTTATTGGCTGGTTGTTGTAAATTGACATATCTGCTTACCGAACTTCTTACATTTTGCATACGAGTTGAACATTGTGTGTTCCATAGTCAAACTTGTTATTGATGACCATCCTAGATATTTTGTAAGGGGCATACATATTATTTGAAAATGATGTAAAGAATGAATATAAATCACAATAATTAAAAGTTTCAAATATTTCAAATAAAACATATAAAAATTTAATGACTTCAAAATTTCATCTCTGTTGAATGAACTAGAACAATGAAAGTAACATATATTAGGCCCATGCTAGCACGGGCTCCCATATTTAGTATGTCAAATACAGGACCATGTTCAATACCTCCCAACATCATCTAGAAGCAAATTTATACCAAAGCAACTACTTTAGCAAATTGAAGGCTGACTCAAGTAGCCTGTTTGGACAAGCTTCTAAAATCAACTTATTTAGAAAAGTGCTTTCCAAAAATGTAATTTTAGTAAGAAACAATTTGTATTTCGCTAATAAATTTAAAAAGCACTTTTGAGCAATATATAGTATTTGGCCAAGCTTTTTAAAAGTGTTATACTGGAAAGTGCTTTTAGGGAAAGTTACTATTTTTACTTTCGGACAAACAACTTCAGAATCACTTATTTTCTCCCAAAAGCTTAGTCAAAAACCTCAGTTTTTAAAAGTAAGCATTTTAGGCCTTCCAAAAGCATGGTCAAACAGGCTATAGATATGTGCAAACTGACAGACAAATCAACTTAATACTTGTTGGTATCGTATGAAGAGCGTTAAACCGCTATATATTATCACGGACCACCTTTTAAGCACTAAAGGATCCCAATTCCAAGGAAGATCACAAGATTCTCTACATCAAATAGACCATCTCATGCATTAGAAATATGACTTACAGAAAGAACAATATATCTGTCAAGCATAGCAAATTCATCAACGTAAGTGATTGCACAAAGAATGTTAAAAAGATACAACACCTATTACATAAGACTACGGGACAGAGTCATACCTAATTAGTTGCCTCATAATTGTCAAACTTGACAGCTTCAGACCAAACACAGTTACTGCCTAATGAAAAAGGAAACAATTGCTTGTAATGATGACTAATATAACAGAACATGTTAGAATAATACAGACACTAAATGAATAAACAACATTATTAATTCTTACAAGTAACCTGAACCAAAAAAAGGTTGCAGTTAAACCCCCTACTCTGTGAAAGAAATAGCTAAAGAAAATACTCATCACAGAGAAAGATGTTACAGG
>JAOTQR010000007.1:13116663-13127231 GCA_025774065.1 Solanum ossicruentum
ATTTTCATGAACAATTCCGTTGCCAACATTTTAACCTCAAATCATTTCATCTTCATGAAAAATGACACTAATTAATACCAATAGAGTAAATTTCACAGATTTTATTCAATTTTCATCAATAATTTTACCTTATGTATTTTATTCAAAAAAATTCGAAGAAGAAGATTAATAAAAAAATTGTCAAAAAAAATAACAGAGTTTCAAATATAAGATGTTAAAGCACTCACCACATACACGTCTTGATAATTTTGCAAGTTCTGCAGCAGCAAGTTTGGCCCTTTTCCCAGCAAATTCTCTTCTCTCAACTTCATCCATCCTCCACTGTCACAAGCATGAGCAGAAAATTGCACCAAAACATTATACCAAAAAGAGAAGACAGGGAGGGAATAAAGTTGATGTATATATACATATGATGACGACATATATATTATAAACACATATACACACAAACCCAACACACACGTGCTCGTGCAAGCGCACGCGCGCAGACATATAATACATACATATTTTTTAACTGTTTTATATACATATAAACCTACACAAAAAAAACAACACGCACACACACATGCACATATATAATACTCCCTCCATCCTAATTTATGTGGCACCTTTTGACTTGGCACGGTATTTTAAGGAAAAGAGGAAGACTTTTGAAACTTGTGGTCTAAAACAATTCTTAGATATTTGTGTGGCTAAGAATCATTTCGTTACGGTAAATGGAAAATTTTAAAGTTAAATTGTTTCCAATTAGAGTAAGGTGACCTTTTTTTTAAATGGACCAAGAAGGAACGGGCATCACATAAAATGGGACAAAGGGAGTACATACATATTTTAATAGTTAAATATATATGTATGTACATGTCAAGTTACGTTAGCAAGATGTTTAGAAAAAGAAGAACACATGCAAGACATTATCCACTGATTACAGGCCAATTACAATAAATTGAATAATGATCACGTTGCTCGACCAATCAAATAACATGCCCAACGTAATCCCACAAATGGGGTCTAGAAAAGCTAAAGTATACACAATGGGGAAGGTAGAATATGCAAACCATATCCCAACCATAGGAGATAGAGAGGTTGTTTCCAATAAACCATCGACGCTCAAGGAAAAGCATATTGAAATAGATCAAAAGAAAATTAAAAAAAAAAGTGAAGAAATCAAGGTAATATAGTACAAAAAGTATGGTATAGCATTTAGAAAGTTGAACGAAGCTTCAACAAAATAGTGCGATAATTGAAATACAAGAGACAATAGATAGTAACAAAAATCGAAGGGCAAGAAACTACAAAAAGAAATACTTCAACTAATAGTATGGAAGGCCAAGTGACATAATGTTCTACTACTTAGTAACCTTCTACTAATTTGTATCCTCCACAACCTCTGATCTAATAGGGTCATGTCCACGGCAAGCTGTAACTACGTCATGTCATGTCTATAACCTCTTCCCAATACTTCTTTAGGCTACCTTGACCTATCCTAAAGCTATCAATAGCCAACCTCTCCCATCGATGCACTGGGGCATTTGTGCCTCTCTTTTTTACATGTCTAAACTACTTCAATATCACATTGACCAATCATGATATCAAGCTAATCAGTCTTTCATAAAAACATGTTCTCTTTTATTCATTGAGTAAATTTTTACTCCTCGACGATTAGTTCAATTTGTCCTCCTTCATTATTGCCATAAACTGCACTCTAAATCAATACTTGAACCTTGAAGTGGTTTGAGGTTAACTAGTTCTTGAAGAAATTATGGCCATCTCGTGAGAGATAAAAGGTAAAGAGTGCCGAAGCTCATTTGAGAGTGGTCTTAAAAGCCTTCAGCTTTAATTATGAACACGAGTATGGAGTGAGATGAATTTTGAGCGATACACTAAGGGAGTGATTCGTGAGATACCCTTTTTTAATTAAATAATCTTTTTTTTTTTTGAGTATGTCTTTTGTAAGTACAAAGAGTTGGAAGGTATACATGAATGGTAATGGGAATCCAAGTGGTGATCCATGGAAGGAAGTGAAAGAGGAGTTCATCTAATGAACTGGCTTATAGAAAGATGTTTCGATACATGGTATGAGTGGTAATATGAAATAAATGTGATTAAAGAGAGGGAACTCCGAGAAATGGATCTTTCTTGATTAATGGGAATGATGGTCCAGAAGCACACTTTTGATTGGGTCCAAGAACTTAAAGAGACATTTGATATCTCCAAAGTTCCTAACCGACAAGTAGTTTAGCCATAAAGTTATTCCTATATCGTGCTTATTGGTGGTGGGATAGAATGATGAACTAAAGGATCGAAGATAAACTAGGTTTCATTACTAAATGGAAGAGTTTAAAAGGGCTCATAGAAGAGAAAATTTCTACTACATATTTCTTAGGAAGTCATGAATATAATAAAAGATCTACTTGGAATAGAAAGGAAGATTATGATAGAATTTTGAAGAAATATGCAAGAAATAATGCCAAGAAATAAGGCTTGGGGACTATTCAAGATGTGTATTCTTTTGTCTATACTCATTGATTTCACATTGACTTGGCATATCTTTTCACAATTCCTAAACATCTGGTTTGCCATAAGAACTAATACTGAATAGTGGAGGTTTTGCTGAATTATCAATTGTTTTTCGGAGGACTTCCAAATACATGGGGCTCGCTGTTGATATCGATCACTGGATTCATGGTTACTGGTTGTTGTGCAATAGTCCGAATTGGTTTTAGAAATCCTATGTAGCTCGGGCTTCTTGGTGGTTATGGGTGGTGGATGGGATGAGTTAGTTGTGGAAAAGGTGGGAATAGTGGAACAACCTTCGATGGAGGCTGTCTACGAGCCATTGTGGCCCTCGATGGCTGATAGGGTTTTGGATTTTAGGGCTATTCACCACTTATGGTTGAGAGAAAATTGCACAATGCAATTATACTTTAAGCTTTTGTTAGTAATAAAATACTTCAACTTTAGATTAACGATCAATCTCAAAATCTCTTCTTATCATAGTCATTAACCATTACGCTAATTTCAAACTAAACCAAGCCTCCCTAAATTGTTTAAGTAGGTTTAGTTAAGGTACTTGCGCTTCTGCGACCTCTTAGCAAGGTAGGTTGATAGGCAAGCCTACTAAATCGCAATTGTGTGGGACACCAGAGGTTGTTACTTTGTGGCCACTCAAAAGAGTAGAAGTTCAGGGCATAGCTTTTTGGTTGTTATCCTAAGTAAGGATTATTTTTTATTTAACATAGTCAATGGTCTGGTTGTATACAATGTATATACCAAAAGGTAAGGAATCCACAAAAAAGATGTTTTTTCTACAAACTCCACCCATTCTTCAATACAATTGGGAACTCTATCGATGGACCAAAAGAAAATAAAGGATCAAAGGCTACTTCTCAATTGAGAAAAGCTCGACTCAACCCTCTTAAAAGCTCTCATATTTCTCTCTTTCCACAACACCCAGATTAAAGATAATGGAACCAAGTTCTTTAAAAAAACGTCATATGATATTACTTATTTATTTTTATATATGTATGTTACTAGGTTGCTTTGAGTTGTTTTGTAGTTCATATCAAGCAAATTCAAAACCAAATACATGTTTGTTTCTTAAGCCCATTCAATTCGGTGGTCCTATGCAGTTTGATTTTTCAATTTTTCTTGAACGCTCATTATTTATGTTAACTGAGAGTCCATAGAAAACAACCACTTTGTCTCCAAGGTAGTGGGAAGGTTTGCGTACACTGCACCGTCACCATACCCCACTTGGTGGGATTACACTGGTATGTTGAGTTATGTTGAATATACCTAAGACAAACAAAGAGATTTGACCCTTGGCTAAATCTTGGAAATCGTAATGTCATAATGCTTTTCAAATCCTCCTAATCATTATCTTACTGAAATTATTCTTGCCAAGAAGAATGTCCATGTTATGGCAATTTCACCCAAAAGATAATGGGTTACTCTTAGAACACATCCTTGTTGCATAATGCACAAGGCCCTCAGTTGAGTAGTAGGTAGGTTCTTTTTTTTTCTATTTTGTCATGAAAATCCCTTCTTTTTAAAAGATTTATGAAAAAATATAAAGATATTGTAGATTTGAAAATGAAACAAGCTTTTTAAACTCTATTTCTTAATTGAAATTCCATCTAAGCCACTTTTTCAAGAAATACGAGACGTTTAAGTGATACAAGTAAAAAGATCTATTCACTGATAAGTAAAAGAAAAAATGTGAATGGGGATTAGATTGATGAGAAAGTAGTATCCTGGGTCACGAACAGTGATCCGATTGATAATGAAAAAAGAGACTTCTTAGTTCAGGTCGCCATTTTAACAACAAATCATGGTGTAATACCTCTTTGTCATCTCGCTGAGATGCACATATTAATACATCCTCTAAACTGATTATGACAGGATCCCAGCCAAGCTTTTTCCATGGAATTTTAATACTCAACTTGCCAACACGACCTAAAAAAGCAAACACATATGATCCCATCAAGAAGCAAAAACTTCAATATACAACGTCTGAAAAAACAGCCTATAGAGTTTTTATAAGCACAAAAATGGACTAAGTGTTACAAGTTCATCAAGAAGCATCAAACTCACGGGAGTACCACAAAGATAACCAAAGGCAAAGAAACAATCAACTTCGAAGTAGTTTAAAATTTTGTTGACATCCATTTATTCAACAGAAATTAACATGCAAGCATTTACTGGAATCAGATTCTGATGACAAGAATTCCTGATTTTGAAATTTGACTCAATCAAATTTCTTTCCATTGCCGGAACAAATTAAATTAAAATTAAGTCAGCACATTACCAATATCAGCAACTTAAGTATTTCCCAATGTTTCTACATTACTTCTCAAGGCTAATATATAACCAAGTAATACCAACTAATGTTCAAAAATTGGTGAGGAAGGCAACTGAGAACCTTAATGAGAGCTACACCAAGTATGGGCAAGTATAGTAAATGAGCAGGCTACAATAGTGAATTCTAAGCACTTGGCAATGATAAAAAGCCAAAGAATAAAGGTGCTAGGATGAAGACAGGACAAGGTGTACAGTGAAAGCAATAGTAACATTAGTTTGCTGTCTCTGTGTAAAGAGACAGAAGGGTGTACCCACTTTATTCACTGCAAAGTGGGTTAAAAGCATTTGCAATCTCATGTTGAATCTAAGATTCAGAGAGCCGATGGTTTAGTGTAACGAGACAAGAGGTTGTCAGTGAGTCAATTAATGCAAACTGTTCACAAAACATACAAATCTCATTTTGAATGGTGGGGATCATACAATGCCTAACAATGCCCAACAATTGCTTAAAGCTGAACATTAAGGGGAAGTAACAAACCAACAGAGATTGAGATCTGGATATGGAGAGCTTGTAGGATTTCTGAATGCAAGATATTCCTTGCTCCTACTTCAGTTAGCTCTGTTAGTTTTCATACTCTTAGTACACAATACATCCCAACAGTTGAGGAAGATTAGTAAGGTAAAGGACTTCTATGTTTTGCATTGGCCTTTGAAATCATCTTTTATTTTAAGATTAACCAGGGCCTTTGATACATGGCTTTTCAAGCAGCACACTGGAAAAAAAAAAAAAGCCTCATGGCAACTACCCTACTTAAGCAGTTCTTATTTTTATTCTTTCTTACTTGTAGTTCCTGTATTGGGGTTTCTTTTTCTGGGTTTCAAGGAATTCTCATTTTATTTGTAACAAATTTACTAATCCAAGAAGATGAGCATCTGTTATTCAGAATCATTACCCAAATTCAAAAATGCACTAAGAAAAACCAGAAACTCTGGGACGTATTTGATAATGGTGCGGTGAACTATATCTCATATATAACAATATTAGTAAAATCACTTGCTTTATCAAAAAAAAAAAAAAAAAAAAAAACAATATAAGCAAAATTTGTGTATATGATAAAGCACGACAACGTCAAAGAAACCAGGATAGAAATTAAAAATATCCACTTGATTTCAGCCAGACACAACTTTTGCAAGAGCAGGGGAACTATATTGGAACTGATACTTGAGTGAATATGTGTACAACATGCACAAAAAACAACAAATAAATGAATTAGACAATTTCTTTGATCAATGATTTCCACAATCCTGATAGAAAAAATATCTTGGACCTTTGAAATAGCAGGATTACTATGTTTGAACTTTTACCTTGCTTCAAAGCAAATGGCAATTGGAGATAATCAAAAGCCTCGAGTATAAGCTCCACATCTTCTAATAATACTTCTTCTGCATTACACAGATCAGAACTCACTTTTTTTTTACTATTTATATAAACCTACAGACATCAAAATTGAAGACAAAAAGAAGAAGAAAGAAATTGGTATAAGATGCATAGGCTGGACGAATGGTCATCTTTCAACTATGAAGACGTGTAAAGCATACAAATCCATCTTCTTCTATACAAGATACAATGATGAAAAGAAAAGGCCCATAAACAGCTTTTACACCTGTCCCAAAAAAACAAATTCTGTAGCATATATATTTCCAAAGGGATTATTTATATTCTGTCTCTAATTAGTTGAATAAGACATTGGTTGAAGAGCCTTTTCTCTCTATTTTGGCCAATAGTGACACACTCCTTCTCTTTTAAACTTCAATGACCACTCAGCGTTGGAAAAAAAATGGGCAGTCCTATTCTACTGCCTTCTCTCACCTGCCACGCTCTTTACTCCGACCAAAGCTATTATTCTCCTTTCTGTTTTCATATTTTTCTTTTTTAACCCTTAATAGGCCAGCAAAACTGTATAAAGGCTATGAGTATTTATTAAAATACCCAGGTCATTAATCCTAAGATAGGACTATGACTCACTCAATATCCAGCCAGCAAATGATTCACCTACTGCTACACTGTTCTGGTTTTTCTCAAAACTCTTCCGGAAACAAGTTTAAGCTTTTAGCGTATTATACAACTTTGTCGGTCTCTCTTTAATACCTCAGACCAAACACAAAATTGTGCCGGCTATTCTATTACCGTTATCTTGGTGTTACATGGTCACCTGTATAATCTCTTGAATTTCCTTTTTGGAATAAAGACGGTTCATATTAGCATAAAACAAGAAGATAGAGTGGGGTTCAGTTGAGTTACCATTCCATAAAGTGATCTTCAGCTTCTCCTTTTGAATATCCTTAATATATTGGCCTAGATAACCCAATATCAGTTGCCTAGCGAGGCCTTCAAACATCGTAGAGGAAGGCTACAAAAGAACCCCTAATGCACTGCAAACCAATGCACTGACTGGTTAGGGTTTTTATGAAATGAGAAAATAAAAAAGAAAAGGAGGTGATTGAGAAGTAGACGGGAGAAGGAATTTTCGCCGGAGAACGAAGAGACGAGGATTTCGGCCTTTGGGCCTAAAATTGGAACTCACTTAGACCCCAACTAAATTGAGCCCATTTTTATAAGTTGGAAAGTTATATTAAGCTAGCGTTTTCCCATGGATTCCAAATATGTATTAGAGAGTAAAGTTTCATCGTGCTTTAGTCATAATTTTTAGAAAAATATTTGACATTTTCAATAAATGTGATTTTCATCTATAATTATATACTTGTTCATGATGTTAATAAAAATTGATTCAAATTGAAAAATCGAATTGATTAAATAACTCAATTTTTATTTGGTTAGCTTAGGTTTGATTTTACATTTTAAAAATCAATAATATCAGCAGCTTATGCATTATTTAGTAAGTTTATGTTGTTTAGTATATTTTATTAGTTAACAATACACCAGTGGAATCCCACAAGTAAGATCTACAGAATATTAGCTAACAATATAAATAGAAAATCAAACATAATTGAAGTCTGATATAGGAAGTATAAGATGCAAAATGGCAAGAGTTAATTCATTTCCTTTTTGATGAACTGATTTGTTTTCTTTTGAATGAATCATTGTCTTTTTCTCTCTTTTGAACGAATCATTCTTTTTGATTTTTCATGTATGGTTAATAACTAAATAATCGATTAAATTAGTTTGGTTTTAATTTTAATCAATAACATGCTCATGAATACCCCTATTTATAAATTCTAAAAACTATTAAATATAGTTATAAGTTTGTATTATCATTTTTATAATGAAAGTATTTTGAGATAAAAATTATACTCATAGATTACTTTTATGTAAAGAGCACCCAATTTTTTATACTTACATTACTTTTAATAGGTTCAATGAAACAATATCATTACATATTTGAGAATCAAATAATAAGAAACATATCATAAAAAAAAAAGCAGCACATAAGTTAAGTAAGTGCTTTCATGATGTGTTTCTCAAGCTTGTAAAGTTTAGATTAATATATGATAAAGTGTTTCTATAAAATATAAAAATTGAAAGAAAAATTTAATTTTATTAGATGGGGAGGCCTGACTCCTGCCCTTTCTCAAGACATTTGAAAAAAGTTGAGTAGTTTGGGGGTTTGAAGTAGCAGCAGGGAAGTGAACAACATGTGGGATACAACTGCTAGTTTCATTAGAAAAGTAGCTACCGAGGTACTAGGGATATCGAGAGGGACCTTTGATGGACATCAAGGTGATTGGTGGTGGAATAGGAAAGTTCAAGGCAAGTGAAAACTAAGAAGGTTGCTTGTGCAAAATGGTTAGAGTGTATGGATGAGGATGAAAAACAAAGGATTAGGGATATCCATAAGATAGAAGCGAAGTCCGCGATCACGAGTGCTAAGACAACAGTACTTGAATGTTTTGTATATCGAGCTAGGAGAAAAATGGGGGAACAAGAAATTATACCAGATCACGTAAGAGAGAAAGACAAAATTCGCGACTTTGACCAAGGGAAATACATCGAGGATGACGATGGCTAGGTATTGGTGGACGAGACTTCCATTAAGCAAAGGTGGCAAGCTTACTTCCACAAACTTTTAAATGAAAAAGAGATAGAGATATTGAGTTAGGTGATTTGGTGCACTTTGCTAATCATTGAGATTTTGTTTACTAAAGACATCTCAAGGTTGAGGAGGTTAGACATACAATTAGTAGGATGAAAAAAGGGAGAGCGATCGGACTCGATACAATTCTGCTAGAATTTTGAAAGAGCACTATCAAGGATGGTATATAATAGTTTTCTAGATTGGTTAATGTTATTTTGAAGACAATTAAGATGCCTGATGAATGGAGGAGAACAATGATTTCATTGTACAAGAATAAGGGTGATTGCCATGCCTCAGGAGCGTACGTGGTCGGCCCTCAGAGAACCACTTAACCTTATCACATTTTTCAATCAATATTCTTTTATAAATCAGCGGAAGACTGATAATAAAAGGTGAACAACCTGACTCTTATGTAGTCATATCAAATCAATGAGGATAGTACGAAAGAAACTAGCTCAAAATAATGTCTAATCAACAAATTGACTCTAGTCTATGAAGCCTTTACCTGCTGTTAATCGGTGCCAATGACAGACCCATGGCTACCTCAAATCAAAATAAAGCAAGTCTAAAGTCTGACTCTAAAAGCTAGATGAAAATATAACTGAGAATCCTCCGAAGTAGGGGAGGGCTCACCAACTCAGCTGACTGCACTAGATCCTCAACGGTGCACTTGTTGATGATCTCTAGTACATATCTCTGCATCATGAAATGATGCAGTCCAAATGTATGTTAGTACGAGTTAAGTTTATTTATAAATCTTCTTTCTTAACTAGAATTTGTTAATTCTAGTTTTATTTATTAGTTTTTAACTAGAATTTGTTAATTCTAGTTAAGTTTATTTAGAAATCTTCATTCTTAACTAGAATTTATTTTGGGTTACTGGTCTCCATATGAGGCTAAGAAATGTATTTTATCTAGTCTCCTCTTGAGGGTAAGAAGTGTAAGAAATATATCTAGTCTCTGCTTGATGGCCCTGAGGCTTATAAATGTATCTAGTCTCCACTTGATGGCCTCATGGCCTATAAAGTGTATTTTTTCTTAACTAGAATTTGTTAATTCTAGTTAAGTTTATTTAGAAATCTTCTTTCTTAACTAGAATTTGTTAATTCTAGTTATGTTTATTAGTTCTTAACTAGTATTTGTTAATTCCAGTTAAGTTTATTTAGAAATCTTTTTTCTTAACTAGAATTTATTTTGAGTTACTGGTCTCCATATGAGGCTAAGCAATGTATTTTATCTAGTCTCCTCTTGAGGGTAAGAAGTGTAACAAATGTATCTAGTCTCCGGCCCTGAGGCTTTTAAATGTATCTAGTCTCCACTTGATGGCCTCAGGGCCAATAAATTGTATTTTTTATATTCTAGTTAAGTTTATTAGAAATCTTCTTTCTTAACTAGAATTTGTTAATTCTAGTTTTGTTTATTTGTTCTTAACTAGAATTTGTTAATTCTAGTTAAGTTTATTTAGAAATCTTCTTTCTTAACTAAAATTTATTTTGGGTTACTGGTCTCCATATGAGACTAAGAAATATATTTTATCTAGTCTCCTCTTGAGGGTAAGAAGTGTAAGAAGTGTATCTAGTCTCCACTTTTTGTAAGCCTCAGGGCCATCAAGTGGAGACTAGATACATTTCTTACACTTCTTACCCTCAAGAGGAGACTAGATAAAATACATTT
>JAOTQR010000007.1:13127331-13148571 GCA_025774065.1 Solanum ossicruentum
GGACCCTCACAGACAATTCTTCCTCCACAGTTTCTTGAATTATACCAAAATTGGCTCGAGATTTCGCCAAAATTGCTATCATACAAAGTAAAGATCGAGAATAAGGAGAAAACAAAAAATAAATAATACAAATAAAATATATTGTTAAAAAATATCAAAATGACAAAAATAATTGTTAAAAAATATATTGTTAAAAAATATCAAAATGACAAAAATAATTGTTAAAAAAATATCAAAATGACAAAAATAAAAATAATTTAAAATAATTATAAATAAAAAATTAATTAAAATTAAAATAGAAATAATTATAATTACACCATACGGCCCTTAATTTTCTCTAAGGAAAATTTGGCTAAAAGGCAAAGAGTAGGTGTCAATTAAGCAGGCGCCCAGAAAAAGCGAACCGACTCGTCCACAGTCCATACTTCACCTCCTCACGCCACTCTACGACCTTCACTTCTATCTGCAGTAAAGTAATAGAGTGTTAGTATTTGCAGGAGAAAAATGTTCAAGAAGGCAGTGGACGCCAAGTCTCACCAGCGACTTTCTGGCGCGGACCGGAAAAAGCTCCGTCGCACTATCAGAGACCGTTTCTCTAATGTCTCTGATGCCGTTCTCGACCTTCTACTTCCTCCCAAAGTACTCGTTTTTCTTCAGTTGTTTCTCTACATCATCCCTCAATTTGAACTGTTATTTTGATTGAACTACTTATTGTACTCTGTGGAGTTATTTAGCTTTATCCTTGTGTATTGATGGTATCATGCAGGCGGAGTTAGCTGTCTCGAAATACCCGAATCGGGTACTCGTTTATAGTTTGGAGGGCGATTGTCCCATGTTCTTTGACATAGATGGGCGAGGTCGTGATATTTTCCCTACAGGTGCCATATATCTTATTCCCAACTTTTTTTTGGTTTGTTTGATAACCTTATCACTCGGTTACAACCAATTCTCAACCTTTAGTCCCTATGCGATGGCCTACTTGTCTAGGGATGAGAGTTACTACTGGGTTTTTATTATTGTATGTTTGTTGTATTTTCATTACCCCTTTCTAGAGGTAAGGTCTGCGTGCACTCCACTCTTTCCAGACGAGACTCCAGTGCGTATATTATAGTTATCTACTGCCCCATTTGTCCCAATTTATGTCACACTTCTTTCTAGGCTGTTCAAAGGTTAGTTTTTTCAAACAAATGTCGCAATTGAAATGATAATAGAAAGTTAGTTAATGAGGAGTTGGTTAGTCATGTGTTGCAACTGATTGCTTAACAGTATGTTAGGTGTGAATTAGAAGTTTGTTAGAAGTGATTAGCTGGCATTAGATATTTTTAGATAATTGTTTTACTCCTCTATGTAATCAGAGGAAATGATGTACAGAGATGAAGAAAACATTTTCCAATACACAAAACTTCAGTTTCTTCCCAATTCTCTAATCCAGTAATGGAGTTCTTCAACTTTTTAGCTTACTTTTAACATGGTATCGGAGAAGTCAAAGTTGACTGAGTTAGAATTGCAAGTAGAAGATCTATTTCGTTTTTTAGATTGCTGAAAATCTACATATGGCGACGACAAAGATTGATCACAATCATTCGCTGTTCATAGGACCTTCGGATACATTAGGATCTGTGTTAATTCCTATTAAGCTTATTGGTTCTGAGAATTATGGGATATGGAGTAGATCCATGAGGATTGTACTGCTAGGTAAAAGGAAGTATGGATTTATCACAGGTGCTTGCACAAAGGAACTATATAGAGAGGAATGGCACAAACAGTGGGAGGCATGCAATGCCATTGTCTTATCATGGTTGATGAATGTGGTTGCTGAAGAGCTTCTCGGAGGGATTCTCTATGCTACAAATGCGCATAAATTATAGGAGGACCTGAAAGAGCAATTTGATAAGGTCAATCGTGTAAGGATTTACCAATTACATAAAGATATTGCAACTTTCTCTCAAGGTATTGACTCTTGTCTCTGCTTACTTCAGCAAATTAAAAAGTTTATAGAATGAGTATGATGCTGTAGTGCCGTCACCAAATTGTGTATGTCCTAGATCCAAGGATCATGTAGATCATCTTCATCAGATAAGGTTAATACAGTTTTTAAGTGGGTTAAATGATTCATATGATCAAGATAGAAGGCAAATTTTATTAAAAAGTACATCTCCAACCATAAATCAGGCTTATGCTATGATAATTGAAGATGAGATTCAATACTCAGCCTAACCACTGTTACTGAGAAAACTGATCCAATGATCATGCAACTAGTCAAAACCAAGGTTATAATTAGAGAAATCAAAATTTTAGAGGAAGAAGGCCCTTACAGTGTGCGTATTGTCATTTCACTGTACATACTAAGGAGAGTTTTTACAAATTGATTGGGTATCCTAGTGACCGAAAACATAAGAAGAAAAATGACTATGGTAATACAAATTTTAGAGGAAGTTGGGCATCAAATTATAACAATAATGGAGGACATGCAATGCTCAACAATCCTTTTCTTCAACAAATAATGTATCTGGGAAACATAGTGATCAGGGTTAGATTGCCTCCGTCAGCCATGAAGTCAACAATGCAGTTGTGGCAAAGGGACATGGTTTCACCAAGGATGAATACAAACATATATTGGGATTACTGAATAAGGATACACTAAGAAACTCATAGCAACATAACAGGTATGTCTACATGCATTTTGTCTAATCTATTCTCAGAAGAGTGAATATTGGACTCGGGTGCTACGCATCATATAACAAGTAAAACCCTATTGCGAAGGGGCTATAGTAATGCAACAAAAGAGACAAGGTGAATTTACCCACAGGAGATGCAGTTGACATTTCACATATTGGAAATGTTCCTATATTTGCAAATGAAGCGGTGAAGAATGCTTGTTTGTACTAGATTTCAAGTTTAACCTCTTCTCAGTGTCCAAGATTACTGGAGAATTATCTTGCTTTGTTTCCTTCTACCCTGATTTTTGCGTCTTTTAGGACCTGACCTTTGCAGTGGCAGGGTGAGGGGGATTGGTAAAGAGAGTGGAGGCTTGTACATACCTAAGAAGAATGCACCAGAGAATACATCAAGGCTAGTAGCTACTACATCTATTCAGGACTACAATCTATGGCATAAAAGGCTTGGACACCCTTCTTATCAAGTCACGAAGAATTTGAATCTACTACAAAATAAACAAGATGATGAGATGCTGAATAATTGTACGGTTTGTCCTTTAGCTAAGCAAATTAGATTTTCTTTTCCAACTAGTGTTTCTCGGGCTAGTTCACCCTTTGTATTGTTCATATAGACTTGTGGGGCCCTTAAAAAACTCTTTGCTCTTGATAAGAAACAATATTTTCTGGCAATGGTAGATGTCGGCAGTAGGTTTACCTGGATTCATTTGTTACAACTCAAATCTGAAACAATTGTAGCAATTAAAAACTTTCTGGTAATGATAAAGAATCAGTTTGATACACATGTTAAGGTGATTAGATGAAACAATGGGGCAGAATTTTTTAATTCTCAATGCACAGCTTTGTTCGAGCAACTAGGAATTATACATCAAAGTAGCTGTACATACACCACAAAAAAATGGATAGTAGAAAGGAAGCATAGACATATACTCAATGTGGCTAGAGCAATCATATTTGAATCAGGTATCGGGGGCAAATATGTCATTGCAGTTGTTTATTTGTTGAATAGGTTGCCATCTTCAGCTATCAAAGGCAAGACTCTATATGAGATTTATTCCAAGACTTCATTATCATATTTGAGGATAATTGGTTGTCTATGTTATGCTTCATCTTTAATACCTAAAGGTGACAAGTTCGCAGAAAGAGCTGTCAACAGTCTTAATGGTGTATTCTGAGACACAGAAGGGCTATATACGGATGGATCTCAATACTAAAATATTCTTTGTTAGCAGAGATGTAGTGTTTAAAGAGCATGTATTTCTTTTTGCTACCTCATACGAGACAGTCAACACAATAATCCAGCCTTGCATGATTCCGATTTATTTGAAGAATGTGTTGATAGTCCTGACAATACAAAATCACCAAGTGACTATCCCACTGATGCATCATCTAGTTCACAAACCACTATCGACTCTCCTGGGAGTGATCCACCTTCACCAAATGTTGAATCTTTTGTGGAACCTCCTAAACTTAGACACACTACTAGATCAATTAAGCAGCTAATCTGGATGAAGGATTATCTAGTTCCTACTAGAAAGCAACCTGGTAAATATCCTATAACCAATCGTCTTTCCAATGCCGACACAACCACTGCCTATGATAGTTATTGGCAAAATTTTCCAACTTAGTAAAGCCTAGAAGTTTTAAGGAAGTAGCTAAGGATGAAAACTGGATTCAAGCCATGAAACAAGAGATTCAAGCCCTTGAAGATAATCATAACCGGGATGTTGATTTGCCACCAGGCAAAATATTGTTGGTTCTAAATGGGTATACAAGATTTAAGTATAAATCAAATGGTGAGGTGGAAAGATTTCAAGCTAGGTTAGTGGCCAAAGGTTATAGTCAACTGGAGGGGCTCGACTATCATGAGACCTTCTCTCCAATTGTTGAGATGGTGACTGTGAGAAGTGTCATTGCTTTGGCTGTTTCCAAAGGTTGGTTCTTATACCAAATGGATGTTGGTGATCTATGTTAGGAAGTATACATGAAGATGCCTGATGCTTTGAGAAACAAGGGGAAATATGACTATGCAGATGTTGAAGTCCTTATATGGACTCGAGCAAAGCTTCCAGGCAATGGAACATTAAGCTCATGGCCTTACTAAGAGTAGGTTTTTCCCAAAGTGTACATGACTACTCATTATTCACCCTGAAAAGAAAGGAAGGGATGGTTGTTATTTTAGTTTATGCAGATGATCTCCTTATTACTAGAAACCAAACATATGACCAGTGAGACCAACAATTCAGATTGAAGGACTTGGGAGAATTAAAATTCTTCTTAGGAATTGAAGTGTTGAGATCTAAATTTTTTAGTCATTCTGAATCAAAGAAAGTACCTCTTGGAGTTCAATTTCTAAGATGGGGTTTGCTGGTGCCAAACCAATGAGTACCCTTTTGGAGTCCAACTTAAAGCTTACTACTTTGGAGTATGACCAGTCCATTGGCCTTACGGATGATGCACTCCTCAACGTTGCTGGTTCCTATCAGAGACTCATAGGCAAACTCATGTATGCTATCATTACTAGACCTGATATTAGTTTTGCAGTCCAAACCCTCGGTCAGTTTATGCAATCACAAAAACAATCTCATTGGGAAGCTGCTACTAGGGTAGTCAGGCATCTTAAAGGAACTATAGCACAAGGTATTTGGCTTCAGGCTAGGGACACTACTGAGTTAACATGCTGGTGTGATTCTAACTGCGCAACATTCCCTAATACTACGAGGTCTATTCCAGGTTATGTAATAAAGTTTGGGGATTCCTTAATTCCCTGGAAATCAAAGAAGCAACACATTGTTCTGAAGTTATGTTGAGGCCGAGTGCAGGAGCATGGCTTCTGTCGTGGCTAAAGTTACTTGGATGCTTAGTTTGTTCAAAGACTTGGCAGTACCCATCAAGTTGCCCATTCTTGTTTTGAGTGATAGAAGGTCTGCTATGCAAATCGCAGCCAACCCTATTTTTCATGAATGTAGTAAACACAGAGATATAGATTGCCACTTCATCTGTGACAAGTAGTGTTGTGAAAGGCGCTCGCCTCTGCGCCTAAGGCGAGAGGCGAGGCGATGGTATGTCGCCTTCTACAGTCAAGGCAAGGCGCAAATATGGAAGGCGATGAGAGCTGCACTTAAGGCGAGAGGCGAGAGGCGAGGCGCCTAAAGCGCTGCCTTTTGATTTTAATTTTAAAAATACCTTAATTTTAATAATAAAAGAACCTCCTAGGGTTTATTTGGAAAAAAGAGACTTGCGCGACTTCTTTTCTTCACTTCTCCATTGCGACACTATGACGATAACACTTTAGGTTCTCCACGTCACTTCTCGATTTCTCCATTCAGTTCTCCACTTCGCTTTTTCTCCAGTTAAGTTCTCTTTCGTCTTTTCGTCTTTCTTCTTTCTTCTTCTTCTTCTTCAGTTCTCTTTTTTTTCAGCGACCTGCGCGACTGTTCACTGCTCTTCTTCTTCGGTTCTTCTCTTCTTCTTTTTCTTAGTTCTTTCATGTTTTCTCTGTTCCAGCAAGGTAACTCAGTTTATTAATACAGAGCAACTGAAATCTGAAACTGAGTCTCTGAAACTCAGTTTTTGCCTAAATTGTTTTTTTAAAAAAATTTTCTAATCCTTCTTTGTCAATATAATTGTACTGTATACTAATTTATATAATATTAATTTGTCCATGAATAGTGTGATTTCCATGGCGACTGATCATAGCAAAAGGAAGGATATTGGATGGAATTATGGCATAATACAGACAAAAGATTTCGTTATCTGTATGTTCTGTAAAGTTAAATATAATGGTGGAATTAGTCGACACCAGCAACACTTGATCGATGGAAATAGGAATGTAAAACAATGTCCAAGTTTTCCGCCCAAAGTTAGAGAAGAAATAAGGGCGCATGCGGAAAATAAAAAGGCGAATCATCCAAAATATCAAATGAGGCAGCAAGAAGAACCCATCACTAATGCTGGTTTTGATGATGATATGGATGAATTTGATGAAATAATGCCTCCCTCAAAATCTCAAAAGATGTCTTCTAGTGGAAGTGCATCATCCACGGGGCGGAATGTGACGAAAGGCCCTCTTAATCTCTATTCTTTTCTCAAAAATCACAACAAAAGGGAGGTTTTGAAAGGGGAGTGGGTTTTTATGAGACCAAAAAAATTTTAAGCGGGCGTGCGGTCAGTGCTTTTGCATTGTGGATGTATGATGCGGGACTCCCTTTTAATTGTGTTAATCACAAATCATTTGACAAATTTATTGAGGTGGTACGACAACATGGCCTCGGGATGAAGCCTCCTACTTTCCATGAAGTAAGAGTTACCTCAAAAAGGAGGTGAAGAAAATCGACAAACTTAGTGATGAGCATAGAGTGCAAGGGACAAAGTTTAGGTGTTCCATTATGGACAAATGGACGATTCAAAATGTCAAAATGATCATTAATATTTTGGTGAATGAACTTCATTCGATAGTGTATTCCTAAACTCTGTTGATGGTAGCAATGAATCTACTGATTCTACCAAAATGTTCAACTTATTTGAATGCTAGCAATGAATGTATCGATTCTACCAAAATGTTCAACTTATTTGACAGTATTAAAAAAATTGGGCTGGAAAATGTTGTACGATTTGTCACCGATAATGCTAGTGAGAATGTTAAGGCGAGAAGCATGATGATGGGTGTGTACGGACACATTTATTAGACTCCATGTGCCTCTCACTATATTAGTTTGATGTTTGGTGATATATTCAAGATCAATCCATATGCTTCGGGTAATCACTCTCCTATCCACTAACTTTCTTTATAGTTAATATTTAATACTTATTAGCTACTAATTACCATAATATTGTTTTAACAGTTTTTTTTTTTTTGATTTGTACTGGGTGTCCAAGTCTCTTATAGCCTCAACTAATCCCGGGGCTGCACAGGCCCTCGGCAAGGAGATTCCCACAAGTGCACCATGGTTAATTCAGGTTTTACCCAGTCCGATGGCCCTCAGATATTGTTTGCACCCAGTGGGTTTCTATCTTGAGACCTTGAAAGGGAGCAAACCCCAAGGCTCAAGTCTATTACCACCAGGCTAACCCCTGAGGGTTATGTCTTAATAGTTTTTAAGAAGGCCATCAAGATCCATTCCTACATTAGTCAAAGGCCATTGTTGTTGAATTTA
The DNA here is from genome assembly GCA_025774065.1 of Solanum ossicruentum. Lineage (NCBI taxonomy): Eukaryota > Viridiplantae > Streptophyta > Magnoliopsida > Solanales > Solanaceae > Solanum > Solanum ossicruentum. Next base: position 13,135,163 of record JAOTQR010000007.1, read on the forward strand.
ATGAGAAAATTTACTAATGAAAGAAATTTGGTGAAACCGGCCAAGACAAGATTCCCAATGGCCTACTTGACAATGAGAGCTATGTACAATCAAAAGAAAAATTTGAGAATGCTAATCCTCTCAATCGAATGGACTTCAAGTAGATTTGCAAAAGAAACTTGGGAAAAGATGTTGCCAACCTTCTTATTTTAGCCCACATTTGGGATGATGTTGTTAAGGCTCTTAAGGTTTGCGGTCCTTTAACAACAGTGTTTTGTTTGGTGGACGGGGAGAGAACCCCCAATGGGCTATATTTATGAAGCAATGGGTAGAGCTAAGGAAGTTATTGCGTAGGCCTTTAATGGAGTTAAGAAGCAATATGAGAAAGTGTTTGAAATCATTGATGCAAGGTGGACTGACCAACTCCATCGGCCTTTGTATGCTGCAGGCTTTATTTTGAACCCAGGAGTGTTTTATAAAGCTCGTAACAATGGTACCATACATCAAAATGTGTGGCTGGGTTATCATGCATGTGATGAGAAGATGAACCCCGATATAGCAACACAAGATTTACTAGTTGCGGAGCTTCTTCCTAGGTACAAAAATGCTGAGGGATTATTTGGTTGTGGTCTGGCTCAAAGAGCCAAAGACACAATGTCACCCGGTAAGTGAGTTGATTTAGTTCGTTATAATATAGCTTTACTTTAGTTGTTTGACTTACTTTTACTTATTATTAAATATTAACCTTTAAATTTATTTTTTTTATAGTTGAATGGTGGTCACTATTTGGTAGTCAAACTCTGAACTTGCAAAAGTTTGCCATGAAAGTGTTAAGTCTAACTTGTAGCTCACCTGGATGTGATCGAAATTGGAGTGTATTTGAACACGTAAGAAGAAAAATATTTTATATCCTAATATCCATATTATATTATTATATTAGCTAGTTACTATCTATAACTTATTTGCGGATTCATTCTAAAAGAAGAAATAGGCTTGCACTATTGCGTCTTAATGATCTAGTGTACATTAAGTACAATAGAATATTGAAACGTCGTTATGATGCTCGTGACACCATAGATGCAATTGCCTTGGATTATATTGATGAGTCAAATGAATGAATGGTTGGAGGCCCTGAAGATCAAGAAGATGAACTAGTATATGAGGAAGGTGATCTTACTTGGGTACAGTTGCTACGACTACTGGAGCTGACGAGAGCAACTATGGTCTTAGGGGAGATCCTTCAAGATTAAGGGCACTTGATTAGGTCAAGGGAGTACAAACTACAACTTCAAGTTCAAGTAGGACACAAACACTAATTGATGAAGAATGCGAGGAGGAAGAAGATGAGGAGCAATATAATCAAAGTGAAATTAATGTTGATCTTGAAGATCTTGATAATCTTGAAGAAGAATAGACTTCTAGTATTGTTTGGCAATCTAGACTTTTATTTGCCTTGATATCTATTATTAATTTTTGCCTTTTTGGATTGAAATAGATCTTGCTATCTATTATTAGTTTTTGCCTTTTTGGATTGGAATATTTGCTAATATATGTTATTGCTATTGAGATTTTGGATATTTATATATGCAATTAAATATTTTAAGATTTTGGTATAAATTGACGCCTCAATTCAAAAAGGCGAGTGCCTCTCCGCTTAAAGCCTTGTCGCCTTTTGTCGTCTTTTGTCATCCAAAACACTGGTGACAAGATTAAATCAGGCATGATCTACACTGTATATGTCCCTACTCAACACCAAGTTGCTGACTTGTTGACTAAGAGCTTGGGACATGTTCAACATCTACATCTTCTAGGCAAGCTGGGAGTGCTCAACATTTTGCACCCTCCAGCTTGAGGGGGCGTATTGAAATGATAATAGAAAGTTAATGAGGAGTTGGTTGGTCACGTGCTGCAACTAATTGCTTATCAGTTTGTTAGGTGTGAATTAGAAGTTTGTTAGAAGCGATTAGCTGGCATTAGATATTTTTTGATAATTGTTTTTGGCATTAGATATTTTTAGATAATTGTTTTACTCCTCTATATAAACAGAGGAAGTGATGTACAGAGAGATAGAAGAAACACCAATACACGAAACTTTAGTTTCTTCCCAATTCTCAAATCCTCTCTGTCAAGGTACTCCATAATGGATTCTTCAACTTGTTAGCTTACTTTTAACAGCCGCCTCTTTTATAGGACAGAATTTAACTATAAATTTTGAAATTCCCTTAAGGGTCATTTGGTAGGATGCATTTGAGAATGTAATACACATAGTAGTCACGGTATTGTTAAATCCTTTGTTTGGTGGGATTTTCAACCTATATATATTAAATACATGTATCAGTGTTAGTTATACACCACACCCTACTCAATATTATAGGGTGCATAATTATTATTACTATATGATATAACAAATCATGGTATTAGTAATTCTACAATCTAAGGGCTATTAATACATGGATAAGCATAGTTAAAGATAAAATTGTCCTTAATATACCAAAGCAAACAGTGGATAAGAAATATCATAGCATAACTAATCCAACTAATACATCATATTCAGAACTGTTCTTACACACTTCCCCAAACAACCCCTTAATGAGATGATCTATGGTTTTAGACCATTAATTTCAAAAGTATTTCTTTTGTGAACTCTGTCCCTGAATGAGCAACACAAGATAATGATGCAAAATGATTCATTCAAGTGATTTGCCGACTTTCTGTGATAATTGTTGTTACACTTGAACTCACTTTGGTGTCCGCAGAGTGTCATTTTGGTTTGATTAGGAACTTTTATATGTTAGTCTATGGATAAGTGTGAGATTTTGAGAGCTTTTACTTTTAGAAACCCTATCTCTTAAAACACACTCTTTTTAATTGTCGGAATCGAATGAGCTGGAATATAGTGGACTAACTGTTAGAATAGGAGTAGGAATATATAGTCCTATATAGGATTGAATAGGAATAGTATGTTGTTTTCTAGTTGGACTTAGATTAGAATGTAGTATCTATGAATAGGGTCTTTATGTAGTGATGTAGATACACAAGTCAGTAATATTTTTCTTCAATATTTGTCATATGGTATCAAAGCAGTGGTGAGAAACTTTCGACAAGCCACCGAGAATCAATTTTCGGTGATTGTCAAGGCTGAGTTGTGTCGATATATTTTCTGTCAGTATTGTGTGAAAATCAACACCACAACTGGGTCCCTCACCCTCCGGCGACCACATCCCAGTCAGACCATTGGAAACTAGCCTTACACGCATCGTCTAAAGTTGCGGGTTTTTTGGCGAGATCTGACCACGCGTCAGCATGTGAGGTCAGTTCCGGCAACTTCTAGTAGCCAATTTTTTTCCCAATTGGGTTGCCTCTCTATTCTGAGGCTACCCATACAATTTCTGTTCCTAATTCCGATCTCCAAAATTAGGGTTCCAGAGATTCTAGCCCTTTTTGGCAATTGTTTCAGCGTTTCTGGCCATTTCGAGGCAGACTACATATATTTTTTATTTTTTCAAGTACAAATATTTTTGATTTCAAAAGATGTCTTTTGGGTTTGATATGTTTGGCTCCAAAAGTATAGGTTTCGGAAGTTCAAATCCTATGATTACTGCAGAACCATTAATGGGTAGTTCCAACTATTTGGCATGGGGTTCCTCGGTCGGATTATGGTGCAAAGGTCAGGGTGTCCACGATTGCTTAATAACCAATGCTGGTATCGTAGATGATAGGAGAAAGGGCTGCGGGGGAATCTACAACAGCCTAAGCACAATGGCAGAAGGTTGATACTCAATTGTGTCGTCTCCTATGGCGATCTATTGATTCCAAGTCGATGCCCTTGTTTCGCCCATTCCAGACATGTTATTCTATTTGGGAAAAGGCTCGTGCTTTATATACTAATGACATATCTCGATTTTATGATGTGGTATCTCGAATGACCAACTTAAAGAAACAAGAATCCGATATGTCTACATACTTGGGACAAGTGCAGGCAATCATGGAGGAATTTGAAACGTTGATGCCAGTCACTGTGAACGTGAAAACACAAGAAGGGCACAGACAAACATTGTTTTTAGTCCTTACACTTGCTGGACTTCCTGCTGATCCTGACTCTGTACGTGATTAGATCTTAGCTAGTCCTACCATCCTTACAATTGATGAATTATTCTCTCATTTATTTCGTCTTGCTACGTCTCCCAGTCATAAAGTAGTTTCATCACCCGCCATCGACTCCTCTATCATTGCATCTCAAACTATTGATAAACGTGGAGAACAGACAAGGAGGAAGTCATTCTAGAAGATCTCACTCTAAGTGTAGTTATTGCCACAAGTTTGGGCATACTCGCGACATATGTTATATTTTACATGGTCTACCCCAGTTATGATCCTATTTTTATAAAGAAATATAATGAATCCCTTTGAAATCGAGCAACTAAGCAAACATCCTTACAAGTAGCACCTGTTGCTCCACCTGATCGATCATCCAATAATGCTCATATTGCTCAGGCCGAATATGATGAGTTTCTTCAGTATCGAGCAAGTAAGCAACTGTCTCCACAAGCAGCATCGGTTCCTATTGTGGGTAATCTTTTTGCTCGTGTTTCACAGTCTAGTATTCTTGGATCATAGGTTATGGACTCGGGCGCTTCTGATCATATTTCTGGTAACAAATCACTTTTGTTTGATATTGTGTATTCACAATCTCTTCCTGCTATTACTTTAGCCAATGGGATCCAAACAAAAGCAAAAGGGATTGAAATACCCAACCCTTACCTTTTGTCACCTTTTGATTCTATTCTTCATGTTCTTGGTTCTTCTTTTAATTTGGCATCTATTAGTCGTTTGACGTGGGACTTACATTGTGACATTTATTTTTTGATGATTTTTCCTTGTGGAGGACCGCAGTACGGGATAGATGATTAGCATAGGACATGAATCACAAGGTCTTTACTATCTTACCTCTTCAAATTCCTTCACAGCATGCTCCGTCACAGATCTTACAGACCTAATTCACAAATGTTTAGGACATCCTAGTCTATCTAAACTGCAAAAGATGGTGCCTAGTTTGTCTAGTTTATCCTCGTTAGATTGTGAATCGTGTCAATTTGGGAAACACACTCTTACTACATTTTCACGTAGTACTGAGCGTCATTTCGAGTCTATTTTTCTTAAGTTCATTATGATATTTGGGGTCCTAGTCGACTTAGTTCAACCTTAGGATTTCTTTATTTTGTTAGCTTTACTGTTGATTATTTAAGATGTACTTGGGTTTTCTTAATGAAAGATCATTTGGAGTTATTTTCTATATTTGAAAGTTTTTTAGCTGAAATACAAAACAAGTTTGGTGTTTCCATTCGTACTTTTCGTAGTGATAATGTGTTGAAATACATGTCCTCTCAATTTTAGGAGTTTGTGACTCACCATGAAATTATTCATCGAACATCTTGTCTGTGCACCCCTTAGCAGAATGGTACAGCAAAACAAAAGAATAGGCATCTTATTGAAACTGCTCGCACTCTTCTTATTGAGTCCCATGTTCTGTTGCGTTTTTGGGGCGATGCTGCCCTTGCATCTTGTTATTTAACTAATAGAATACCCTTATCTTCTATTCAAAATAAGGTTCCACAATCCATATTGTTTCCTTTGTTATATCTCCATTCTATACCCCCTCGTGACTTTGGGAGCACACACTTTGTTCATAACTTAGCTCCAGGAAAAGATAAATTAGCCCTTAGTGCTCTCAAATGTGTCTTTCTAGGTTTACTCTCGAGTTCAAAAAGGGTATCGTTGTTAGTCCCTTGACCTTAATTGATATCTTATAGCTGCTGGTGTCACATTCTTTGAATTTCAACCTTACTATATATCATTTTGATTGATTGTCTTGATATCTCTGTGGTCTTACCTCTACTTTAGGTCCTACCTGTACCGACTTTTGTGGAATCTTCAATTGTAGTGCCACCTCTGGCAAAACCCAACAAACCTCCACCTCTCTTGACTTATCATCGTTGTCCACGTCCAACACTAGTTCTAGATGATTCATGTCATGCGGCAGACCCTGCTCCTATTGCGGACTTGCCTGCTCCTAGCCAACCAAGTGCACTTCAGAAAGGTATATGGTCCACTCGAAATGCTAACCCACATTATACTTTCTTGAGTTATCATCGTCTCACATCATCCTATTATGCTTTTGTCTCGTTTGTCCTTTATTTCCATTTCTAAGACTACAGGTGAAGCACTTTTTCATTTGGGATGGAGATAGGCTATGATTGATGAGATGTCAACTTTACATAGGAGCGGGACTTGGGAACTTGTCCCCTTTCCTGCAAGTAAATCCACTGTTGGTTACCCTTGTGTTTATGCAGTAAAAGTTGGTCCAGTTGGTCGGGTTGATAGACTCGAGGCTCTCCTTGTTGCCAAAGGATATACTCAGATATTTGGGCTAGATTTTGGTGATATGTTTGTTCCTGCGTCTAAAATGACATCTTCCCCATTTTTCTATCTATGTCTGCCGTTCGTCATTGGCCTTTTCATCACTTGGACGTAAAGAATGCTTTTTTACATGGTGATCTTGCGAAAGAAGTCTAGATGGAGCAACCAACTGGTTTTGTTGCTCAAGGGGAGTCTAGTAGACTTGTATGCCGATTGCGCAAGCCACTCTATACTCTATAGTTTGAAACAGTCTCCTCGAGCCTGGTTTGGAAAGTTCAGCATAGTAATTCCGGAGTTCGGCATAACTTGTAGTGGAGCTAATCACTTTGTAATTTATTGGCACTTTGCACCAAATTTATATTTTTATTGGCAGTGATAAAGATGGTATCACTAGTTTAAAGCAACGTCTCTTTAAGCATTTTCAGATTAAAGACCTTGACAGATTAAAGTATTTTCTAGGTATTGAGGTTGCTCAGTCTGGATCAGGTATTGTTATTTTCAGATTAAAGACCTTGGCAGATTAAAGTATTTTCTAGGTATTGAGGTAGCGCAGTCTGGATCAGGTATTGTTATTTTTCAACGCAAGTATGTCTTAGACATTCTTGAGGAGACAAGGATGGTGGGATGCAGACCCATTGGCACTACTATGGATTCGAATGTTAAATTGCTTCCAGGATAGGGGGAGCCACTCAGTAATCTGTGGGAAAGTTAAATTATCTCACAGTGACTAGACCTGACATTTCGTTCCCTGTAATTTTAGAAAGTCAGTTTATGACTTCCCCTTGTGATAGTCATTGGGATGCAGTTCGTATTCTGCGATATATAAAGTCAGTGCTCGAAAAAGGACTACTCTTCGAAGATCGAGGCCATGAGCATATCACGAGATGTACAAATGCCGATTGGGCAAGATCACCCTCTGATAGACGGTCTACATTTGGATATTGTGTATTAGTAGGAGGTTTGGTGTCGTGAAAGAGCTAGAAATAGAATGTGGTTGCTCGGTCGAGTGCAGAGGCAAAATATCGAGCAATGGCGGCAGCAACTTGCAAGCTTATTTGGATCAAACAATTATTGAGGGAGCTAAAATTTGGTGAAGTTGATCAGATGGAACTGTGTGTGATAATTAAGCAGCCCTTCATATTGCATCAAAATCCAGTGTTTCATGGGAGAACCGAGTGCATTGAGATTGTCACTTTGTCAAAGAAAAGATACTCTCAAGAGACATTATTACAAAGTTTGTGAAGTCAAGTGATTAGCTTGCAGATATCTTCACCAAGTCCTTCACTGGTCCTCGCAGGTACCGTTCATTAAGTAGCATCCTGAGTCCGGCTAGTTATTTGCAATAATCTTATTATCTTGTACTGAAAAACAAGGTAGAAGAGTAAATTGGCGAAACATTGAATTTTGGGACTGATGAATATGATACTTCCTGAATAGTTTTCCCCTTGAGTATTTCACAAATTATATTAAATCAGTTAGTTTATTTTATGTCATACCTTCAAACCACTCAAAGTACTGTCTACAAGGAAGCACTTCTAGCAACCGAAGGGTTAGAACCACCCTCACTCGGATTTGTACGACCTGCTGAAGCCAAGGGTAACACCCCAAGTTACCTTGTTAAGCAAAATAATACGATCATACAGCTCCTAGTAAAACTCACTGAAGCAGTAGAAGATTTAAAGCTCGACATCCAGAAAACACAGGACTTGGTCAGAGAAAAGCAGGACCCGCCGGGTGAACAAATCGAACAGGCGTTACAGGGCTTGCAAAGGAAGTTAGATCACTGGTCACTTAGTACAAAAGAGGACAAGCCCATCAATTATATCTATAACAAGCTAGGTGCTTATGATTTGTATGCACCAGCATGAGGGGGAGTGTTAGAATAGGAATAGAAATAGGAAATTATAGTCGTATTTAGAATTGGAATAGGAATAGTATGTTGTTTCCTTGTTGGCTTGGATTAGATTGTAGTGTCTATAAAATAGGGTTTTTATGTAATAATGTAGATACACAACTCAATAATATTTTTCTTCAATATTTCTCACACGAACAATATGGAAGATCCTCACCAGTTTGGTTTGAGTATTAGTTTATTACTTAATAAATTGATACTTAAAAACTGCTCAATTGTGTGTCTTTTTGGATGAGGGAGAGTGCTTTTGATTTTTACATTTGGGTTTTATTTTATAAAGCAGTGATTTGGTACTCTCCCTTTGCAGTATATTGTCTGCTTATAGCTTTCTGGTGATTTGACATTTTCAAAAATTTTAAGTAGAAAGGACCTTTTACGCATGTTTCTACGGAGTAGCTATGTGATTGATTACTTCTCTGACAAGACAGAATTTTGTAAAATATCCTCCTCAATTAGATGTGATTTTCATTTTTGTTTTTTTCCTCCCTTTTTGTGTGGTGAGTACAGTTTATGCTCTGTGGAGAGTCCCCGAACTTTTGCCTGCTTTTGTGCTGAAAGGGGGTGAAGTTTCTCGTTTTATGCTTGGAGGGGCAGATTTAATGTTCCCTGGCATCAGCATACCTTTTGAAGGGTTTCCCTCATTTTCTTCTGGGGAGCCATGGGCAGTGAAGGTTCCTGGAAACCCAGCCGCAATAGCTGTAAGCTTATGGGACCTCAAGGATTTTATCTCTTAATTTAAATTACTAATGAATTTGAACTATCCTGATTTTTTTTTTCCGCAGGTGGGGACAACTACCACGAGTAGTTCAGAAGCTTTAAAAGCTGGTCTACGTGGAAAGGCCTTAAAAATATGTCATTACTATCGAGACACCCTTTGGTAGGAACCAAAGAGCTGTTTGGACATAAAATTTTTATTTCAGAACATTGTTTTGTTATGAAATGTAATGAGTTTTTGAAAATGAGCTTTTCAAAACTTGTGCAACTTTTTCTCTGAAATGCATGTCCAAATTCAACAGCAACTTTATGAACAATTTCTTTGCAAATTTTAACTAATTCCATGTCCAAAAGCCTGCAAAGAAAGTTAGTGTTGTTAGTGTTAATCTGTACAACTTCTAGATGTCATCATTTTCTGGATTTGTGGTCAGGGAATCTGCTGAAAATTGTCATGTACCTAATGCTGGTTTTCTAGAAGACGTCGTGTTTGAAGACCCTGCTCTTTCATTGAGTAGCAGGGCATCTGATTCAAGTGAAGTTGGTCCTTCAGTTGACCCAGGAAATGTGACTAGCAATGAAGACATGGGAGAAATGGTTGATGTTGAGGCAGCTTCATTAGGTGTTGGTCATCCTTCTACTACACGGAGTGACGGAGCAGATGAAATTACTGCACAGCTTACTAATGATCTAAGTGAGTTGAAGGTTGCAGAAACTTCTGTAGATGAATCAAATACTGAGGGACAACATTCCTCGTCTGTTGAAGAGGTAGATGCACTGTTGAATAAGTGCCTTCTACAAGCATTACATACGACACTTACGGAGAAAAACCTGCCCATCCCTGGAAGTACATTTTGGTATGGTAGCAAACTCTTATTACAATGTACTTATCCGATACTAAAAATAATTTGGTTTCATATCATAATAAAAATAAAAGAAAACAGAGAATTGATTTTTTTTCATATAGTAAACTAAGAGTGATGCACTTCATTCTTCACAGTTGGTGCTAAAGGTATTACATATATTTACTTCGCGGGTTTTTGAGCATGCTTAATATCAAAGGGTCTTTATAATATTTCTAGTACTCTTGTGAATAGAAAAAGCTTAGAGTCTCATGTTTGAAGCAGATTCTTTTTTTTCAATCACTACAATAAATGATTATTTTTCTAGGAGGATTTATTAAACTAAATCATTGGACAGTATGCCAGATGTTATATTGAAGTGAGCATGTGCAGAAAAAACGGAGATACCTCTATTAAAATTTGTCAGTGGTATTTTAAATAAGACTTCCATTGAGCACTCCCTTAGTTCCATTTTATGTGGGACTTTTTTTCTTATTATTATGTCGCCAAAAAATTGCACCTTGCTATATGTGGAAACAATAGCTTTATACTTCCAAGTTTAGTCATATTTTAGCCTTATGACATGTTTTATAGCCTCAAGATGTCCTAGCATGTCTAAGACCTCAAGTTTCAAAAGTCTTCTTTCTTTCTTGAACTCCATGCCCAGTTAAATAGCGCCAGATAAAATGAAACGAAAGAAGTACTGATGCCGAAAATGCATAGAGAGCACCACTAGGATTTGCAACTCAGCTGTGTAATCAAAATCTAGAAGTATTCTGTATAAATATCTTGATCTTGAGGGAATACAAGTCAAATAAAAGCTACCAGTGCATCCACTAGGCGATGTTCACTCTTCGTGGCTGTTGTTGTGAAGAAGCCTGAAGGTGGCTTTATAACTTAAATGCCTCCTATTCTTGAGTTTCATTCTTGAGATTCTCTTTATGCTCCGTGCAATTATCTGTGCAATTATCTGTGACTTGTTCCATTCTTAGACACCAATGGCTTCATTTTGTTGGTGTAGGTCAAGTCACGTGCTACCTTGCAGGCCTCCAGGGATAACACTCGACCTGAAGAAGTCATCTCACAAGAAATTGTCCAAGTGGCTACAGGCTAAAGCCTCTGGTGGATTGGTAGCTTTCTACAATTTACATGAAAGATGGAAATCTTTTTTTTTTTTTTTCCAAAACTGTTGAATACTATTGAAAAGTTGCTATTGCATTACATGGATGATTTGGTTGGAGTTTGTTAGAATAGGAATAGGTACAAGAATAATATCGACAATCCTACATAGAATGGGAGTGTGTGAAGAAAGATGTTTGCTAGAACTTTCAGCTTCTCTTTGATGGTGGCAGGTGCAACATATTAAAGATAGTCCAGCAGCAATAGTGAGTGGGCAAGAGATTTGTGAAAATTTTCTATGGCAAAAAAATGTCACCACTCTTGCCAGAATATCGAATGGTGTTCTGTCCTAGTACTGTATTTTGTGTCGGCTTTATACTTTTCTTGTTGATGCTACTTCTGTATTTTGCTTTTTGATATGACATCTGTTTATGAAGGTTTGCTTGCAAGTAAGCCACATGTCAGGGTCTTAATATTCTCATTATTTCCAACCAAAAGCTAGTTCTTAGGCTTAAGTTCTCCTTGTTGATATGTGTGCGAGAATTCATGACTTGATGGCATTATGTGTCCCCATTTCTTGCTTTGATGCTTCTTGCATCCATATGTTTTCTGATTTTATCTTCACATGGTGTTTCGTATTATCTAATTGTTTTTCCAAACCCTATCATTGGCATGTGCAGATTTCAGTGAAAGAAGATAAACATACAAAAGAGGTCATTCTGTTCTCTGTTAATCGAAATCATCCAGACTATTCATCATTCAAGCCAGAAAAGGAAAGTGTGGACGAGACCAAGCCTTCAACAAATAATGCTTCTTATGAAGAACGGCTGCAGAAGACGCTGGAAGTTTCTGAAATGTATAAGCCAAGTGTGCATGTAAATCCAATTTTTGGTGCTGTTGGTGCTGAAACTAGTAGACTTTACACTGCATCTGAAGCCTCTGAAGTAGTGTTCCAGTATGTTGAGAAAGAGAATCTTGTCAAGCCATCTAATAAGTCCACTGTGATGTTAGATGCAACTCTGTGTGATGCTTTATTTAAGGGAGCTATAAAAAAGGGATCAATTTATCCAACTGAAATTCATAAGAAGGATTTGGGGCAAACTTTTATTGGTAGGATGCAAGCACATCATTGTGTGACTAGAGGAAACGATACAGTTGTTCGCAAAGGAGCCTTGAAACCAATCCAGATAATGACAGAATGGAGGCAAGGAAACAAGAAAGTGACTAAACTTTCTGGAATGGAGTCATTTCTGTTGGATGCAGAGGCTTTGGCTTCAGAGTTGCAGAAGAAGTTTGCCTGTAGCTCTACTGTGGCAGAACTTCCAGGTGTGCTTTAACTGCTGTGTATGACCCTCTTTTTAGATGATTTGGTAATTATCATATGGCAGCTCCCAAAATGTGTTTTATGATGTCTTCTTTGGCTTTGTTGGTTTATATTTTGTAGCCAGTGACAATCTATCTTCATTAGTCTTCTACGTATCTCATGGTGTGGCTTGCTTTGCTTATTTCCTGCTCATCTGTTCAGATTTAGTCTTGAACCTATGGGAATCTGCACTTGCTTAGAGGGACTTTATGGAAACTATGAAATGCTGCATCCTGTCACTATTTTGATTTCTGACAATGAGCCGTTACAACATTCTATGCTTTAGTGCTATCTTTCAATTTCTCGCTTACATATATGTTCTCATAGTGGAAGGAGATGGTACTGCTGTCTCATCGGAGGATATCTTTTAGCAGGGATAGGGGATGATATCTGGTAGTTGAGGACTGTCTCAGTTATTTGCAGTTGGGCACTTAGAAAGCGTCAACACTAGCGTTACTTCCATCTGAAAAAGAAAAGGATAATACTTGGGGCCTGTTTGGAAAGCTATAATGCAATTGAGATTTGGTGTAATTGGTTGTAGTTACACTCGTGACCTGTTTGGTAGACCAAGTAATTACTTGGCAAGGTAGAAATTGGATGTAATTGAAGGATATACCCCTTTTTAAACTCCCAAGGGAGAGTAAAGAATTGGTGTAATTGCACTATGTAATTACATGAAAATTTTTAAAAATTCTTTCTTTTATTTCTATTTTTTTTGTTTTGATTTACTTTTTATTTCTATTATTTTATATTTTATATGTCATATTTTTCGTATTCCAGTATTTTCTAAAAATATTATTTATTATTTATATTTTATTTTCTTTTCATTCTCAACATTTACTTCTTCATGTGATACCATGCTATTTTTCATAGTATCCGTTTTTTTAATTTATTCTATTTTATTTTTAACAACAACAACAACAATATACCCAGTAAAATCCCACAAGTGGGGTCTGGGGAGGGTAGAATGTGTTAAATAAGCTGGCAGGTTTGATTGTAATCTGTTACTGTAAATATGGCCACTGTAAATATGGAATATGTTATTATAGGAAATAAGTTTAGATGA